>CM059223.1:1522500-1970000 GCA_030347435.1 Clarias fuscus | reverse complement strand
TGTGGTTTTATCTCTAGGTAATCCTGGAACACAACACAACCACCTGCACTTGTCAAAACAACATGTGTGCACCACATTAGAGACATGCATGCTCTCTCTCTCTCTCTCTCTGTCTCTCTCTCTCGCTTTAAATTTTGTAAAAAAAAAAAAAAAAAAAAAAAACTTAAACAGAAACTTAAATCTTGTTAAAGTGAACAGTCGATGATTTCACTGTATGATATCATTCATTCATATTTAAATACATTTTAAGCACATGTAGCTAAAGTTTCCTTTTCAATAACGTAAAAGAAAAAGAATGCAGCTGTTCTGCTCACTATAGCTCCACTTTACCTTCCTTCCTCCCTTCTTTCTTTCTTTCCTTCATTCCTTCCTTCCTTTACAAGTTATGAAAAACAAAAAAATAATAGACATCATGGACGTAACCCCGGCACCTGAACTCAGTCACCCCTCTGAAATATGTGGAACATTGCACAAGTCACACGATGAACAGGAACTTCAGGATGATTGTGGGAAGGAAACAAAATATTTTCTATGTGAAAGTCATTAGAATATTAGACAATGGATGTAAAGTATTAATAAAAGTATTCAGTTTTTTTTTTTTTTTTTTTTTTTTATAACTAAAGCTTTTGACTGCACTTAATGTCAACATATCCTCAGTATGATTGTTAGGTCCAACACTCCTTAGTCTCCTTAGTCATTCATTTTAGATATTAAAAAGATGAGATACGAGGGCTAAATGCCTCACAGGCATGAAAAAAACTTTTACGCTTTGATTTACACTGATGCACCCTGTCACCTGATGCGCCAGTGTTAATCACTCTCTAGTCATTTTTCCTCAAAAGATGCATTTATTCTGTATATGAGCCTCAACAGTAGACCAAGTCCTGAAGTATTCAAACCCTAAAAAAGGAGTTAAAATTTGATAAATGACTTGAGAAAGTGAAAAATGAACACAAATTTGTCGTGTCACTCAAACTGAGTAGTAATTTCATTTAATCTCACTCGCAATCACAATCGGCTGTACCGCTTAAGCCAGTGTAGAGGATCGTGGGGGGGCCTGGAGCCTATCCCAGGAGACTTAGGGCACAAGGCGGATTACACCCTGGACGGGGTGCCAGTCTATCACGGGGCACACACATACACACACTCACATACTCATTCACACACTATAGGCAATTTGAGAACGCCAATTAGCCCAATCTACATGTCTTTGGACGGTGGGAGGAAACTGGAGTACACGGAGGAAACCCACCATGCAAGAGGAGAACATGCAAACTCCATGCACATAGATCCGAGGTGGGAATTGAACCAGAACTTGGAGGTGCAAGGAGACAGCAATAAACACTAAACCACCATGTCACCCCCCCCCCCCCCCCCGCCCCCCCCGTCCAATTTAATTGCATCTTCTATTTTTTTTTTAAATTAAAAAAGACACCAAAATGAGCAGAATCACTTATCATGTATACGGTGCTCTCTCTCTCTCTCTCTCTCTCTCTCTCTCTCTCTCTCTGTGTTTAAAATGAATATTTGTGGTAAGATGCACTGAATTTATATAATCGCCTCTTAATATCGATGCTTCTTGAGCGGAACATTACATTTAAAGGAATTAAACAAGGCTGTTAGCTGCATACCTCAGCTGCTTCTGTTTATTTGAGAAAGCTGCTTTTTTGGCAGCAGAGATGATGCCCTCCATCGGGAACTTTTAACACTCACAATTGAGCAACAACAACAACAACAACAACAACAAGAAATAATAATAATAATAATAATAATAATAACAATAATACAATGCAATATAAAAACTACCACCATTCATAATTTAATTACATCACAGAATTACCATAATAGCATTTAAAAAAATATTCCTCTTATGATAAAATCAAAAACAATTAAATAGAACTAATGATACTTCTATTAGTACTAATGAAGAAATTCATAGTATTTAATTTGATATATTTGATATTTTTTAGACATAACACTACTACTGCTACTATGAATAGGCTACTAGATTACTAACTGATATTACTAAAGATAAAATCATCATTATCTTCATCATTGACAATTGTATACAATGCTATACATGTATGACTACTAATAACTAAAATGTATTCTAACATGAATCCATTCATCTAGGGACTGTGGAGGCCAGTGGTGACTATTATATTCATTTTTAATTTTATGAGAACCTCCGGTCAACATCGACACACTACGATCAATTTCAGAACGCCAATTAGCCTCACGTGGATTGTGGAAGGAAACTGGAACACCTGGAGGAAACCCACCAAGCACATGCAAGCTCCATGCACACACGAGGTGGGAATCGAACCTGGACCCCGGAAGAGCAAGTCCACAGAGTTAACCACTACATCACATGGAGGAAGAGGATGGAGGAAGAGGATGAGAATAATGATGATGATGATGATGATGATTATTATTATTATTATTACTGGGGTTTTTGTTGCTTAGTTAATTTTGCTTACATAATTTATATAAAACTTTTTTTCCAAAAAAATATTGATCCAATATTAAGAACATGACAAGTTATAATGATGGCACTCCAGTGCTGTTTTAACTGCCCTCATAAATCTCCTTCTCTCTTTTAATTACAATCTTCCAGTTGATCAGCTGCAGCGTCGATGCTGCTGCTGAATTTATCTTCATCACCTCTTTCACTCATCCATGTTCATCTCTCCAGCTCAGCATGATCTCTCTCATTCCACATTTAATGTGTCTGTGCATCCCTGTTTTCACTCACCTTACAAGGAAGTGCGTGCGTGTGTGTGTGTGTGTGTGTGTGTGTGTGTGTGTGTGTGTGTGTGTGTGTGTGTTTGGACCCTCACTTAAGCCAGAAAGGCAAAATAACATCTCATACTTCATAATGCTTTAGTCACTTCTATTAATTTGATCAAGTTTTCTGCTCTCTCTGTCACTGTGTGAGAGGTTACATGATCCATGTGTGTGTGTGTGTGCGTGTGTGTGTGTGTGTGTGTGTGTGTTGAGGGCAGTGCCTACATTCCTCTGACATACTTCACATTCTCCATAAGTCTGTGGCGCTCTGCCCCATCTCTGCATTACAGCAGGATTAGATGATTGACTCCCGTAACGCTCCAGGCGAGAGAGCGTGATTTCACGTATTTGCTGCCGCCTAGTGGTGAAACAAAGCAAATGCAAATTCTCACAATATAAAAAAAAAATTAAAAAAAAGAATATTTACCTCAGTGTATCTAAACCTGAATGTGTTCTATAACTTGAGGTAAATATCACATCAATAGAAATATACTAAGACAATGTTTGATCTTCCACAGAACCCACAGTGGGTCAGGATGATAAGTTCCTTCCGTATAACATCATTAGATTACATTGGATTCAACTTTATTGGCATTGTGCAAAGTACATGTACAGAAATGCAGTTAGCATCTAACCAGAAGTGCACAAGTGGCCTATGTACACTAAATAGCAATATGTTATAACAAACAGAAGGTGCGGTAGGTAATAAGGTTTTGTTTGCTTGTGTATATGCCGTACCGTACACCTGTGCAATATTGTGCTGTGAATGTGTTATAACAAGCAGATGGCACAGTAGGTAATAAAGATGAGGTATATACTGTATATGTCTGTAGTAATATACAGCATAATACAGTTTAACTGTGCAAACATTGTGCAGAAAGTAAAAAGTAGCATGATATACCTATGTACTTATATGAGCTTTAAATAACACAGTATATACGGAATAAATACAGGTGGAATTTACAGTAATGCAATGATAAGCAGAAGGTATTGATGGTGCAAAGATGCGTGGTGGATGAAGCAGGGCAGTGACAACGCAGTGGTGTATTAGTTAACACCCCATGACCAGCTGTTCAGTGCAGATACAGGTATAGTCATTGTGCAGGTAGATGAGAGGATAGATGATTGGAATCGTTGATAATACGTTGAGAATGTGCTCCAAGGTGGGTAGCTGCTGATGACCACCGGCCTATTATTGAGCAGCTCTCCCTTTGCCACCATAAATAACAGCGATGCGTTGTGTGTTCTAACTCATCTCTCTCACAACCAGCATTAACCTTTTTTTTCTCAATTTGATCTACAGTAGCGCTTCTATTGGATCGGTCTACACAGACCAGCCTTCACTCCCCGTGTGAGTTCCTTCTGGTATGTCGTGACCACTGCAGCCTGGGAACATCCAACATGTGCTGCGGTTTTGGAGTTGGTCTGACCCAGTCGTCTAGACATCAGAATTTCACCCTTGTCAAAGTCACTCAAATCCTTACACTTGCCCAATGTTTCTGCTTCCAACACATGGAAAAACAGGTTCGCTTTGCTGCCTTATATATCTTGGATAATATAATATAATATATATTTATACGTTGTTGCTGGTCTTTTGGCTGCTCCCATCGGGTGGTTGCCACAGCGGACCTGACCCGCACAACAACTTGGCACGGGGTTTTTACGCTGCATGCCCTTCCTGATGCAACCCTCCCATTTTACCTGGGCTTGGGACAGGCACTGCATCCAGTGGTTAAGGTTTGGGCACTGGCTGGGAATCGAATCCAGGACTTCCACATGGTAGAGGAGAAGCCTGAGCCATCACTGAGCCACCAATACCCTACAATATATGTCATACAATATAATTGATAATCATGTACTACCATAAATAAATTCCTTCTATTTATTTCAGATCAATGAAGACGACATGCAGTAATTGCTCTGTTTTGTCTGTATCCTGGAGACAAAACAGAGCAAGAATCTCTGTGGAGAGTTTGCATTTTTCTGTCTAATTCCTCCCTGGGTATCAGATTCATCAGGAATGTACAAGTCAAAACAGGACTTTCTCAATATAATCCCCTGCTACACTAATGCACTTACCCCAGTGTTTCACTAGTGCTTAGACACCATCAAGGAAAGATGGTAGAATGTTTTTTCGGTACGCTGGAGCCATGATCAGACTGCCTGCTTCACTTCAGAAAGTCATGACTGTATGGAGGATGCGGCAGTAACTGCCAGTCAAGTTTCTGTAATGTGCAAGTGCTGTTGGTGAATGTTTCTGTCTCCTCCGCAAGTTGCCAACCAGTTATCTTCTGTTTTTTAAGGATCAGGTGTTCCACTTGCTGAATGTTCACAGGAACGACTGCAGTGGGCTTCCGAGCCACCTCTCCTCAGTTAATAACTCTCACTCACTCATTCTTTATTGTGCTCATCCTAAACATGGTCATTTGAAGACTGGAGCATAGTCCAGAGGAATTGCGGCATAAAGCTGGGTACATTGATGGTGTTCCAATTTATTGCAAGGCACACAAGCATGCACATGCGCACAAACTCAATTTATGTCTGCAAAACTTCTGTCAACTATGTTCCTAACAGAATTCTACTAATGTCTGGTATCTCAAATCTGATTTGTCAGAGTGCCAAGTGACCAGCATCGAATGATGTCATTTTTCTTTGTGGCATACATTCTGATCATATTTATGCTGTGCTTGTCTCTGCTTCTCCAAACATGCCTCCCTCCTGGCAGGAACAGCATTTCCAAAAGGCCTGTATATCTACTTTTTTTTTTTAGCTGCCGAAATCGTCGTCTATACCGCTTTATCCTGTATTCAGGGTCATGGGGGTCTGGAACCTATAACAGGAGACTTAGGCGTGGGCATGAGGCGGGGTACACCCTGGACAAAGTGTCAATCTGTGGCAGGCCACACACACACACAAACACACCCGTTCGCACATTACGGGCAACTTGGGAACGTCAGTTAGCCTAATCTGCGTCTTTGGACTGTGGGAGGGAACAGGAGCACCCGGAAGAAACGCACCAAGCACGGGGAGAACATGCAAACTCCATGCACACAGAGACGGGAATCGAACCGAAAAAGTTCTATAAGAAAATATCTTCTCAAATTAAAATCATAAAGAAGTTGTAAACCAGACCACCATATGTAGCTGACAGTCAGATGATAAACTCACAATTACACTTTCAATGTGTTCAAAATGTAAGACACAGAAGAAAATAACATTATTAAATGCTGGTCACATGGTCAAGTTGTTTTTTAGTTACAGAATGGACTTTTGTCACTAACGTAGATGGCAGAACTTTTGTGGACATTAATAAATTGTGAGAATGGAACTATTTAAAATATTTTTCTTTAGCATTTAGACTTTTGAAAAAATGACATTAAATTATTTTCAATCATTATTTTGAAATTGAGGCACCATCATAAAATTTTAAAGATCAGGTATTTTGCAATTTATTTAACAAGTTAACTATAGTTTTCAGAGCTCCCCCAATCTGTGTTTATGCTCTTCCTGAAATAAACTTTTAGATAATGCATTTAATAAAACATCCTATATTTCCTCTCTCCTTAATTACACCAAAATGTTTTTAAATATACATTATTACTTGTGACTTTTATTCTTTTATTTACATTCTTTATATAGCTTGTAGGTTTTTCTTGTTAGCATTGCACTAATAACATTTGGTGAGTTTGCACATCTATCTATCTATCTATCTATCTATCTATCTATCTATCTATCTATCTATCTATCTATCTATCTATCTATCTATCGTCTTCTGCAAAAGTTGATAACAGATTTAGGTGATTTTTTAATTGAAAAGACGTTAACACAGTCTCTCTTGGAAATTGAAAAAATGCACAATATTTTCCAACAAACATTGATTCATAGTTACTTCTTATGCCATCAATTGAACAAAAATAAAAAATAAAAACATTATTATGACAATGTGCAAAAGTTTGGGCACCTTAAGAGTTCCAGAGACTCAGATTCTTTTTACAAGGTTTCAGACCTTAATCAGCTCGTTAGAAACAGCTGTCATTAGTAAATGCCAATTTCAAAGCTTTACAAATACTTTGACTCTTCAACCCTTGTGCACACACTTGCGGACACTCAACAGCCATGGGTTTCTCTAAGCAGCTGTGTAAGACTCTGAAAATGAACGTTATTGATGCCCACAATGCAGGAGAAGCTACAAGAAGATAGCAAAGCGTCGTCAGCTTGCAGTTTCCACAGTGAAAAATGTAATTAGGAGATGGCAGTTCAGGGGAACTGTGGAGGTCAAGATGAGATCTGGAAGACCAAGAAAACTCTCGGAGAGAACTGCTCGTATGCTGGTCAGAAAGACAAATCAAAAGCCCCATTTGACTGCAAAAAACCTACAGGAAGATTTAGCAGACTCAGGAGTGGTGGTGCACCGTTCCACAAGACCTTCATGGAAAAACCTTACCTGCGTCCCCATCATAAAATCCAACGTCAGAAGTATGCAATAGAACATCTACAGGAGCCTGATGCGTTTCCATCTGATGAAGTTAAAACAGAACTCTTTGGCCACAATCAGCAAAGGCATGTTTGGAGGAAAAAAAGGAGCAGCATTTCATGAAAAGAACACCTTGCCAACTATTAATCATGGGGAACGGATCTATCATGCTTTAGCGTTGTGTTGCAGCCAGTGGCGCAGGAAACATGCGGAGGAAGAATGGATTCCACTAAATACCAGCAAATTCTGGAAGCGAACATCACAGCATCTGTAAAAAAGCTGAAGCTGAAAATAGGAAGGCTTCTACAACAGGACAATGATCCTAAACACACCTCGAAATCCACTATGGAAAACCTCAAGAGACGCAAGCTGAAGGTTTTGGAACGGCCATCACAGTCCCCTGATTTAAACATCATTGAAAATTTGTGGGTAGATCTTAAAAGAGCTGTGCATGCAGGACGAGCAAAGAATGTTACAGAACTAGAAACCTTTTGCAAGGAAGAATGGGAGAAAATCCAGTACAAGTACAAGAACTGAAAGACTTTTAGTTGCTATAAAAAGCATTTGCAAGCTGTGATATCTGCCAGAGGAGGAGTTACTAAGTATTGATTATGTAGGGTGCCCAAACTTTTGCACAGTGCCAACAATAATGTTTTTATTTTTTAATTTTTGTTCAATCTATGACATAAGAAGTAACTATTCGATTAAAAAAAATCAAGTCATGGTGTGTTCTGAGTAATGTAGTCTGATCGTGATTTTAGTGCATCAATGGCACAATTGTACTGCATCTTCTGTGAGATTCCTGGGGCTTTGAGTGTCATGGATGTTTTCTAAAACAAAACACTATTCAATTTGTGACCATTACCTTTCCCTTTATTTTTTTTCTATTAGCATTTGCATCCTGTTGAATTTAAACCCTAGAGAGGCACATTCCTGTTTATCTAGCTTATAGCCCACTTTAACAGGAGTGGTTCTTGTGCACAATGTAATTTTGACATTTTTGTTAAATTCTAAAATGAAGTGGTTTTACACTTATCAGCCATAATAATAAAACAATGGGCAGATTTCGGACTCGAACAGAGTGAGGCCTTTGTGGATTGGATTTTTTTGTTTAACGCATCCAATAGTTCGTTAATCGGATTGGGATCTAAGGGGGTTTGGTGGCAAGGAAGGTGACTTTAAGCTCTTTGTCTGCTGGGCCCCGCGTGCAATAGGCTGAGGTGCCCTGAATGTTCTGGTGCCATTCTATTGAGGCCATCAGTGGCTTTTTTCAGTGATTTGTGCTGCATTGGCTTTTCTATGTGATTGGACAAGATGAGCTGGTCCTTAATCCCCACAGTCATGTGAGTGCCCGAGTCCAGAGTGTGATATCACCCCTATCATATAGGCTTGGCCTTCTTAACCTTTCCTGGCCAATGAAAAATAAATAAATATACACTGAGCCCTTTAAATTTATTTTAATATTATTGAATATGTTTAGCAAGTGTCATGGCAAATTTTTTGAACTACACCAATTTTCCAAACAAAAACCAAACAACTGCTTGAGTATAGAAAAAGCAAAGAAGTTTATTGTAACCAAAAGTAAATGGACAGCTCTGGACAGGCTAGACAGAAAGACAACAGACACCCAATGAAAATTCAATTCAATTCAATTCAATTCAATTCAATTCAATTTTTCGACTGCGGCCCAGTTTCTGGAGGGAGGGGATCATGCTCTGCTTCAGTATGTCACAGTACATGTTAGAATTCATGTTTCCCTCAATGAACTGTAGCTCCCCAATGCCAGCAGCACACATGCAGCCCCAGATCATGACACGCCCACCACCATGTTTGACGGGAGGCAAGACACACTTGTCTTTGTACTCCTCACCTGGTTGCCGCCACACACGCTTGACACCATCTGAACCAAATAGGTTCATCATCCCACAGGACATGGTTCCAGTAATCCAACTTTCTTGTGCATCATCTTTAGAAGAGGCTTCCTTCTAGGACAACAACCATGCAGAGCAATTTGATGCAGTGTGCGGCGGACGGTCTGAGCACTGACAGGCTGACCTCCCATCCCTTCAATCTCTGCAGCAATGCTGGACACTAAAACTCATCCGTCTGTTTTCCAAAGCCAATCTTTGGATCCGACGCTGAGAACGTGCACTCAGCTTCTTTGGCCGACCATGGCGAGGCCTGTTCTGAGAAGAACCTGTCCTCTTAAAGCGCTGGATGATCTTGGCCACTGGGCTGGAGTGCAGTTGCAGAGTGTTGGCGATCTTCTTATAGCCTCGGCCACCTTTATGTAAAGCAACAATTCGTTTTTTCAGTTGTTTGCCATGAGGTGCCATGTTGAACTTTCAGTGGCCAGGTTGAGAGAGTGGAAGAACTTTTATACCAAATTCAATTCACCTGCTATCTGGTGACACCTGAGACAGTGTAACACTAATGTGTCACATGACAAAGGGGAAAGAAAATGACTAATTGTGCTCAATTTGTACATTTTCACTTAGGGGTGTACTCCCTTTTGTTGCCAGGGGTTCAGCTATTACAGTTTTTCTCTGTTGCTTTGGAGCATTTCTCAGATCAGAAAGTGAATTCTCAAAACTACTACTACGCCACGTAATTTAGTCACTTGTGCACAACACATGAACATTTCTCATTGCTTTGATCAAATTGCAAATGCTTTTGTACATTCATATAATTGATTGTGTACAATTCTCTGCTGTTTCCTACATTTTCACTAGTTTATGTCATGTTGATCAAAATAAATAATAATCTAAATAATCCTAAACCCTAAATCATTTCAGCATCAATTCATTGCACAAGTCACTGAATGCAATATAGTTAATCCAGTCGTCAAAATCTCCAAAAAATAAAATAAAAACTATTTTATGTACATGTGTCTTGAATTGACACAGTGTGCAGATGAAATTTGAATGTCACTTAATAAAAGGGTGTGAGGAACCAAAACAGGTGAATCTCATGAACCTATAATTGGCATGCCTATATGAAAATAAAAAGGAGCAAAACACAGATTTACAATTTTTGAAAATGGATGAACAACCAGGATGTGTTCAAGAGCCAGGAACAAGTATGAATGCTGGGAGGAAATATCACTATGTGTGCTGCTATTTCAGAGCGTGGTGTTCGAACTCTTATTCCCCTTATAGGCCCATACAATACACAGCATCTCTGCACCTTCCTAGAGACCCTCTATAGGCCTCTCATCCCTCATCCACTATCAAAATGATTCGGTCAAATATGTGCTACTTTGGGATAATGTGAGTTTTCGTCACTCAAACACCATCAGGCAAAGGTTTTTGACCCATAACAGAATGTTGATGGAATTCCTCCCACCATATTCCACATTGCTTAACCCATTTGAGGAGTTTTACTCATCATGGAGATGGAAGGTCTATGATCGCCAGCCACATACACAGACGTCCCTTCTGGCTGCCATGGTTGCAGCATGTGAGGATTTCACGATGGAAGCCTGCATTTTCCCCCATTGTGCATGATCAAAGCAATGAGAAATGTTCATGTGTTGTGCACAAATGACTAAATCACGTGGCGGTTGAACAAGTAGTTTTGAGAATTCACTTTCTGATCTGAGAAATGCTCCAAAGCAACCGAGAAAAACGGTAACGTCAATATTGCACGTAATGCTGTGATATTGCGTTGGTAAATTTGTGCTGTTGAATTTTATAGAAGAACTTCAGCCTTTTGCATAGTCAATTACTGTAAACCAAACCATATTTTATATCAGGAAATCCAGAAACCATATGCAATGTCATTCTGACAACATGACTAAACATTTTGACTTCACTGTATATAAACATTGACAAAAGGACTTGTCATTCTGATGGTGAAAAACTTTTTCATTGACATAGAAACTTACTTTTGAGGGAATACCTAAGGATTTTGAGTAACGTACATGCTTTTGCAAGAAATCCAATGTGTTGTGCTGTTTGTACTAATTGTTTTGAGAATGCACTAACTGTTATGCAAATATTAAGACTGATTCGAGAAATGCTCCAAAGCAACTGAGAAAAACTGTATTATTATTATTATTATTTTATTATTATTTTTTTATTAAGAGAACACCATCAGCATGTCTGGCAGACATCTCATCCTGGATAACAGTTCATCAGCAGTAAAACCGAATTGCTGTTTATACCAAGTGATTCATCGCTCAGTCAAGATAATACGAGGGATGAACGATCAGATCACTCCTTCAGTCACTGCCCGCAACCTTGGGGTAACTCTAGACAATCAGCAGTCATTTTCCCCACACGTTGCTAACCTTACCTGCCCTTGTTAATTTCTTCCTTCCAAAATCAGAGGAATTCACCCATTTGTCTCCACACAGGCTACCCAGGTACTTGTTTAGTCCCTAGTTTTTACAAACTGGACTACTCCACCTCATTGTTTCGTAGTTATCTTGGGTTAATTCCTTCCCCTTTAAAAAACAAGCAAGCAAGCAAACAAACAAACAAACAAAAAAAACAAAAAAAACTGATATGTGACTGATGGTAATGTAGTAACCCAGTGTAAGGATCTATCCAATGATGAAAACGTCAAAGCAAATCGCACTGGATAAGAGTGTCTGCCATTTGTCTAAATGTAAATATCAAATATGGCAAAAAGTAAAATATATAAGTAAATTTTACAAGAAGTAATATATCACTTTTGTTGCCAGGGGTTCAGCTATTACTGGCTGTATTTTTTGTTTTTTTGAGGGGACAATAAATTTAAACTGCTATACAAACTTTACACTGACTACTTTTCATTGTGTCAAAGAGTCATTTCTGCAGTGTTGTCCTATGAAAAGATATAACTAAATATTTGCAGAGATGTGAGGGATGTATATATATATATTAGAATATAATTTAACTTCTCAATTACTTTTTAGTTGTATAGCGCTTTAAACAATGAGCAATGTCGCAAAACAGTTTTACAGAATTAAACAAATATGGAAGTAAATTTGATTTTTCTTCCCCTTCAGAAAGGTAAATTTGAGATTTGATACAGTACACTGCGTCTCTAAGCTCTCTAAACCAGAGTACCCGGAGGAAATCCACCAAGCACTGGGAGAACATGCAAAATTCATGCGCACAAACCCTGAGGCGGGAACTGAACGTGGACACTGTAGGACTTTGAGGCATGGATTCAGGAGGTTTGAATAAATCTGTAATGGAAATATGGACTTTATTACCAATTTTTAATGCCTACTTACTTATCACTCACCCTACAGAGAGAGAACAGAGAGAAAATATAGATAGATAAAAATGACTTAATTTACCAGTTAAACATCAGTTATAATCATTAACTCGAGGCAGTTAATTAAAGACCAGCACAATTGCTGTGCAATTATCTAAAAGGGGCAGGATTTGTCGCACGGTGTCGCTGCTCTGTGTAAAAGCTCTTCTTGTTCTGAGATCAGGTTTTGTTTCTCTCCACACAGACAGGGCTTGGGGATGTTAGAGAGGATGCTGTTTCTAGCTCAGCTTTAATGAATCCATCAGGAGGAGGAGTATAAATCTGTGCGTGTGTGTGTGTGTGTGTGTGTGTGTGTGTGTGTGTGTGTGTGTGGAGGAAGCCATGACAGTACTGGATGCTCTGCACACAGACCGAGCACTGCACACACCCTTTAAGGATTATGCAGGGTTGTTTTGATTTTTGCAGTAGTTATGTGCTGATAACGGGTCGTTTGTGTTCATTCGCATCCTGAGCTGCTTTGCGAGTTATTATTATTAGTATTATTATTATTAGTAGTAGTATTATTATTCTGTCCGTCCGTAATGGATCCGGGAGCTTTCGGCTTTTGTATGCGGTCTCGGCACGTCGGCTTTGTTGTTTTCTCCGCGCTGTGGTGCTCAGCTGTCGCCGTGACGCGCTACTCCATCCCGGAGGAAACGGCGGAAGGCACCGCGGTGGCCAATTTGGCCGCCGATCTGGGCTTGGACGCGCGCAGCCTGGCGGAGCGCAACGTGAAGCTCGACTACATCCACAGCGGAAAATACCTGGATGTTAACAAAGAGACCGGGGAAATGTTCATAACCGAGGAGATCGACAGGGAGCACCTCTGTCCCGCGAAGACGTCCTCATCCTGCTTCCTAAAGATGGACGTGGTCATCGAGAACCCCCTGCGCATATTTAACATCGAGCTGGAAATCATGGACATAAACGATAACGCCCCTCAGTTCAGGAGAGAGCGCATACCCCTGGATATCTCCGAGTCAGCCAGGCCTGGAGAGAAATTCTCGCTGACCAACGCGGTCGACGCCGATGTCGGAGAGAACTCCATCAAGACTTACCTCCTGAGCCGAAGCGACGAGTTCACTATTGACATTCAGTCGGGGAGCGACGGCACCAAGTACGTGGACCTCGTCCTCCAAGCAGCCCTGGACAGAGAGAAGCAGCCTGTCCATGACCTCATTCTCACCGCTGTGGACGGCGGCACGCCGGCGCGGACCGGCACCGCCACCGTCGTCGTGAGAGTCCTGGACACCAACGATAACTCTCCACAGTTCGACAGGCAGGTGTATTCTGTCGATCTGGTCGAAAATGCCCCGCTCGGCACTTTAGTCATGCAGCTCAATGCAACAGACAAGGACGAGGGCACCAACGCCGAGGTGGCATACTCCTACACGCTGTACACGTCTGAGAAGACGCAGGAAAAGTTCTCGCTCGATCCCAGGAGTGGCGAAATCCGCGTGAAAGGGGCAATCGATTACGAGGAGTCGAGAAGTTTCGAGATGTACGTGGAGGCCAAAGACAAAGCGGCGAGTCCACTTTCGGCACAATGCAAAATACTGGTGTTCATCACGGATCTAAATGATAATTCTCCCGACATCACGGTTAAATCGTTCAAAAGCTCAGTCAAGGAGAACGCGCCTGCGGGGACGGTGATCGCCGTGGTCAGTGTAAGCGACAGAGACTCTGGAGACAATGGCAAAGTTCTTCTTTCCTTACGCAACGCTGAGGTTTTGCCTTTCGTCCTAAACAAGTCATCCGAGGATTACTTTGAACTGACTATCAAAGATCCGCTGGACCGTGAGAAAGACTCCAGTTACGAGATCACGCTGCATGTTACGGATAGAGGAACGCCTCCGCTAACGGACAATGAGACCATTGGCCTGGAGATCCTGGACGTGAATGACAATGCCCCTGTGTTTCCACGGTCCTTCTACTTGATTCATCTGCCTGAAAACAACGAGCCAGGAGAGCTTCTCTACTCTCTCACTGCACACGACCCGGACCTGAATGAAAACCAGTACCTTGTCTATTTCATAGTGGAGAAAGAGATCTCCAACACGTCTGTGTCTACATTGTTCTCAGTAAACCCGGAAAACGGGAACCTGCATGCGCTGCGTGCCTTCGACTACGAGCGTGAGAAGGAGTTCCTCTTTCACATAGAAGCTCGGGATTCTGGCGTCCCGCCTCTGAGTAGCAATGCCACTGTGCGTGTGATCATCCTTGACCAGAATGACAACGCGCCTCAAATCGTGTCACCTTGGAGATCTCACGACTCTGTTGTCGATCAGGTGATCCCACGGGCTGCTGACCAGGGCTCGCTGGTGGCAAAGGTCATCGCACTGGACGCGGACTCAGCGCAGAACTCGCGCGTCACCTACCAGTTCCTCCAGGTCACTGATGCGTCACTGTTCACTTTGGACCGCTACAATGGTGAGGTGAGGACTGCTCGCATGTTCACCTACCGAGATCCTAAATACCAACGGCTCGTGATTGCAGCCAAAGATAACGGGGATCCTCCGCGCTCTACCACAGTCACCATCAAAGTTTCCACTGTGGAGCAAACCGTGGTCACGCAGTTAACAGAGACGACCGAGATGCCCATAGAATACGACCTGTTTACAGATTTGAACTTGTATCTCTTGCTCAGTCTGGGCTCCGTGTCTTTTCTGCTGCTCATCACCATTTTGGTCATCATTGTGCTGAAGTGCCAGACACCCAAACCCTCCAAAGCGGCTGTTCATGGTCGAAACAGTATCACCAGCCAGAGGAATTCAACCATCGGTGATTCTACTCTCATCTCCAGTGATGCGTACTGGTACAGTCTGTTTCTAGCGGAGACGAGGAAAGGAAAGGTGGTGGTTCGACAGCCGTTGCCCAACGGCACTGGCTTCATCGTGTCCAGTATACCACGGAGCGCGGCTCTCACGACCACCAGTGAATCGAGATCTTCCACACTGCAGGTACTTCATACAAATATAAATAATGATTAACCCTTAAAGCTCAGAGATCAAATAATTTCAGCCATTATTTGTTTTCCTGTTTTTCTAGTAAACATATACAGTATATAGGGCTCAGGGTTCTGCAATATAGTGTGATATAGTGCCCTTTTATTCGGCACAAATTAGGCAATTAGGCAAATTGGGCAAAACTATACAGGTACATTTAGGCATTTGGCAGATGCTCTTATCCAGTTTCCGTCATTGCATAGAGACTTACACTGGGTTACTAGGTTAATAACTAAGTGCCACAAACATGAGTGAGCAAAAAATTACAAAATGGGTCACATAGGCAAAGAAATATCACAGATACACATGATCATGTGTTTTTAAGGTTGTTTTCGGTTGTGTCCGTGGCAAAGAAGAATAATAATAATTTGCACATTTTGAGAGTTCTACAGTTTTGCGACATCATTCCCATATTCCACTAATGTCTACCTGACATATCAGAAAACCCAAATACACAGTTTAAAGTCTGTAGCGTCCCTGTTGACACACATGGGCAAGGCTTCCATATGAAGACATTTTTTTAATGGCACATATTGTATATATGCCACTTGAGTTTTAAAGGTTACACACACACATACGATCCTCAATATGGGATTGCATTACTAATAGGTCAGTAGTTACAGGCTTGATTAAAAAGATTACAAAAGTATTAAGAAAGTCAAGAAACATGACATAACCCATGTTAAGAAATAGAAAGGGCGGGAAACAGTGCTGATTTAAAATGCTTACCACATTTTTCTTTATTTATATGAATACCAGGAGCATTTCCACTCTAGTCAAGAACACTTGACTTTTTATCTTTTTAAGTTGTACATGTAGGTGGGTTGAGGATTCAAAACTTAAGGAAAATTTACTGCTTGTTTTCCCAGGTTCAATAATATGACTTCAACTGTTCCTCAAGATGTATTGGTTTGTGACCTGAAAATTCCAGGGCGTTTTGTGTTCTGTTTTTGCATCGTCTTTTTGTTTGTGGCAACCAACAGATTCTTTATTAGCCATTAGGCTAACTAGAAATGTTATTACTTTTTTACCCTGAACTGTACTGAACATAAAACTGGTGATGGTATAAATAGGCAAAATGGCTTTTAGGGGGAAAAAAAAAAAAACAAGAAAAAAAGAAAAAGATTTCAGTGTCATTGTGAGTTCATTGGGTAATCGGAATAATTTAGCATAGACATATTATCCACATCACACACATGTTCTGAACAAATTCGAACAAAGCTGTTATACCTGTATTGGGTATAGATTTAAGTCTAAATAAGTGATGATTCCAGTTACAATAAGATTCAAAATTTGTATATACTCTAATGTTGTATTCTTACTGGTGGTTAGATATGACTGGTGGTCATAGCACCAAGTCTAAAGTTACATTAGAGTACATAAAATAAGTTTAAGAGCGATAAAAAAAATAACAATTTTAAAATAATTTGGAAATTGTGTTTTCTTTATTTTGACTAACCATGATTTATGTTTCCTTAATTCAGGACTCCAGCAGTGATCTGCCTTGATCCTGAATCTTCCTTATGGATCATCATTTAAGTGGAACACTTATCCTTAACTATTGGTCATGAGAATTCAGTTCTGCTAAACTCTTGTGACACATGAAAAAACTTCAATGTCATGTCAGTGACCTGCCATATTTCCCATCAACCTGTAACCACAGCAGCGACTTTGCATGGCTAAGAAGACTTTGTGATAAGTCATGAAAGGATTCTGAGTATTGAGCGAGAAAAATAAGATGCTTGAATAAGATTCAAACCCTGAATTCAGGAGAAGATGAGGAGATACTCATTAAAATATATTTTTTACTTTTTCATTTGGAAATGGACTTGATCTGTTATGCATGCTAAACCAGTGCTACTCTGGTCAAGCACTCTGAGCTGGACAAAAATGTAATCTAAAGAGCACAATTTCCTAACCCAGGCGTGTTGTGTTTTTGGTTATATGATAAACTGAAAAAAAAAAAAAAAGAAAAAAGAAAAGAAATGAATTTGAATTTTGTTTGATTCCTAAACTATTATACAAGCAGTCCAGTGACAAACTCGTGTACTCCTCCTCTGCTGACATGGGCATAAAAAAAAATTCTAACGTTGTTTGTAGCATATAATGACGATGAAAGCCTGGATTATATAAATACAGTATACTGTATCGCTCAGGTTAAAAAAAATGCTACCTGTCCTTATATAATACTTTCTACCTGCATCTGCTTCAGATCTGCTGCTCTCAATACTACTTTCGTTTACATTACAAGACCTTAATTGACATTTTACACCCTGCTGCTTCCGATGCACCGAGACTACCTAACAAATCGGTGTAGTGTACAGTATGTGCAGAAACAGCACATACAGCCAGGCACACGCATATACGAAGCTACAAAGCTTTAAAGAAGCAATAAGTAGGATGTTCTTAATTTAGGGAGTATTATCCCAAAGATTAAATCTTTATAAATGGGAAAACCATTGTATATATTTAAAGTACATTCGAATAATAGAACCTGACCAATGTTACTTATTTACCAGGGAGTTAAACATTAGTTTATCAGTGGAATACTCATGCATGTCTTCATTGGCACACTTGATCTACACGCCAACAATAATGCTCAAACTGCATACTAAATATCAAAATACGTTTTTGTCATGTTTGTCAGTCATGTGATCTGCAAACAGCCAACAATATGAGATAATGAGACTTTTCTGACTAAAATGCTACTTACTGCTTCTTTAGATATGATCAGACTGTTTTTGTACAAAGAGGCGTGTTGGTTTGTAATTTTTTGGCAACATGTAACCAGGTTTTTGAATTTTTTCTATTGTTTTATAGATGTACGAAGGGCAAACACTTATGTATATATGTATTATTAAGGCAAGACGTGTATTACTGTTGTATTACTGTGTATTACTGCTTTGTGTTAAGTGCATTATGCTTGCCATGCTGCAGTGTTGAAAACATGCCAAAATTAGAAAATGCCAGCTGTGTTTGATGAATGAAAAGATTAGACATGGAGGAAAGTTAATGTCGAGTGTCTGAAAAAGAGAAAGTAAAGTGTGTGTATTGGAAATGTGGATTATGTGTTGCAGATGTTAAATCCACATCTCAGTGAAGATAAAATCCGATGGGAGCAGTGTGTGTCTGATCTATCTATCTATCTATCTATCTATCTATCTATCTATCTATCTATCTATCTATCTATCTATCTATCTATCTATCTATCTATCTATCTATCTATCTATCTATCTATCTATCTATCTATCTATCTATCTATCTATCTATCTATCTATCTATCTATCTATCTATCTATCTATCTATCTATCTATCTATCTATCTATCTATCTATCTATCTATCTATCTATCTATCTATCTATCTATCTATCTATCTATCTATCTATCTATCTATCTATCTATCTATCTATCTATCTATCTATCTATCTATCTATCTATCTATCTATCTATCTATCTATCTATCTATCTATCTATCTATCTATCTATCTATCTATCTATCTATCTATCTATCTATCTATCTATCTATCTATCTATCTATCTATCTATCTATCTATCTATCTATCTATCTATCTATCTATCTATCTATCTATCTATCTATCTATCTATCTATCTATCTATCTATCTATCTATCTATCTATCTATCTATCTATCTATCTATCTATCTATCTATCTATCTATCTATCTATCTATCTATCTATCTAATACCCACACACTGCTACCATCAGACTTTCTGTTTATTATTCTGCGTGTGTGTGTGTTTGTGTGTGTGTGTGTGCTTATATCATTATATGTCTACACACACATACCACATACAGAGCACCATTTCAGCGATAATTTGCAAGTGTAGTTTGTGCTGAAGCTTGCTGTTGTGGCAAATTACACAAATATTTTTGCTGATTTTGTCTAATCATACTCTGTATATACAGACAATTTTATATATATACATATATTAAACTAAGATATATTAATTTAACCTGTGTTATAGTGTCATGGAGAACTGCACACTAAACCACTTGGTTTGCAAATACACAGACATGTAAAAAGTAATTAGACATTAAATTATTTTATATATTAAATTAAAATTAGTTTCCTTGTGGTTGTAATAAACAAGGTGATGATCTGTTTTCCTCAACAGATCCTCAACAATTTATGACATATTTGAAGACCTAGGTAAACCAGGTAGTGACAGGATTGATGATTTCCCATTTTACTTTAAACTGAATTATAATGACCTTTATGGTAAAAAGGGGCATTTCCAACTTTGTAGCTATATGTCTAAACACGGTTCAATCCAGCCACTTTGTACATCTGAATTTCACTTCTAGGCATCGATATATTTTGATCTAAAAAAAAAAGAAAAAAAAAAAAAAAGGAAATAAATAGCAGTCATAATAATGTTGACAGATTTTGGTGTATACACTTTATCATAAAACTATAGGTGTCTGTTTACTTATTGCATGTCTGTCTGTGTACAAGTTCCCAAGTGAAAATGGAAAAGGTTACAGTGAAATGTGAGAAAGGAAAGAAGAAAAAAAAAAACCTGTGCCTTTTTAAAGTTCTGTGCTTTGTGAGTGAGCACAGAAGCGGTGGTGCCTCGTGTTGGATGTGTGACTGAAATCTGAACAGTGTGTAAAGCGTGCCATCTGGACAGACTGAGGATTATTAGATCAAGAGTTTCCTTAACATATTTGTATTAACAGATTTATTAAAAAAAAAAAAAAAGTGGTTATTTTTTATTTTTACAATAACTATTAGTGTTTGTTTTAAAAATTCAGTATTTATTTTAATTTTTATGGCCTACATGCAAATCTTGAGTTCATTGTGTCATCACCAATGTTTGCCAGTGGATGTAAATGTCAATGTCAATATTCATTTCTAAAGCATCAGTATTAAAATTTTATCTTTACTTGCTCTTGTAAATACAATGATATAAATAAAGCATTTATAAATTTCATCATTTGGGTCATTGTTGTTGATTTCTTTGTCTTATTTACAAATAAATCCTAAATTATCCAGGTAATTTGCCCTCTATGATTAAAACTGTGCATGCCTCTGTTTCATCTATCACATGATAACAACTACAGTTTGTATTCAAGTGGGTTAAAGTCAGGTCCTACTACTTTTTACCATGGCAACAGTTACCATGACAACCTCTCTATCTCTCCAGATTTAGAGCACCATACCTCGTACCATCTCCTTAATGATGCAGTGTGAACACATCACACATGTACACACAAAAACAGACAGAGAGAGAGAGAGAGAGAGAGAGAGAGGGGGGGGGGAGAGAGAGAGGGAGAGCTCTGTTAATCCTGCACTGACTCTCTTTTTTACTTTATTTAATACTCAGCTTCTTCTAACTTTAGCAGGCTAAACCCCTCCCAACTGCATCTCACACATCCGCAGCAATGTGAGTGGAGAGAGAGAGAGAGAGAGAGAGAGAGAGAGAGAGAGAGAGAGAGAGAGAGAGAGAGAGACCACTAGATGGAACTGTTGGACCTGTTTGAACAAACTGATGCTGCCATCAATCAATCAACAAACAGACAGACAAACAAAATAATAATGCTGGAAAATAAAAAAAATTACTTCCCTGCTTTTGTTCAATTATGTTAAACCAGATTTATTGTTTGTTAAAACAAAAATAAACTAATACTAAATGTTTGGAAGCATTTTATTAAACTAACTATGCTCTGGGTAATACTCTGCTGGGAAAGCTGGGCTCATGGCAAACTTTAAAACTTTAAAAAGGTCATGTTTAAGATGAGGGAGAGTTGAGACCTACTTTCAACCTGTCAAACAATAAAGAACAACAACATGAAGAAAAGGACCACTTTATGAATTTATATTTTAGAAACCAATTTTTCATTTTCACATTTTCACATTTTTTTTATTTTTTTTTTTTTAAAGAAAGTATATAATGTACAAAAACGTCAATAAGTATGTAATCACAAAATAAAATCTATTTTGGTTTGATTTTATCATAGTCAAATGGGAAGCACTAATAACTTAGAGTATATGTAGGCCGATAGTAGAATGAGGTACATAAATTAATTATACAACATAACACCATCCATAATATAAGAGTTAGTTAATAGATATATTGAAAAAGAAAAACAATGTTTGTAAGAGAAGATGAAAAGAAGAAAAAAAGTAGATAAAATATATTTGAATCATTAATTTAGCTGAAATTGCTTTTGTTCCTGGAATCTGTGTAGCTAGTTAGACAGACAGACAGACAGACAAATTAATTGTGGTGATTTTATTATTTTTTTAAAAAGTTACATAAAATGTGTGTGCCCCCAATTTTTTCCGCGTTATTCTGTCTCGCTTCAAATAATAATCATTTCAAATGAAAATTATTCATACACTCAAAAATAAAAATAAAAACAAGGCAGGTTGTGCAGTTTACATCTTTACAGATATATATATATCTATATATATCTGTAATATATATATCTATATCTATCTATCTATCTATCTATCTATCTATCTATCTATCTATCTATATATATATATATATATATATATATATATATATATATATATATATATATATATATATATATACACACCTACAGAAGGGGGCAGTAGCGAGATGCCTAGCTGTCATGAACCGCTAATGAAACAGAAGAGCAAGACGAATCAAACTACACCTGTTCAAGTTTGTGAGAAATCAGTGTGAACCAAAAATACTAAACTACATTTACAGGGAAAAATGCAAACAGGCTCTTTGGGATTCTGTATTAGTCTAGTGATTTAATTTTTGCTTTTTTTTTGTGTGTAACAATAGGTTACAGATGGCCCTGCTGCAGAGAGGGATCTTGAACATGCTGTATTTGTATGTGCGCTCTTAATGGGTGTAATATATGCAGTGAACCTCAGGAACTGAAAACATTCTTTGAGGTACTGCAGAGGATCTTCCTCCAGCTGGATGGTACCAAACTTTCACCAAAGGTACAAATGCCTAAAAACAAACTGTGAGTAAACCAACATCGAGCACTTGAGTTTGTTGAGTTCCACATGAAGGCCTGTTTTGCCCTTATTGAAAATGTTTTAATGTTTTGTTTTGGATGCAATATATTTAGACTTTGCAGAAACTTTGCATTTTATAGCAAAAATAGGGTAAATTGTTAATTTTGTTAATATGGCAAATTAACTAATGTTTATGTAGTTGGTATTATTGACCTTAGGGGCGAGGTTGTGCATTTTCCTTTTAAATTTATATATTTTTAAGATTCATACAGTGAGAACCTTTTTTTATTTTTATTTTTGTGGGTCACATGATTTTTTTTCTTATGCAAAACATGCCCAGAATACTGTTGAAAGTAAAGTTGAAGATAAGCAACTTTAATGTTTTTTTTTTGTTGTTGTTGTTAAACACAATTTTGCTCCCCCTTTTAAATGTGTCAAAGTTGACAGAAAAGTTGGAAAAGAAAAAAAAAATATATATATATATAATATGTTGCATATTGAGTACAGTATGTCATAATATTCTTGATTTCTGTGCTGCATTTCAAACAGTGCCAATTGTTATTAAAATGCTTGTGACCGTAATCTTGTTGTGAATAAAGACCCTTACAAATGTTATTTGAGGTTACTAAAGTCATTTGTGTGGAACTTGACAAGAAAAAAATTATTAAACCCAACATTTCATTTTTTTGAGTGTGTGAATTAGATTGTTAGTGGTTTATGAAAGTATGGCACCTGTTATAAGTTGTTCCCTAATAAAAAAGATGTATTACATATTTACTGCCTATGGAGTTGTCTTTAAGGGTCACTAAAGCATGGGAAAATAGGGCTGCTATACATTATGGTATAACATCTAGTTGTAGTAACATGACTAAATGCGATTCATTGAAATCGATGTAAACATATACGATTAACATCACGGAATAAATTTTGTATAGCATGAATAGTTGAAGTTCAACAAAAGAAATGAAGTTAAATAGAAATATTCAAATAATGTTCAGTCAAAGATAGTTGTTCATGTTAAATGAATACAAATATTTCAAGTTGGTTTAACATCATCCAATGTTGTTAAGATAATGTGGTGTAATCATGTGGAACCATTGTCCACGATTGAATCATGTTCAACCAAAGTGCTATTTTTTTTAGTGTATTTCTATGAGTACTAATACTAGAATTAGTGTAAACTTCCAGAAGCATGCAACGTGTATGTATTGTTGCTTAATTAAAGCATTCTGTGCAATATTAAGGATTTTTTCCCCCAAAAAAAATTTAGTGTGAGTAACCATGTCAAATTCATGTCGCAATATCTTAATGATTTTGTATTTTATAATAATACACTTTTTCAGGTTTATGTCTTTTCATGTCTAATATTAATAATAATTTGGATAACTGAAAGATCTAGTTATGGACACGACATAAAAGGACATGAAATTGTATTTAGCAAATATATTCCTTTTTATCTGATAAAAATATAAATGGATATGCATACTGTATGTACAAAAAATGAAGCATGAATTGGGAGATAAGAAGCATTAAGTATTTGAAAAATGGTGCTGTATGATCCTATCTGAAAATTTACTTTTTGGAGAGACTTTTTAGCAGCGATACCATGTTTTGACTGAATGAGATGAGAACTCATAAGATTGGGACTAAACAGTGATTGTGGCCATAAGAAAACCATTTTTAGTTAAACTAATCTGATTAAAAGGCTTCAGTTTGCTAGGGTATATAAAGATATAGAAGGACTTTATTTGTGAAATAGGGTCATTCTGAAGTCTTCAGAAAACGTTAAATTGTCCTGTTTTCTGAAGAGTCCAGAATGACCCTAAAGCAGAAAGTGATGCACACATCATGCATAGTGCCCGCTGTATAAGCGTCTGGAGACAGTGTTATGATCTGGGGTGCTTCAGGTAGCTAAGTCTAGGTGCAGCAACATTTTCCAGGACTCCGATTGTACATTTGGCTACATAGCCAAAAAGATTTGATCAGTTGAAGAAAAGTTGATGAGCAATGCTCCATTCACCATAACATTGTTTCAACAACCTTATGCAACATAGCATTTATTTGTATCCAGTGTTTTAATATTAAAACCATTAAAACTTAAGTGACACAGATCTCTTCTGGCAACACAGCACAAGTAACACAGCATATGGAAGCCTTGCCAGTGTGTGTTTATAGAGAGGCATCATACTTCAAACTGTGTATTTGTGTTTTCTGATATGTCGGGTAGAACAAAAGTTATCATTAATTTTATAATGTGTAAATTTTACTCCTATTGGAATATGGAAGTGGTATTGCAAATATGTTGAAATATTGAAATCTGCATATTTGTTTTTTTTGGTCATAGAAACAACCTAAAATTACCGGAAAAACATGTGATCATGTGTATCTGTGCTATTCCGTTGCCCATTTTCTCATTTTTTCAGTAATGTTTGTAAAGTTCATTTAAAAGAACTAAAATTCAGTACATCATATTGCCTATTTGTGCTGAGAAAAATGATATGTCGCTCTATTCTGCACAATCCTGAGCTTTATATACTGTATATTTATAAAAATAAGAAAAAAAAAACAGCAAAACAAATACTTTTACGATACATTACAATACATTGACGATTGGCACTTAAAATTTCGTTGTACTTGTTGCAATGACAATAAAGACTATACTTAATGGCTAAAATGCTCTGAGCTTTTAGGGCTACAGTAGTAAAGTCTTCTCCAGCACATCTGAACTACCTATCCAGCTATCTTGATAGATGTTTGGACGCATCTTCTAATTCAATGTGTGTTTAGTGATTTATTTTCTACATTCCACATTTTCAAATGATACTGGAGATAAAAAAAAAAAAACACATATAACACATATGGGATTATGTAATTGTGTAACAACAATTACAACAAGAATAACAACAACAGCAACAACCACAACAACAACAGCTGTCATTTTAAGACATGAAGGTCAGCTGTTCTGGAACAGTTCTTGCAAGGACAGTATGGTCAAACTGCTATTGCAAACACCATTAAGAACCATGATGAAACTGTCTCTCATGAAGACCATCACAGGAAAGCAAGATCAAAACTTACCTCTGCTGCAGAGGAGATGTTAATTTAGAGTCACCAGGCTCGGAAATGACTTATTAACAAAGACACCTAACAACACTTCAGAGTTGTTAGAGCAGTTATGAAGGATTTAAGTAGCAGATACAGTACATCTCCATATCAAGTGTTCCAAGGAGATTATTGTGTATTTTGGAAATCTTCAGCATTGTAGGAATGTAAAAACAAACAAACAAACAAAAATAATCAGGAAAGGCCATGGAATTAGAAAGTGTGTCGAAGCTTTTGTCTAATTTGTCTAATCCTTACCCTATAGTGTAAGATAGATAGATAGATAGATAGATACATAGATAGATAGGAACTATCCGTGGTGTTGAACCTGTCTGCGCATTCGTGTCTGCTTTTTTATTCACTTGGTATAGATTTATGGGGAAAAAAAATCCTTTAATTGTCTTTATTGGGCGTGACAGTTCTAGATAAAAAGACAGCGGTCAGTGAAATAACCACACGATGGCACTGTTTATTAAGATATCAGAAAAAGGCTGTTCTTTTTAGGCTTCTCCTCTTTTCACAAATAAATGCACGCCCGTGCTGTTTGAGCTCAGTCAGTGTCGATAGGATCATCTTATATTTTTATGACCTGGCCAGAAATGTAAACCTTTAAATTTTTAATTAAACGCAGTTAAACGCAAGATCACTGGTTTTGAGCACCGAGAACGTTGTAGATGATGGCTTCATTTCATGAGTTTGGATGTTCCTGGATTGCGTATTTATTGTTCTTTTGTACATCGTGTGCTTCATCCCGACAGATCCTTTACTCCGTGTCCGAAGAGGTGAGCCCGGGGACGCTTGTCGGAAATTTAGCCAAGGATTTAAACCTAAAAGTGGACGAGCTCGAGTCTCGTATGCTTCGAATCGTTTCGGCATCAACAAAAAAACATTTTGATGTGAATATAAAAACTGGTGCCCTGTATGTCATGGAGACGATAGACAGAGAAGAGCTGTGTCCGAACAACAACGCCTGCACGGAAAGCTTGGAGGCCATCCTCAACAACCCCTTAAATGTCTACAGCATTGAGGTAAAAATTCTGGACATTAACGACAATAAACCTGCTTTTTCAGTTAAATCGCAAAATATCCGGATATCAGAGCAGACTCTTCCAGGGGCTAAATTTGCTCTTCTTGGAGCCGAAGATCCAGATGTAGGAAGTAATTCTGTCTCCACGTATAAGCTTTCAAGTAACCCGTTTTTTAGCTTAGAGGTAAATGCCGAGGCAGACAGTGCACCAATTCCTGAGCTAGTGCTACAAAAAGCGCTAGACAGAGAAAAACAGGCCGAACTTCGTCTCGTCCTGACTGCATTAGATGGTGGAAAGCCACAGAGATCTGGCACCACTAACATTATCATCGACATTTTGGACGCAAATGATAACGCGCCGGTGTTTGGAAAACAGTTGTTTAAAGTTCAGGTTTTAGAGAACGCATCTGTGGGTACAGTCATGTTACAGCTCAATGCTACAGATCCTGATGAGGGAGTCAATGGAGAAATTATTTACTCATTTAAGCCAGGTCAAAAAGTGATAGCGGACAAATTCTCTCTAAACAGCAACACCGGAGAGATATCAGTCGCAGGGATTTTGGATTATGAAGACGCAAACGCGTATGAGATTCTGGTGGAGGCCCGGGATAGAGGACAAAGTCCACTGGCGTCGCACTGCAAAGTGTTAGTGGAGGTGCTGGATCTTAATGACAATGCACCAGATATTAAGCTCTCATCTCTTTTGGACAACGTAAGAGAAGACGCCAAGAAAGGTACAGTAATTGCGTTTATCACCGTTCAGGACAAGGATGGAGGTAAAAATGGAAAAGTGCGCTGTTTCGTGTCTCAGAATTCTCCATTTGAATTAGAGTCCACACAGGGGAAATATTATACCCTGGTCCTCAATGGAGCGCTTGACCGAGAGGAAAACGCCATGTATAATGTCTCGATAACAGCCACAGATGAAGGAGTGCCTCCTCTCTCCAGCACAGCTGTACTGACTGTCCATATTTCGGATGTAAATGATAACGCACCTCGTTTCCCTGAATCTTTAATTAATGTTCATGTTAGTGAAAACAGTCCAGCAGGTGCTCTAATAGCAAGTGTCTCTGCGCAAGATACCGATTTCGGTGAAAATGCTCAAATCACTTATTCATTACTCAGCAACTCCAACATGCCTTTATCTTCAGCTGTCAGCATCAACTCTGTCACTGGAGAAATGTACAGCATGCAGTCTTTCAACTTTGAGGAGATGAAAACCTTCCAGTTTCAGGTTCAAGCCACTGACTCCGGTGTTCCTCCACTAAGTAGTAACGTGACTGTAAATGTGTTTATCCAGGATGAGAATGACAACAGACCAGTTTTCCTTCCTCCTTATTCCGAACCTGGATCAGTAAACACTGAGAACATTCCCTACTCTGCTGAAGCGGGCTATTTTGTGGCTAAAGTCAGAGCTGTAGACGCTGATTCAGGTTATAATGCTCTATTATCTTATCACATAACCGAATCAAAGGGAACGAATCTCTTCCGAATCGGAAGCAGTACAGGAGAAATAAGGACTAAAAGACGAATGAGTGACAATGACTTAAAAACTCACCCTCTTATCATCACTGTCTCGGATAATGGAGAACCTTCACTGTCCACAACTATGAGTATTGAAGTTGTGGTTGTGGAAAATCTGGACAGCCTGCAGCCTTCACTAAGACAAGTGCCAGTAAAGGAGGATAATTTTTCTGATCTGAATCTTTATCTGCTCATCGCTATTGTCTCAGTGTCAGTAATCTTTTTGCTGTGCCTCATCGCTTTAATAGCAGCTAAATGCTACGGGACAGACAGCGGTTTCAGCAGGTCCGGCGTTCCAGTGGTCACTACACACCCTGACGGGAGCTGGTCTTACTCTAAATCCACCCAGCAGTATGATGTGTGTTTTAGCTCCGACACACTGAAGAGTGACGTAGTGGTTTTCCCCTCGCCGTTTCCGCCTGCAGACGCAGAGCTGATCAGCATTAATGAAGGGGACACTTTTAACAGGACACAAACTCTTCCGAGTACTACAAAGGTAAGACATTTTATATATATTTAACTATACGTGTGGATTTTTTAAAAATGAAATGGTGTCACTTCAGATTTTCTTTATTTAGTTCATTTTTAATGCCTAATATCTGTACATTTTCAAGAGTTCGCCCCAAACAGCCAATATGAAAACTTGCACCTGATTAACATTAGGAAAAATATTGGTATCTTGTCATTACATAATTTTAATTTAATAATAATTTAATTAATTTTGTTAATATCCATTTTTTGTTGCGAGAGATCAGCTGGGAGGAAATCGAACGTATTTCAGCACCATTTGCTGGTCAGCGACAATCATCAAAAGCTAGAGAATTCAACTTTTCTTTCTTTCTTTCTTTCTTTCTTTCTTTTTTCTTTCTTTCTAACAATATAGTGTTTAACCTTCTGTTTGTGAGTTTGTATATTAATCTCACTGTATCCACTTTGTTAACATACGCATTTTACTATTTAAAGTTTCAACATCGCCTTTTCCTACAAACAGTTTTCTTTAAAATCTCTTGGCAGAAACTGGGCGTGTATTATTTTGATAGCTGTCCTGCTTCGATTACTGTAGAATTCAGTGACATGATGAAATATTGGTTTTCATTGTCTTCGAGAAAATTAAATTTATAAACTTGCAATTTCTGCCGATTTTAAAAAGGCTAATACGATTCAAAAGTGGAAAAATCTTTCCATGACTTTATTTGCGTACATCTGTATACTTCATCATTTAATTCACACAAACTTTTTAAACTTAGTTAAAAGCAGTATAGCATAGACGTCAGAAAATATCTGGATATTGTTTTACACAAAAAACTTACATTAATAGTTTTTTTTTCTTCCCGCATACGTATGACATTTCTAGAATTACCAATACAACTGTGTTTTGTCTAGCTGATATAATCACTCTGTGATCGTTTTTAAGTACATATGGTTTTATTTATATTGTGTAAAACAGACAGCTTCTTGGATAATTAAAACGTCTCTGTACAAAATTTCCTTCATTTTTTAATTAAATGATGCCAATAACAGTTGTGTAGGAAGTAACAGCTGTTCAACACACACACACACACACACACACACACACACACACACACACACACACACACACACACACACACACACACACACACGCACACACACACACACACACACACACACACACACACACACACACATAGATGAACACAATCTAGCATTTTCGCAAACCAAACTGCACAATACTATTTACTGCTGCTATTTGCACAAGAACTTTGTAATTGCTGCTACTACAACACGAAATGTTTACTGCAGTTACCATCTCATGGAGAACTTATTTGCACTCAGCTCTGTCACAGTGTATTGTGGCGTATTTGTTGCAGTTTGCACATTTGCACAAGTGCACTTTATGTTTTGTATTTTAGTATCGTTCCTAAGTTTGTTAATTTATGGTGTTAATGTGTATTGTTTATAGGACCTTGATCCTGGAAGAACTTTTTTTTTTGTTTCACTGTGTACTGACCTGTATATAGTTGAAATGACAATAAAAGTCGCTGACTTGACGACTTGACTTTTGTCGAAAAATAAGCGATGCCAGACAATGGATATTTTCGTCCTCTCGTGTAAAGCTTTCAGAATTGATTGTTCTTGTATTGCTTGTCCACATGAGGGCACTGTCTATCTGCAAATGCCGTTTAGGGTGCTGACCGAAACTGCTATTCCAAAGAGAACCAAATCCACACAGTCGTCTTCCTCGGTCACACTGTAGCTATTCTCGTCACATCTCTGTCTAGCGTGGATTACATTCATTTTTTTCTTTTCGAAATTTCATTTAATTTAAATTTTTATTTTATTGTTTCTCAATTGAGGTTGTGGAGCAGTTCATTTATTTTGAAGGCTCTTGTAAAAAAGAAAAAAATTGTTATAATGAAGGAACGGTTTGGGATACTGTGTCTGCTGTGGACGTTGCTTTGTATTCAGGGCGTTTCATCCGGCCATGTTGTGTATTCAGTTTCCGAGGAGGTGAGTCCAGGAACTATTGTTGGAAATTTAGCCAAGGACTTGAGTCTTAATGTTGCAGATTTGGAGTCGCGTCGCCTCCAAATTGTATCCGGCTCGTCAAAGAAGCATTTCGATGTAGATGTAAAATCCGGGGCTCTGTTCGTGTTGGATTCGATAGACAGAGAGCAGCTCTGTCCGAACAGCGAACGTTGCACAGAGACTCTCGAAGCGATTGTTAATAATCCTTTACAGATGCACAGCGTTGAGGTAAAAGTCCTTGATATTAACGATCACTCGCCGATGTTTCCAGAAAAATCACAGAATATTAATATAGCAGAGTCTGTAATGATAGGAGTCAAATTTCCACTCTTGGGTGCGGAAGATCCAGACATTGGAAGCAACTCGATCAGTACATACAAGCTGTCCCCAAATGCATTTTTCAGCCTGGAGGTACACACAGATGCTGACCAAGGTCCTTCAGCCGAGCTGGTGCTGATGAAAAATCTTGATCGAGAAAAACAATCCGTCATCCGACTTGTATTGACTGCACTTGACGGTGGCAAACCACCACGATCCGGTACAACGCAAATTGTTGTGAATATTTTAGATGCGAATGATAACGCGCCTGTGTTTTCTAAAGCTGTGTACAAAGTTTTGGTTCAAGAAAATGTTGATGCTGGTACATCTATTTTAAAGATAAATGCTACTGATCTCGATGAGGGAGTCAATAGTGAGCTTACATTTTCTTTTAAACAAGGTCAAAAAGGAATATCAGATAAATTCGCTATTGATGCACACACGGGGGAAATCTCAGTAATAGGCACATTAGATTATGAAACCACAAACGCGTACGAAATTCGTGTCGAAGCCCGAGATGGAGGCGCTACACCACTCGCATCTCATTCTAAAGTCCTGGTGGAGGTAGTGGATGTGAACGATAACGCACCAGATATTAAGCTCTCATCTCTTTTAGACAGCGTACGAGAAGACGCCAAGAAAAGTACAGTGATTGCATTAATCACCGTTCAGGACAAGGATGGAGGTAAAAATGGAAAAGTGCGCTGTTTCGTGTCTCAGAATTCTCCATTTATATTAGAGTCCACACAGGGGAAATACTATTCTCTGGTCCTCAATGGAGCGCTTGACCGAGAGGAAAACGCCATGTATAATGTCTCGATAACAGCCACAGATGAAGGAGTGCCTCCTCTCTCCAGCACAGCTGTACTGACTGTCCATATTTCGGATGTAAATGATAACGCACCTCGTTTCCCTGAATCTTTAATTAATGTTCATGTTAGTGAAAACAGTCCAGCAGGTGCTCTAATAGCAAGTGTCTCTGCGCAAGATATCGATTTCGGTGAAAATGCTCAAATCACTTATTCATTACTCAGCAACTCCAACATGCCTTTATCTTCAGCTGTCAGCATCAACTCTGTCACTGGAGAAATGTACAGCATGCAGTCTTTCAACTTTGAGGAGATGAAAACCTTCCAGTTTCAGGTTCAAGCCACTGACTCCGGTGTTCCTCCACTAAGTAGTAACGTGACTGTAAATGTGTTTATCCAGGATGAGAATGACAACAGACCAGTTTTTCTTCCTCCTTATTCCGAACCTGGATCAGTAAACACTGAGAACATTCCCTACTCTGCTGAAGCGGGCTATTTTGTGGCTAAAGTCAGAGCTGTAGACGCTGATTCAGGTTATAATGCTCTATTATCTTATCATATAACCGAATCAAAGGGAACGAATCTCTTCCGAATCGGAACCAGTACAGGGGAAATAAGGACTAAAAGACGAATGAGTGACAATGACTTAAAAACTCACCCTCTTATCATCACTGTCTCGGATAATGGAGAACCTTCACTGTCCACAACTATGAGTATTGAAGTTGTGGTTGTGGAAAATCTGGACAATCTGCAGCCTTCACTAAGACAAGTGCCAGTAAAGGAGGATACTTTTTCTGATCTGAATCTTTATCTGCTCATCGCTATTGCCTCAGTGTCAGTGATCTTTTTATTGAGCCTCATCGCTTTAATAGCAGCTAAATGCTACAGGACGGACAGCGGTTTCAGCAGGTCCGGCGTTCCAGTGGTCACTACACACCCTGACGGGAGCTGGTCTTACTCTAAATCCACTCAGCAGTATGATGTGTGTTTTAGCTCCGACACACTGAAGAGTGACGTAGTGGTTTTCCCCTCGCCGTTTCCTCCTGCAGACGCAGAGTTAATCAGCATTAATGAAGGAGACACTTTTAACAGGACACAAACTCTTCCGAGTACTACAAAGGTAAGGGATTCTGATTTTGTCTAATATAAGCTCGTGATTTGAGCAGAATTGGTCTAAATTCATCGCTTCAACTTTTTTATTTCCTTATTATCTCTCTTATTTAATGAGAGATTATTTCTTTGATGCCATCCCGTGGTCATGATTTATATGCATTTTATGACGATCAGATGATTAGATTAGGCCTTTAGTTTTTTATTGTTACGTCCATATTTTCCCTGAGCTTTTTTTCAGCGCCTAGATAGCGGTGCTCCGAGCTATTTCCCAATATTTTACAGAAATTATTGAAATTGAAGTACATCTATTACTTTTAATTCATTATATGTAGTTGATGATTTCATAGATTATTAGATTCTTTTTAAAAGGTGATGACAATTTTTCCATTCAAATAGCACGAGAATTAAAGCTGTTTTATTTGAGATTTTCTCCTTAAACTTTGTGTAAACGTTGAACTTTATGACGAATAAAAAGTGCTCTATCTATCTATCTATCTATCTATCTATCTATCTATCTATCTATCTATCTATCCATCCATCCATCCACCATCCTTCTTGTCCCCTTTATATGTCCGTGTGTGTAGTGTTGATCATGTTTTATTGTAATAATTCTGAACTTACCTGAATGAACCACATGGGGTCGCTGTAGACCGTAAAATGTAATTTAAGCATTATTTAATACTAGTCATATTACTAGCTCTTCCTTTCGAACGCTTCACAACACCTCACGGCACAAGTGAAATCAAACGTCTGCATTTTACTATACGATTATAGCAAACGGTGTATTTAATAGTTGTTTTTTTTTTTTCTTTTTAACCACCACATATTTTAAAGTGTTAGTTTTGCTACAGGATGGATTATATTCTTGTACATCTGCTCTCTCTTTTTTTGTTGGATTTATCCTCGGGCCAGATCGTGTATTCGGTCTCAGAGGAAGTAAATGAGGGAACCATTGTTGGGAATCTAGCAAATGATCTGCATATCTTCGTTCAGGATCTAGAATCCCGAATGTTTCAGATGATTTCTGCATCTAACAAGAAATATTTTGAGGTCAATCTGAAGACCGGGGCGTTGTTTGTTAATGAAAGGATTGATCGAGAGGCGTTGTGCTCCACATCTCGGAAATGTTCCGTCCATTTAGAGGCTATGGCTCACAATCCTCTAAGGATGTTTCGTATTGAGGTAAATATAGTAGACATAAATGATAATGCACCGATTTTTCCGATTAGTAAGCAGATACTCAACATATCCGAGGTTTCTGCACCTGGAGAGAAATTCGCATTGTCTTTGGCTGAAGATTCAGACACAGGTAGCAATGCAGTGAAAACCTATAAATTAACCCCTAACGAACATTTTTCTTTAGATGTACAAAATGGGGAAGAGATCATCTCCGTCGAGTTAGTGTTACAAAAGACTTTAGATCGAGAAACGCAGTCAGTTATTCATATGGTCCTGAATGCTTTTGATGGTGGAAAACCATCAATGTCTGGGACATTAGAGATCACTGTAAATGTTTTGGATTTTAACGATAATTCTCCAGTTTTCAGTCAACCGCTTTACAAAGTAAAGGTGAATGAAAATTCCGCCTTTGGCACGCAGGTCATTTCCTTTTCAGCAACAGATTTAGATGAGGGAGTTAACAGTGAAATCGTATATGCTATAGTCAGGCAAGGCAATGCTAAAGGCGCGGATCTGTTTTCAATTCAGCCTGAAAGTGGACTTTTAACAGTGAAAGGAGAAATCGATTATGAAGAAAACCCTGCTGTTGAATTAAGAATTGAAGCAAAGGATAAGGGCCATCCTCCAAAAAGTTCTAAATGCAAATTGTTGGTTGAAATTGTGGATATGAATGACAATCCACCTGAAATATCTATGACCTCACTCACGAGCACTGTCCAAGAAGACTCTAAGGACGGCACAGCGGTGGCATTATTTACAGTTTCTGACAAAGATGGAGGCAAAAACGGAGTGGTGCATTGCAACATTTTAGGTGCTGTTCCGTTTAAAATAGAGTCATCGTACAGAAGTTATTATTCATTAGTTGTAAACGGGCCCTTAGACAGGGAGAAAGTCGCAGAGTATAATATTACGATAAGAGTTACAGATGAAGGGAGTCCACCACTGTCTAGCATCAGTGTTTTAAAAGTTCAGATTGGTGACGTCAACGATCATGCTCCTGTCTATTTAAACTCCATCATAAATGTTTGTGTTAAGGAAAACAGTCCAGCTGGGCTTCCGATAGCACGGGTAAGCGCACACGATGCAGATGCGAACGAAAACGCGCTTGTGTCGTATGCGCTGCTTGGTAGAGGGAAAGCCGACTTTTCATTCGAAATAAACTCGGAAAGTGGTGATCTCTACAGCAAACGATCGTTTAATTATGAGGAAATCAAGATGTTCCAAGTTCGAGTTCAGGCTAGTGACTCCGGAACTCCACCTCTGAGCAGCAATCTGACCGTGAACGTTTTTATAATCGACGAAAATGACAACGCCCCCGTCATTCTCCCTCCATATTCCGAACCTGGATCAGTAAACACTGAGAACATTCCCTACTCTGCTGAAGCGGGCTATTTTGTGGCTAAAGTCAGAGCTGTAGACGCTGATTCAGGTTATAATGCGCTATTATCCTATCATATAAATGAACCAAAGGAAACGAACCTCTTCCGAATCGGAACCAGCACAGGGGAAATAAGGACTAAAAGGCGAATGAGTGACAATGACTTAAAAACTCACCCTCTTATCATCGCTGTCTCGGATAATGGAGAACCTTCACTGTCCACAACTATGAGTATTGAAGTTGTGGTTGTGGAAAATCTGGACAATCTGCAGCCTTCACTAAGACAAGTGCCAGTAAAGGAGGATAATTTTTCTGATCTGAATCTCTATCTTCTCATCGCTATTGCCTCAGTGTCGGTGATCTTTTTACTGAGCCTCATCGCTTTAATAGTAGCTAAATGCTACAACAGGTCCGGCGTTCCAGTGGTCACTACACACCCTGACGGGAGCTGGTCTTACTCTAAATCCACCCAGCAGTATGATGTGTGTTTTAGCTCAGACACATTGAAGAGTGACGTAGTGGTTTTCCCCTCGCCGTTTCCGCCTGCAGACGCAGAGCTGATCAGCATTAATGAAGGAGACACTTTTAACAGGACACAAACTCTTCCGAGTGCTATAAAGGTAGGATATGTTTATGTTTATATTCTAATTGGGACGAATTCCTTTAGCCTGCAAGTTTGTGTGTAATTCTGTAGTACGTTTTGTCGCTTTATTTTATGGAAAAACACCATGGATCCACTTTTCAACTTCATTACAGTTCATATAAATCAACTCCAATATCTGTCTATAACATATTTATTGTTCTTCTAGTTTATATATTATTTTGGTTACATATTTTCTTTTGGCAACAAATAGCTACAGTATGTGCAAATGACTTTAAGGATTTATACAGTTTTGCCTATAGATTTCATACTTTTTGGGAATGTATAAACAGTTTTGTCCTTAAGAAAGAAAAACTTTATAAGATGTTTTATAATAGCTTCACATCAAATGTTGTGAGAGAAGTTATTTTTTTTCCTATCTATCTATCTATCTATCTATCTATCTATCTATCTATCTATCTATCTATCTATCTATCTATCTATCTATCTATCTATCTATCTATCTATCTATCTATCTATCTATCTATCTATCTATCTAGAGAGGGCATTAGAAATGATTGATTCGTACATTTGGTGAGGTAGTACACGAAAATTTGCCTTTGCCTTTTTGTGCCATGAAGCATGGACTTCAGTCTAATTGTAATATAATATCATTACATCCGACTATGCTGTATTTTTGGATGCTATAATTCAACATTACTACAAAAAGTATGAAGTCCCACCTTGAATGAAAATAGTTTTGAATTTGAGGGTGAAATTATGTCTAAAATTGACACAAGAGGTCGATGTTGACCGTAACACGGAGAATGAACATAATTCTCATTCAGACTCCTCCCTCATTTACATGCAGTACAAGGGGGGAAGATCAAGCCGACATTTTTATTGTGGCAAAATCAGGCTTATCTGCATTGTGACCACGCACAGCCTTCTTTGGTTATATTTTATAGGCCTACACATGATTACTCATAAAAAAATGGATGTCTTTTCTGGCAAAACGCATATGTTTTTTTGGATCGTCATGTCGCTTTGTTTGTGGGATTTGTGCTGCACTCAGATCGTCTATTCCGTGACAGAGGAGGTTAATAAAGGCACCGTTGTTGGAAATATGGCGAAGGATCTTAACCTGAATGTCCGGGAATTAGAATCGAGAATGTTTCAGATTGTTTCTGGTTCCAACAAGAAGTATTTTGAGATCAGTCCAAAGACTGGTGAGTTATACGTGGACGAGAGAATTGACCGAGAGGATCTTTGTCCAGTGAGTCAAACGTGTTCTTTACACATTGAAGCAATTGCACAAAATCCTTTAAGGCTGTTCAGTGTCAGTGTTAATATATTGGATGTAAATGATAACGCTCCGACGTTTCCTTATAATATATACAATTTAAACGTTACAGAAAATGCATTTCCTGGCGAGAGATACCCTTTACCGAGGGCGACCGATGCAGATGTCGGTGTTAACTCGATTAAAACCTACAAGCTCAGCTCAAATGAATTTTTTTCCCTAAATAGTCAAAGTGTCGCGGAAAAGAATATCTCCCCACAATTAATTTTACAGAAAGCCTTAGACAGAGAGAAGCAGGCGATGGTTAAACTCGTCCTCACTGCTCTGGATGGTGGAAAACCTGCTAGGTCTGGCACCCTTGATGTAACTGTGACTGTAATCGATGTAAATGACAACACTCCAACATTCAACAAGGAGCTGTATAAAGTCCGTGTTCATGAAAACACTGCGTTGGGAACCGAGATTATTAAACTTAACGCCAGTGATACAGATTCTGGGCTGAATGGAGAGATCGTTTATTCACTGATAAGCCACGGGAAAGAAAAGTCCAACGATCTTTTTCAGATCAACCCAGTCACGGGTGAAGTCTCAGTGAAAGGACATTTGGACAGAGAGGACACTGCTGCGTTTGAGCTTCACGCACAGGCTAAGGACAAGGGCTCTTCACCTCGGGCTTCTCACTGCAAAGTTTTAGTCGAAGTGCTCGACGTGAACGACAATGCACCTGTAATTTCCCTTACATCTCTCTCCAGCATTGTAAAAGAAGACGCGACTTCTGGCACCGTGGTTGGGTTGATAACTATTGCGGATAACGATGTAGGCCAGAACGGAGAGATCAGTGCTGCGCTTAAAGGGTCCAGTCCTTTTATTCTTCAACCATCTTATAAAACATATTACTCATTAATAGTGGATGGACCTCTGGACAGAGAAAAGACGTCTGAATATAACATCACTGTTACAGCGAATGATAAAGGCACTCCGTCTCTTGTCACCAACATGGTTCTCACTATTCACGTTTCTGATGTAAACGACAATCCACCTCGTTTTACAGACAAATCCATTGACGTTTATGTGAAGGAAAATACTCCTGCTGGAGACATCATAGCCACAGTGACAGCAACTGATGCAGATATAAACGAAAACGCTCAAATTATGTACTCTTTCATTCCTAGGAACTATTTAACCTCCATGGTAGACATTAATTCTGGCAATGGTGACGTATACAGTAAACAGTCATTCGATTATGAAACGATTACATCATTTTGGTTTCAAATTCAAGCCACTGACTCCGGTGTTCCTCCACTAAGTAGTAATGTGACTCTAAATGTGTTTATCCTGGATGAGAATGACAACAGTCCAGCTTTTCTCCCTCCTTACTCTGAACCTGGATCAGTAAACACTGAGAACATTCCCTACTCTGCTGAAGCGGGCTATTTTGTGGCTAAAGTCAGAGCTGTAGACGCTGATTCAGGGTATAATGCTCTATTATCTTATCACTTAACTGAATCAAGGGGAATAAATCTCTTCCGAATCGGAACCAGCACAGGTGAAATAAGGACTAAAAGACGAATGAGTGACAATGACTTAAAAACTCACCCTCTGGTCATTACTGTCTCGGATAATGGAAACCCAATCTTGTCAACGACTTTGTCTATGGAAGTTGTAGTTGTTGAACTAATAGATGATACTCAGACAGACACAAGAAGAGTGCCAGTAAAGGAAGATGATTTTTCTGATCTGAATCTCTATCTTCTCATCGCTATTGTTTCAGTATCTGTGATCTTTCTACTGAGCCTCATCACTTTAATAGCAGCTAAATGCTACGGGACAGACAGTGGTTTCGGCAGGTCCGGCGCTCCAGTCGTCACTACACACCCTGACGGGAGCTGGTCTTACTCTAAATCTACTCAACAGTATGATGTGTGTTTTAGCTCAGACACACTGAAGAGTGACGTAGTGGTTTTCCCCTCGCCGTTTCCCCCTGCAGACGCAGAGCTGATCAGCATTAATGAAGGAGATACTTTTAACAGAACGCAAACTCTTCCGAGTACTGGAAAGGTAAGAAGAGCCTACGTATTACATATAAACAAATAACTAATTTTCCACCAAAATACGAAAGAAGTTCAATCGTTTGTATCTGGTGTAAATACGCGCTGGTTTTTAATATATGTAATCTTCTTTAATTAAGTGCATTTTATGGATTTTTTTTCCGGATTCATAGTAATTTCAGAACAACGGACAGCGACAGGTGTAAGAAATGGGCACAGATAACTTTATAAGATTAAACAGTTCATAGTAAATCTCAATCAATAGTTTACAGACAACGCTGTTTTTAAAGCCACGTGTATGACATAAAGAAAAAACCACAAAATAAATCACAGAATCAAGTATAGATTAAACACCGGGATACAATTCAGTATTAAAGTGCAGGAAGTAAAAGAAGAAATCGTAGAGCTGTAAATGTGAGAAAACATTGAAAATATATGCCATAAAAATAAGAATATTTTCTGACGTTTTAATAAAGTAGATTAATAAAGATGCTTGAACCATTTAGATTTTTTTGTTTGCTTTTGGATTATGACGTGTGTGTTGTTGACGACTAATGCTGCTTGTTTGCTTATTTATTTCTTTATTTTGGCTGGTTAACTTGGTTCATTGCTCCAAAAATACTGGTTTTATTTTATGATATTACTGAACAAATAACTATCCAAAAGCTAGATAATTCTCCGATACACCACATGGGGTCGCTGCAGACCGCGACTTTGTCATTGCACCACCCTGATAAGAAACATATCTATACATGAATTCATATGAAACGCATTTAACGGTGGGACATGAACTCTGTCGGATCGTATTGTGTCTTTCAATCTGAGTATTTGGGCAAATCCTTTTGTTCATTTATTTTAAGACAACGAGGGACACAACGCCATGGATTACTCAGGATGTTTCATTACGTTCGTTCTGATGCTTCTTTGTTTAGGGGATGTGTCAGTTGGTCAGATAGCGTATTCCGTCTTAGAGGAAGTGAAAACCGGGACGGTTGTCGGGAATATTGCGAAAGACTTGAATATTAATGTGCATGACTTGGAATACAGACTGTTTCAGATCGTATCTGGTTCTAATAAGAAGTATTTCGATGTGAATCTGAAGACAGGGGTTCTGTTTGTAAATGAGCGAATTGACCGTGAGGAATTTTGCACTTTAGACCAGAAATGCGTCCTGAATATCGAGGCTCTTGCTCAGAACCCTCATCATCTTTACAGGATTGAGATAACGATCGTGGACATAAATGACAACGCACCTCATTTCCCAGTAGAAACGGTCAAGCTGAATATAACAGAGAACGCTAGCCCCGGTGAGAGGTTTCTACTTCCGGCAGCTGAGGATGATGATGTAGGCAGCAATGCGCTGAAAGATTACCGACTGAGTACGAACGAGTTTTTCTCTATAGATGTACAGAACGATGAGCAGAGTGTGTCGGCTGAGTTGGTGCTGCAGAAGGCTTTAGACAGAGAAAAGCAGTCTTCTCTTCGCCTGCTGCTTAATGCTCTAGATGGAGGAAAACCTCCCAAATCTGGTACCTTGAATATAATTGTAAACGTCATAGATGTCAACGACAATAGTCCAGTCTTTAGCATGCCTATTTATAAAGCAAAAGTGAAGGAAAACATCCCAATAGGGACCAAAATTCTTTCCGTCTCTGCGTCTGATTTAGATGAGGGCATACACAGTGACATCATGTACTCGATTTTAGGACACGGAAAGTCAAAGAAAGATTTATTCATCATAATTCCTGAAACAGGTCAGATTTTAGTAAACGGACAACTTGATTATGAAGGAAATCGAGCTGTTGAGTTGCGAGTTCAGGCAAGAGATAAAGGCATTCCTCCGCAGAGTACACAGTGTAAAGTATTAGTAGAAGTTTTAGATGAAAATGACAACGCTCCAGAAATTAAAACGACTCAATTACTAGACCGTGTGAAAGAGAACACTAAACCTGGAACTGTTGTAGCTTTAGTTACTGTTTCTGATAGTGATGGAGGCAACAATGGCGTTGTGCAACTTAAAGTCATGGGTTCTTTCCCTTTTAAATTGGAACCATCATATAAAAACCATTACTCCTTGCTGGTAGACGGGGCTTTAGACAGAGAAACTATTTCTCAGTATCACATTCCTCTTGAGGCCGTAGATGAAGGAACTCCGCCTCTTTCCAGCAGTGCTATAATAACTGTCAATATTGCTGATGTTAATGACAATGCTCCACGTTTTCCATCACCATTTGTAAATGCTTATATAAGGGAAAATGGATTAGTTGGAGACTGTGTGGTAAAAGTTCTGGCAGAGGATTTAGATCTTGGTAAAAATGCTGAACTTTCATACTCACTGATAGAGAATTCCAACGGTATCGTTCGGGTATCACAGATGATAAACGTCAATTCTGTGAATGGTGAAGTATTTACCATGCAGGCTTTCAACTACGAAGAAATAAAACGACTTCAGTTTATACTAGGGGCTACAGACTCAGGAGATCCTCCACTAACTAGTAACGTGACTGTGAATGTTTTTATCCTGGATGAGAATGACAACAGTCCAGTTTTTCTTCCTCCTTATTCTGAGCCTGGATCAGTAAACACTGAGAACATTCCCTACTCTGCTGAAGCGGGCTATTTTGTGGCTAAAGTCAGAGCTGTAGACGCTGATTCAGGTTATAATGCACTGTTATCTTATCACATAACTGAATCAAAGGGAACGAATCTCTTCAGAATCGGAACCAGTACAGGAGAAATAAGGACCAAAAGACGAATGAGTGACAATGACTTAAAAACTCACCTGCTTACTATTACCGTCTCAGATAATGGAGAACCTTCACTGTCCACGACTATGAGTATTGAAGTTGTGGTTGTGGAGAATCTGGACAGCCTGCAGCCTGCACTAGGACAAGTTCCAGTGAAGGAGGAAAAGTTGTCTAAACTGAATCTCTTTCTGCTCATCGCTATTGTCTCAGTCTCTGTGATCTTTTTATTGAGCCTCATCACTTTAATATCAGCTAAATGCTATGGGACAGACAGCGTTTTCAGCAGGTCCGGCGTTCCAGTGGTCACTACACACCCTGACGGGAGCTGGTCTTACTCAAAATCCACTCAGCAGTATGATGTGTGTTTTAGCTCAGACACACTGAAGAGTGATGTTGTGGTTTTCCCCTCGCCATTTCCACCTGCAGATGGAGAGTTGATTAGCATTAATGAAGGAGACACTTTTAACAGGACACAAACTCTTCCAAGTACTACAAAGGTAAGATTAAATTCTCCATTGAGTTTTAGGCCACACAATCGTAATTTGTGCTTTTGAGCTGTCTGTCTAATTTAGTTTGCTCTTTTGTCTGATGTGTTACATTGTGTATGGAGGTTGTTTACATGTTAACATGTTACAAGGCTGACCTGACATGACTCCACATGACCTCTGGGGGTGTGCTGTAGTGTGTGGTACGAGTAGCTTTGCAGCATATTTGTTGGGTGCTCTGGATTGTGGGGTGTGGTCTACATATATCTGACTTATTTGTCTGGTGTATCCAATGGGTGCTCAAATGGATTAAGATATAGGGAATTTTAAGGTCAGGTTAGTCACCTGTGCTTTGCCTACTTCGCCCTGTGGATGGTGGGTTATGGTGTACTGGGTGTTCTTCTGCTTTTCTATCATGGCCATGGCATGACGTTTTTTGTTGATTTGTGCTGCTTTAGCTGACTCACAAACTGCAGAAGCTTGAGAATGTGCAGCTGTGTGGAGACATAAATAAGTATATTAGATTTTTTTAAATTATTACTTTAGGTGCAGCTGACTCTTTTTCAGGTCTAATTGTATATTTAAAACAACCACAAATATTGCTACCATTATTCATAAATGTATGCCAGTCGTGTGAGGTCTCATTAATCAGATCAAAGTGTTAGTAAGGCTTTTGTTGGTTATCTCTGCCTCCTCTGCAGAGGCTGAGGGGAGTTTTAGTACCCTGATGATGCTCATGACATGGCTTAGATTATGAAGGAGTCAAACATGGCTGAATAATGTGGCCATGAGAAACTGGACAGACTACATCTTGAAGAAATGTACTGGTCTTTTATCATTATCAATGATACTGTAGCCACAAACAGACATTTGGATCCTTTGCTTGAAAAATGGCAACAACAACAACAACAACAACAACAACAACAAAAGAGATAAGAAAAAAGCAAAACAATCTAATACAATAGATGGTTAGACATTGTTGAACAGAAGATATCTAATATAAAAGATATCATATATGAATTTTAAACTTAAAAAATCTATATTGTTCACATTTTACGTCTAATACAGTATATTATTTTGATACAAAAACACCACTAAAATTAACTTCTGCCTCAAGGAGTCGCTGGTGACCGTGACATTGAATGCTATCATCTCCTAATCAATTCTCCACCTCCTCTGCTTCATAAATCATACACACAGAGGTGGAGCGTAAGGCAACCTCAGACTGAATTATAAAGACAATACAGCCTAAGGGAAGAGTCTGGATCGACATATGATCCGTTTATATGGCTTGAGAATAGCAGACTAGTTAATCGTTAGTAATAACAATCAAAACGTGTAAACACCACGTAGCCATGAGATTTCTGCCTGGTGGATCGTTAGCCGGAATCAGGGCGCTGCCGCTGCTGCTGCTTTGTTTGTCGGGTTTATCGCTGGGTCAGATTTCGTACTCCATCTCAGAGGAGGTAAAAAAAGGAACCGTGGTTGGAAATATTGCCAAGGACCTGAACATTGACATTCAAGAGCTGCAGTCAAGGGCGTTTCAGGTTGTGGCTGGATCTAATAAGTATTTTGATTTGAATCCAAAAACCGGGTCTCTGTTTGTCCACGACCGAATCGACAGAGAGGAGCTGTGTGCGAGCAAGCAGAAATGCTCCCTCAACATTGAGCTAATGGCACAAAATCCTATTAAGCTATATCGCGTGGAGGTAAGCATTATAGACATTAACGACAACCCGCCGATTTTTCCACTGCAAAAACTAGTGAAAAATATCACAGAAAATGTTGTAGCTGGAGATCGGTTTGCTCTGTCTGCGGCCCGTGACATGGATGTCGGTATAAACATAGTAAAAAGCTACAGTCTGAGCCCTAATGAACATTTTTCTCTCGATGTTCAGACCTACGGGCAAAGCCTATCTCCAGAACTGGTCGTGCAAAAACCTTTAGACAGAGAGAAGCAGTCTGTATTTAATCTCATATTGACTGCAATGGATGGGGGAAAACCTCCCAAGTCCGGAACACTTGATATAACAATTAATGTTTTAGATGTAAATGATAATAATCCCGTATTTAGTAAACCTCTTTATAAGGTTAAGATTGAAGAAAATGCTTCTGTCGGAACGAAACTTTTGACTGTCACTGCCACCGACTCCGATGAAGGTGTAAACGGAGAAATTTTTTACTCACTTGTAGATCAAAACGAAAATGCTGCGTCGGATTTATTTTCCATAAACAACCTGACAGGGGAGATCAAAGTTAAAGGTAACATTGATTATGAAGAATCCTCTGCGATTGAATTGAGAGTACAAGCTCAGGACAAGGGCCATTCTCCAAAACACACTTATTGTAAAGTGTTAATTGAAGTAGTGGATGTGAATGACAATGCACCAGAGATATCAGTGACTCTGCTCATGAGCTCCGTAAAGGAGGACATCAAACCTGGCACAGATGTTGCATTAATCACTGTATCAGATAAAGACAGTGGAACAAATGGCAAAGTAAATTGTAAAATCTTAGTACCGAGTCTTTTTAAATTACAATCATCATACAAGAACTATTATTCTCTACTTTCAAATGAAGCTCTGGACAGAGAGCAGGTCTCACAATATAATATTACAGTTCTAGCTAATGATGAGGGAACGCCTTCCCTCTCGAGCAGTCACGTTATAACAGTTCAGGTCTCTGATGTGAATGATAACGCGCCTTTATTTCCTGCAACGGTGATAAACATTAGCGTGAAAGAGAATAGTCCAGTTGGAGGCCTGTTGGCATCACTAACGGCACGTGACTTAGACATCGGTGAGAATGCACTTGTTTCATATTCATTAATTGATGAAAAGAGCAGCAGAGTGTCAAATCTGATGAACATTAACTCACACACCGGTGAACTGTACAGTCTGAAGACTTTCGATTACGAAGAAACGAAAGTAATCCAGTTTCAGGTTCAAGCCACTGACTCCGGTGTTCCTCCACTAAGTAGTAATGTGACTCTAAATGTGTTTATCCTGGATGAGAATGACAACAGTCCAGCTTTTCTTCCTCCTTACTCTGAACCTGGATCAGTAAACACTGAGAACATTCCCTACTCTGCTGAAGCGGGCTATTTTGTGGCTAAAGTCAGAGCTGTAGATGCTGATTCAGGTTATAATGCTCTATTATCTTATCATATAACAGAACCAAAGGGAACAAATCTCTTCCGAATCGGAACCAGTACAGGGGAAATAAGGACTAAAAGACGAATGAGTGACAATGACTTAAAAACTCACCCTCTTATCATCACTGTCTCGGATAATGGAGAACCTTCACTGTCCACAACTATGAGTATTGAAGTTGTGGTTGTGGAAAATCTGGACAGCCTGCAGCCTTCACTAAGACAAGTGCCAGTAAAAGAGGATAATTTTTCTGATCTGAATCTCTATCTGCTCATCGCTATTGTCTCAGTGTCAGTGATATTTTTGCTGAGCCTCCTCGCTTTAATAGCAGCTAAATGCTACGGGACAGATGGCGGTTTCAGCAGGTCCAGCGTTCCAGTGGTCACTACACACCCTGACGGGAGCTGGTCTTACTCTAAATCCACTCAGCAGTATGATGTGTGTTTTAGCTCAGACACACTGAAGAGTGACGTAGTGGTTTTCCCCTCGCCGTTTCCTCCTGCAGACGCAGAGCTGATCAGCATTAATGAAGGAGACACTTTTACTCGAACTCAGACTCTTCCCAGCACAGGGAAGGTAAGACCATACTTAGTTATTTCCATCTAATTTTTGAGCGTTTACATAATAAATTTGTTCTTCATTAAAACATATTCTAATGTGCAGAAAATGTGTGTACTTCAAGTACAACAATTTTACTGACGTACAACCTAACATGTAAGAGAATTTAGAATTTAGGTGCACCTCAATTCCATCCCATTACATCTCCCATTACTTAAATGCTTAAAATTTCTCTAAGCGATGAGAAAACTCCTGACTTCAACCCCTTGGGTCATTATCTTAGTACTAACGTGTTTATTTTGACCTGTCGCTGATGTGTTTGTTTGCGTTGGCCTTAAGTCACGTATAACAGTTATATCTGAAACCGGTTATTTGGTTTTAAATGTGTGTTCAATATGATATAAAAAAAAAAAAAAAAAAAACATACAAAAAAAATCTGACAAATCAGCGAAAAAACACAATCGCTAATGAAAGCAAAACCTGTTTGCCTGCTCATCAGAGACAATTAGTTTAAAATGTAAATTAGCATGTTGATATGATTATGAAATAATAATTTTGTGCCAAAATGCCGAAATAAGCTACTAACAAAAATAATTTTGGTGTCACCCGGTGCAGTCTACATTCCCGTGGTGACGCTGAGTTATGAACACAGTAAAGAGAAATTGTACAAAGTAAGTTGTACGTTTGCTACGCCAACTCAAGTAGCGCCAATATTCTGCCAGACAATATCCTGAGAATTAAAAACTAACAAACGAACACAACTTTTACCGAGTTTGTCCAGGTTTGGACTTAAATAAGGACCACAACTGTGGACAGGGATAGCTTTCTTTCTTTCTTTTATTTTTTTAAAACGGAGGGTTGGACAACATTGCAGAAAAAGTAACAAAAACAGGAGAAAAAACGAAAGAAAGAAAGAAAGAAAGAAAGAAAATATACGTGAGTTTGTAGCCTATATTTACGTACGTCTTAGAGGCAGATAGATGTCGTTATTTTTATGACATGGCCTTTTAAACGTCTTTCTAATATACAAAACAATATATGAGTAACAATAGGTAACATAAACGGTTTATCCATCCTTTTCTCACAAGTGGCAATTTTCTCAAGTTAAAAATAATATAATAAAGATGTAATGAAAAATGTTGTTCATAATAAAACGTTATATAGTTCATGATATAGTTAAATAGATTTCATAAGTAACGTTATACTCTAACATGTTTAACAAAATGTTTTACACTTCAGTAATGACATTTCTAACAAGATTGATAAATGTTATAAAGGTTATATACGTAAGGTTGGGTCTACTCTACTTCTGTAAAACATTGGAGGTTTATTTTTGTAACTAAAGGTTATTCGCACTCCTTAATTTTCAGTCAACATAAACATGTTAAACATTATTAGACTTATACACATATACACAGGGAATTTCTGTTATATAATACAACTTTCGGAAAACTTATTTTAGCTGTAGTGTAAAACTGTATTTCCTCACAAGATGTCGTTGTAGACCGTGAGATGGAGTAATTGCAACATTATTAATACTCCGCCTATAGCAGAACATGAACACAGCTATAGGGCGTCACAGACTTCTGACATCAGCAGGTCTCGTGTATTTGTCTTTTTCCTGCAGTCACTGGATTAAACTAAATATTTTTTGAATCATTCTTTTGTTTGTTTTGAATCTCCATCAAAAGGAAGTCATGGTTGTACCGGACAGTGCTCGCGCTGCCTGGATAAAAGCTCTCCTGCTGCTTTGTTTATGGGATTTGTGTTTCGCTCAGATTTCGTACTCGGTTTCAGAGGAGGCCAAGAAGGGAACCGTTGTTGGAAATCTAGCGAAGGATCTTAATCTTAATGTGCAGGAACTGGAGTCGCGCATGTTTCAGCTTGTGTCTGGATCTAACACCAAGTATTTCGAGGTAAATCGCAAAAGCGGGCTTTTATTAGTTAATGACAGACTAGACCGAGAGGAGCTGTGTGAAAGCAAACAGAGGTGCGTGCTGAATGTTGAAGCGATGATCCACAATCCGCATAAGCTTTACCGTGTCGAAATCAATATTCTAGACATTAATGATAACTCTCCAGTCTTTCCAGATCCAACCCACGTTTTGGATATTATTGAGAATGTGCTTTCGGGTGATCGGTTTCCCTTAACCACAGCGAGCGACATGGACATAGGTGTTAATTCTGTAAAAACCTATAAAATAAACACAAATGAATATTTCAGTTTGGACTCGCAGAGTGAGTCAGTTGAGCTCGTGCTTCAAAAATCTTTAGACCGAGAGAGAGAATCGGTGATCAAGCTCGTACTGACTGCTGTAGACGGCGGGACTCCTCCCAGATCCGGAACAATGCAGATAATTATAAATGTGCTGGATATAAATGACAACAACCCAGTCTTCCCAAAACCGCTGTATAAAGTCAAGGTCAATGAGAATGCACCTGCGGGGACTAAAATCCTTACAATTTCTGCTGCCGATGCAGATGATGGAAATAACGGCGAAGTGTCTTACTCTATTGTTGCTGATGTCCGAAACTCAGCGATAGACTTGTTTTTCATTGATCCTGCTTCTGGTGATATCACTGTTAGAGGTAATATTGATTTTGAGCAAAACCCCGCAATAGAACTGAACATTCAAGCTCAGGACAAAGGACAATCTCCAAGAAGGTCCAGATGTAAAGTCTTAATTGAAGTAATGGATGTGAATGACAATGCACCAGAGATATCCGCGACTCTGCTCATGAGCACTGTAAGCGAGGACATCAAACCTGGCACAGATGTGGCATTAATCACTGTATCAGATAAAGACAGTGGAAGAAATGGCAAAGTAGATTGTAAAATTATAGGAGCGAGCCCTTTTAAATTACAGTTATCATATAAAAATTCTTATGCTCTTGTTGTAAATGAAGCTCTGGACAGAGAGCAGGTCTCACAGTATAATATTACAGTTCTAGCTAATGATGAGGGAACTCCTTCCCTCTCGAGCAGTCACGTTATAACAGTTCATGTCTCTGATGTGAATGATAACGCCCCTTTATTTCCTGCAGCGGTGATAAACATTAGAGTGAAAGAGAATAGTCCAATTGGAGACCACTTGGCATCACTAACGGCACGTGACTTAGACATCGGCGAGAATGCGCTTGTTTCGTATTCATTAATTGATACAGAGATCAGCAAAGTGTCACATCTGATGAACATTAACTCACACACCGGTGAACTGTACAGTCTGAAGTCTTTTGATTATGAACATACCAAACGACTTCAGTTTCAAGTTCAAGCCACTGACTCCGGTGTTCCTAAATTAAGTAGTAACGTGACTGTTAATGTTTTTATCTGGGATGCGAATGACAACAGTCCAGTTTTTCTGTCTCCTTACTCTGAACCTGGATCAGTAAACACTGAGAACATTCCCTACTCTGCTGAAGCGGGCTATTTTGTGGCTAAGGTCAGAGCTGTAGACGCTGATTCAGGTTATAATGCACTATTATCTTATCATATAACCGAATCAAAGGGAACGAATCTCTTCCGAATCGGAACCAGTACAGGAGAAATAAGGACTAAAAGACGAATGAGTGACAATGACTTAAAAACTCACCCTCTTATCATCGCTGTCTCGGATAATGGAGAACCTTCACTGTCCACAACTATGAGTATTGAAGTTGTGGTTGTGGAAAATCTTGACATCCTGCAACCTTCAATAAGACAAGTACCAGTAAAGGAAGATCATTTTTCTAATCTGAATCTCTATCTGCTCATCGCTATTGTCTCAGTGTCAGTGATATTTCTACTGAGCCTCATCGCTTTAATAGCAGCCAAATGCTACGGGACAGACAGCAGGTCCAGCGTTCCAGTGGTCACTACACACCCTGACGGGAGCTGGTCTTACTCTAAATCCACCCAGCAGTATGATGTGTGTTTTAGCTCAGACACACTGAAGAGTGACGTAGTGGTTTTCCCCTCGCCGTTTCCTCCTGCAGACGCTGAGCTGATCAGCATTAATGAAGGAGACACTTTTACTCGAACTCAGACTCTTCCCAGCACAGGGAAGGTAAGACCATGCTTAGTTATTTCTATCTCATTTTTGAGCGATTACATAATAAATTTGTTCTTCCTTAAAACACAACGTAACTGCACCTTGCAGTTCAGACTTGCTTATTTTTACAAGACAGGCTTCCTCGCGGTTTGTTCATGCAGGACGATAATGTTGAGGTCAGATGTTCATTTTAAAATGTAAATCTCATATCAGCCGAATTATATATATATATATATATATATATATATATATATATATATATATATATATATATATATATATATATATATATATATATATATATATATATATATATATTCATGTTTCTTTCAGGTTACGATTCTGGACAGCTAAACGTTTGTGTTTTTTGGCAGGAAAGAATATATAGAATGGAGCAAAACATTATGCATTATGTCTAATATATATATACATATATATGAACATTGATTGTTTCACTTGCCTTTGTGATTATGAAATAGTTTTACACTTTCAAGGAGTGAATCATGCGGCCTGGAATCAGAGCAATTTGGAGATATAGAAATACATAAAATAAAGCTGTATCTGTAAGTCGTTATTTTTATTATTAATCTGAACAGAGCCACTAGGTCACGCATTTGTAAACCATGACACACAGGATGAAAACTAAAATGTCTTGTTTTAACCAGAAATGTGATGCATTAATAAAGTTGCAAAATACCTTCATGACCTTGCCATTTAATATGATTCAATTAAATTGCTAATACAGGGGTTAAATTTAATTTAATCTTATTAATCATGATGTACAATTCGCTTTCTTCTTTTGAATTCCATTTATAATATTTCCTCTAAATTTTGCTCAATATCCTTGAGCATATAATGTAGCGATTTCCTACTCTATAAAAATAGCTTTTTTCCCTTATAAATTTTTTTGGTAATTTTATTTAATTTGATTAAATGGTACTGAACTTAACCTTTTATTACTAAAATAATTTTACCTAGTTTTTAAGTAGTTGTAGTAGTAGTAGTCTTTTACGTTTACTATTGTCATCTCGATTTTATATTCTATTGTTGAAATGTTTACTATATCTATAATCGTTTTTTCAGTTTCCGATTCAATACTGCATAGTAAGTAGGCCGTTTTATTCTAAACCTTACATTTATTCTGACGTTCGGGTGCACTACCACAGATCTTTTATAAGTATTTACATTAATGACAGTTTTTGGCAGTTTTTGGTTTTGTTTGTTTTTAAATATATCTACCATGGACCTTCCCCCAGCAAATCGTACAGAATCCTTAATATCCGGTGGGAAAACAAGTCCCTATTAGTAACGACTATATGATACAATGTGTTTTGCTTCTTGTCCTTTAAAATGCAACGTTATTTTAAAGGACATCTTTTAAAGGAAGATGGTTAAGATTTATAAACACTACTTAACAACGTACTGTAGTTAAAACGCCAGAAAATGTGACAAATCAGCAATTATAACACGAGCAGTAATGTAAACAACAGCGCGGACTTGAATCGTATGCAGAGACTAAGCGTGTTACCCACAATGACAGCTCTGACCGGAGCCGTTAGATTGACCAAAAACTAAAATTCTAATGGGTTTTAGCAATGTACAGATATATTATAACACTTCAGGCTTACAAAACACGGTTTCTCGACAAAGCTATTAAAAAGTAATGCATTTCTGCTGAATCACTACACAAACAAAATTATTGACAGTTATTTTCGTGTCGGATTGCCACAGTGACCCATTACCGTAAAGAGAAAACGTCTTAAAAAAAAAAAACAAAAAAAAAAAACGATTGTTCGTTTTTTATTTATATGTCAAATATTAAGTTCATGACTTCCTTTTAACGTTAAAGAAAGTAACCTGAAAGATGGTTTATTGGGTTTGTCAGCAAATACTACTACAAACAAAGAGTGCAGATATAGAAACAAAAAAAAAAGAGAGAATTTAAGGAAACACTCTAGGGGGAAATGCAGAAGTTGTTGTATTCCCTTGGTCTTTCCACGCGATCAAACTTTAAATTCTCACAAATTTAAAACGACGCTTGTGAATATTATGAAATAATATATTTAAGTACCTTTCAATATGCCTAATAATATTCGTTTATATACCATTTGTTAAGTTAATGCGGGCTAACAAGATATGACAAATTTACGTTCAAATAGCATAGATAAGGTTAGGGTAACAGTTTAATCCTTTCGTGCTAACTTCTCTTTTCATTTCGGTCAAAATCAAAGTATATATCATCATATATCATCATTTGTTATTTGTTTCACACTGTGTTTCGGTTATTTGATACAACTTTTATGAAAGTGGCGTTCAACTCTGGTGTACACAAGATGTCGCTGTAGACCATGAAACTGAGTTATTGCCACATTATTAATACTCAGCCTAACGCAGTACAGACCGTCATATCCTTCTGAAATCAGCAGGCCTCTGTATTTCTCATTTTCCTTCTCACACTGGATTAAACGAAACCATTGTTTTTGGTTATTTTTCAATCTCCAACAAAAAGGAAGTTATGGATGTACCGGACAGTGCTCGCGCTGCCTGGATGAAGGCTCTGCTACTGCTTTGTTTATGGGATTTGTGCTTCGCTCAGATTGCGTACTCGGTTTCAGAGGAGGCCAAGAAAGGAACAGTTGTTGGAAATCTGGCGAAGGATCTCAATCTTAATGTGCAGGAACTGGAGTCGCGCATGTTTCAGCTTGTGTCTGGATCTAACACCAAATATTTCGAGGTAAATCGGAAAAACGGGCTTTTATTAGTTAATGACCGAATAGACCGAGAGGAGCTGTGTGAAAGCAAACAGAAATGCGTATTGAATGTTGAAGCGATGATCCACAATCCTCACAAGCTCTACCGTGTGGAAATCAACATACTAGACATTAATGATAACTCTCCAGTGTTTCCCCGTCAAGCAGTTGCTTTGAATATTAGTGAAAATGTGCTTCAGGGAGATCGGTTTCCTTTAATGACGGCGCGTGACATAGACATCAGTATTAATTCTTTGAAAACCTACAAAATAAGCACTAATGAATATTTTTCAGTCGACACGGAGAGTGATTCAGCTGAACTCGTGCTACAGAAACCTTTAGACAGAGAGAAAGAATCCCTGATTAACCTCGTACTGACTGCTGTAGACGGCGGGACTCCTCCCAGATCCGGAACAATGCAGATAGTAATAAATGTACTGGATATAAATGACAACAACCCAGTCTTCAATAAACCTCTGTTTAAAGTTAAGGTCCAGGAGAATACAAGATTAGGTACTAAAATAATTACCGTTTCCGCAGCAGATGCAGACGAGGGTGTGAACAGTGAAGTGTCATACTCTATAATAAATCATGATGAAAACTCGGAGTTAGACTTATTCTCAATAGATTCTGTGTCTGGACATATTGCCGTTAAAGGTAATATTGATTATGAAGAAAATTCTGCGGTAGAACTTATAATCCAGGCTCAAGACAAAGGACAGTCTCCAAGGATGTCCCGATGTAAAGTGTTAATTGAAGTAGTGGATGTGAATGACAATGCACCAGAGATATCAGTGACTCTGCTAATGAGCTCCGTAAGCGAGGACATCAAACCTGGCACAGATGTTGCATTAATCACTGTATCAGATAAAGACGGTGGAAGGAATGGCAAAGTAAATTGTAAAATTATAGGAGCGAGTCCTTTTAAATTACAGTTATCATATAAAAATTCTTACGTTCTTGTTGTGAATGAAGCTCTGGACAGAGAGCAGGTCTCAGAATATGATGTCAAAGTTCTAGCTAATGATGAGGGAACTCCTTCCCTCTCGAGCAGTCACGTTATAACAGTTCACGTCTCTGATGTGAATGATAACGCGCCTTTATTTCCTGCAGCGGTGATAAACATTAGCGTGAAAGAGAATAGACCAGTTGGAGGCCTGTTGGCATCACTCACGGCACGTGACTTAGACATCGGTGAGAATGCACTTGTTTTATATTCTTTAATTGATGCGGAGAGCGACAGAGTGTCAAATTTGTTAAACATTAACTCACACACCGGTGAACTGTACAGTCTGAAGACTTTCGATTACGAAAAAATGAAAAGAATCCAGTTTCAGGTTCAAGCCACTGACTCCGGTGTTCCTCCACTAAATAGCAACGTGACTGTGAATGTTTTTATCCAGGATGAGAATGACAACAGACCAGTTTTTCTTCCTCCTTATTCCGAACCTGGATCAGTAAACACTGAGAACATTCCCTACTCTGCTGAAGCGGGCTATTTTGTGGCTAAAGTCAGAGCTGTAGACGCTGATTCAGGTTATAATGCTCTATTATCTTATCATATAACTGAATCGAAGGGAACGAATCTCTTCCGAATCGGAACCAGTACAGGAGAGATAAGGACTAAAAGACGAATGAGTGACAATGACTTAAAAACTCACCCTCTTATCATCACTGTCTCGGATAATGGAGAACCTTCACTGTCCACAATTATGAGTATTGAAGTTGTGGTTGTGGAAAATCTGGACAGTCTGCAGCCTTCACTAAGACAAGTGCCAGTAAAGGAGGATAATTTTTCTGATCTGAATCTCTATCTGCTCATCGCTATTGTCTCAGTGTCAGTGATCTTTTTACTGAGCCTGATCACTTTAATAGCTGCTAAATGCTACGGGACAGATGGCGGTTTCAGCAGGTCCAGCGTTCCAGTGGTCACTACACACCCTGACGGGAGCTGGTCTTACTCTAAATCCACTCAGCAGTATGATGTGTGTTTTAGCTCAGACACACTGAAGAGTGACGTAGTGGTTTTCCCCTCGCTGTTTCCTCCTCCAGACGCAGACCTGATCAGCATTAATGAAGGAGACACTTTTACTCGAACTCAGACTCTTCCCAGCACAGGGAAGGTAAGACCATGCTTAGTTATTATCTAATTTTTGAGCGTTTACATAATAAATTTGTTCTTCATTAAAACATTTTGAAACCAATAATAAAACAAAAAAAAGTTCCTGTTGCTAAGTTAAATATACTGTTCAAATTCAACCTAAGGGTTAATCCGAATTTTATAACTTCATTTTATAAGCCGATAAATGAAGACCGAGAAAGAAAGAAAGAAAATACAAAATAGTGTCTAGTTTCTTACGGTGAGAAAAAAAGATGTCCGTATTAAACCTAAAAGACTGTAATTAAACAGGTCTTTTAACTTAGACTTTGACTTAACTTTCTTTGTTTACAACCTTGAAAATATTTTGTTCAAATTTTAATAACTGTCTACTTATACAGGACTTATTTTACTTAAAAAAAATTGTTTCTGTAGCTGATAGTTACAGTAAATCCTTCGTTTTATTTTCAGTCAAAATCAATGTATTAAACTCAGAGATGGCTAGTAACAAATTACAGCTACCCCCTAACTGTATTTTAGTATTTTATGAATCTGTACTGTAATTCTCATTTCTCCTTCTCCTTTTATTTTCTTTTAACAAAACAGGTAAACAGCATCATGTATTCCTATATTAGCAAGCCTTTTGTATTTTTTTGTTTCCTGCACACTGGATTTAATGAAAGCACACCTTTCACTTATTTTAGAATTTCCTGTAAAAAGAAGCCGTGGTTGTCAAAGTGTTTTCATGGCCTGGATGAAGGCTCTACTGCTGCTTTGTTTATGGGATTTGTGTTACTTTCAGATTTTGTATTCAGTTGCAGAGGAGGCAAAAAGGTAACTGTTGTTGCAATCTAGTGCAGGATCTCAACCGACTCTCCTTTCACAGTCTGCCACTGTATCATTAGCTTCAAGGTTTGTTGTGCAGAAGCCCTTTTACCATGTTGCTTAATGCCTCAGACGGGTGTTTTTCTTTTAGCTCCTCTAATTACGGTCAACACATTGGACCATCCAATTTGCACATTTGACACAGGTTTTACACTCCCCTCCTCTCATTTTTATCCAGCTTTGGGATCAGCACCAAGAGTGCCTCGCAATCCCAGCGTAGATGTTGTATGAACACCATATTATATACTTATCTTTTGCCACTCTTGATACTTCTTTCACTAGCACTGCTTTCGTTGCATTTGGGAGGCAAGATGTATTTGCAGCAATATTAAAAAAATATAAATAACCAAAGCAATAATGTTACAACCACTACAAGACGCACAAGCAATTTGTGTACATGAGATGAATGTGGTGTGTGTATGGAAAGCGGTTGCATTCTCTTAGTTTCATTCTGTCCTTTTATTCGTGATTTTTTTTAACCACTTTCTGTTTGCCTGACCACAAAATCACATTGCGATTAAACCGTTCATGTAAAAAACATTTTAGCAGGACAAATTGCAACGCAGCATGAGGATTATTATTAGCAGAGTGTTCGGTTTTCTCCAGTTTTTAATATTATTCAGCACCACAAAGCAGGACAGCGACACGTTTGACTTTTACTGTATAAAGGGAATTATAAAGTAAATATTGTAAAAACAATCTAAATATAGGCAATAAACCAACAGCAAACAAAACATAACGTATCTTCTTATAGCTTTTAATAACGTGGTGAAAATCTTTTAATTTTTGCAGTCTCCTGATATGAAACAACACTAGTAGGGGAACATCGGCCCACCAATCGTTTTGTGTCAGCATGCTCCCATCTGGTGGCTATTCTACCATTTTATCACCTAAATGTCTAAACATAACAAGAAACAGGCAGGGAAGAATTGCATATGCATGATATTTGATCAAGTTAGGTGAGAAGGGCTTCGTTGATCTAAGGTGGGATTTCTCATAAACCACACAAAATTATGAAAGTGTTAGGGAGTTTTACAGCCCGTGAACTGGTTTAGATTATTTAGTTAACTTGATTTTAGTCAAATGTGAACATGGTATACAAGCAACGTGCTTGTACTAGATCAGTTCTTTGCCACAAACAGGTGTGTGGGGCAAAATGCTCCGCTTTGCGGCAACATGACCCAGGGACCCTTTTTGACGAAGTATTTTCTTACTGTAAACAGCTGCAAGAAAGTTAAGTTTAAAGCTTAAAACGGTATTTCGTTGAACAGTGACGGCGTTCATAAAACAAGTTTTCAGGAGTAATGTCATTGTATTTCCACACTAGATGTCACTGTAGACCGTGAGATGAAGTCATAGGCACATTATTAATACACCGCCTAAAGTAGAACAGGAGCAGGGCGTCATATGGTTCCAACATTCGACTGCCTCGTATATTTCTCTTTCTTCTGCAAACGTTGGATTAAAGGGGGAAAAAAAAACTCTTCCCACAATCTTTCGACTCTTCTGACTCTCCAGTAAAAGGAAGAAATGATTGTACCGGACAGTGCTCGCGCTGCCTGCATGAAGGCTCTGCTGCTGCTTTGTTTATGGGATTTGTGTTTCGCTCAGATCTCGTACTCGGTTTCAGAGGAGGCCAAGAAGGGAACCGTTGTTGGAAATCTAGCGAAGGATCTCAATCTCAGTGTACAGGAACTGGAGTCGCGAATGTTTCAGCTTGTGTCTGGATCTAACACCAAGTATTTCGAGGTAAATCGCAAAAGCGGAATTTTATTAGTTAATGACAGAATAGACCGAGAGGAGCTGTGTGAAAGCAAACAGAAATGCGTATTAAATGTTGAAGCGATGATCCACAATCCTCACAAGCTCTACCGTGTGGAAATCAACATACTAGACATTAATGATAACTCTCCGGTGTTTCCAGATACAACACTCGTTTTGGATATTAGTGAGAATGTGCTACAGGGAGATCGGTTTCCATTAACCACCGGAAGTGATGTGGACATCGGTAGTAATTCTTTGAAAACATATAAAATAAACACAAATGAATATTTCAATTTAGACGTACAGAGTGATTCAGTTGAGCTCGTGCTTCAGAAATCTTTGGACAGAGAGAAAGAATCGGTGATCAAGCTCGTACTGACTGCTATAGACGGCGGGACTCCTCCCAGATCCGGAACAATGCAGATAGTTATAAGTGTACTGGACATAAATGACAACAACCCTGTCTTTACAAAAGCGCTATATAAAGTGAAGGTCCATGAGAATTCACCGATGGGAGCTAAAATCCTTACAGTTTCTGCTGCAGATGCAGACGAAGGTGTGAACGCTGAAATGTCATACTCTTTTGTAAGTGACGTCCGAAACTCGGCGTTAGACTTATTTTCAATAAATCATTTTTCTGGTGATATCACTGTCAAAGGAAAGATTGATTATGAGGAAAATCCAGCGATCGAGTTGAAAGTTCAGGCTCAGGACAAAGGACATTCTCCTAGAAAGTCTCGATGTAAAGTGTTAATTGAAGTAGTAGATGTGAATGACAATGCACCAGAGATATCAGTGACTCTGCTCATGAGCTCCGTAAGCGAGGACATCAAACCTGGCACAGATGTTGCATTAATCACTGTATCAGATAAAGACGGTGGAACAAATGGCAAAGTAGATTGTAAAATTATGGCACCCAGTCGTTTTAAATTACAGTTATCATATAAAAACTCTTACGCTCTTGTTGTGAATGAAGCTCTGGACAGAGAGCAGGTCTCACAATATAATATTACAGTTCTAGCTAATGATGAGGGAACCCCTTCCCTCTCCAGCAGTCACGTTATAACGGTTCAGGTCTCTGATGTGAATGATAACGCGCCTCTATTTTCTGCAGCGGTGATAAACATTAGCATGAAAGAGAATAGTCCAGTGGGAGGCTTGTTGGCATCTCTAACGGCACGTGACTTAGACATTGGTGAGAATGCACTTGTTTCATATTCATTAATTGATACAGAGAACAGCAGATTTTCAAATCTGCTGAACATTAACTCACACACCGGTGAACTGTACAGTCTGAAGACTTTCGATTGCGAAGAAACAAAACGACTTCAGTTCAAAGTTCAGGCATCTGATGCTGGTGCCCCTCCACTAAGTAGTAACGTGACTGTGAACATGTTCATTCTGGATGAGAATGACAACAGTCCAGTTTTTCTTCCTCCTTACTCTGAACCTGGATCAGTAAACACTGAGAACATTCCCTACTCTGCTGAAGCGGGCTATTTTGTGGCTAAAGTCAGAGCTGTAGACGCTGATTCAGGTTATAATGCATTACTGTCTTATCACATAACCGAAGCAAAAGGAACAAATCTCTTCCGAATCGGAACCAGTACAGGAGAAATAAGGACTAAAAGACGAATGAGTGACAATGACTTAAAAACTCACCCTCTTATCATCACTGTCTCGGATAATGGAGAACCTGCACTGTCAACAACTATGAGTATTGAAGTTGTGGTTGTGGAAAATCTGGACAACCGTCAAAATTCGCTAGGACAAGTGCCAGTAAAAGAGGAGAACTTTTCTAATCTGAATCTCTATCTTCTCATCGCTATTGTCTCAGTGTCAGTGATCTTTTTACTGAGCCTCATCGCTTTAATATCAGCTAAATGCTATGGGACAGACAGCAGGTCCAGCGTTCCAGTGGTCACTACACACCCTGACGGGAGCTGGTCTTACTCTAAATCCACTCAGCAGTATGATGTGTGTTTTAGCTCAGACACACTGAAGAGTGACGTAGTGGTTTTTCCCACTCAATTTCTGCCTGCAGACGCAGAGCTGATCAGCATTAATGAAGGAGACACTTTTACTCGAACTCAGACTCTTCCCAGCACAGGGAAGGTAAGACCATACTTACATTGATCTTTTATTAATTTGAGCGTTTTTCTTCTCTCATTAACCTTGTCCCTTCTTGTATCTGATTAAAGTAGTTTGGGATTAGCAGTACACAGACTTGCCTGTTTTTTGAGCGTTTTTCTTCTTTCATAGCCTTTTCTCTTTTGTATTTGATTAAAATAGTTAGAGGTTTGGAGTACACGGTTTGGTCAGTTTTTCATCTCCGTTTACTCACAATGTTTCGAGTTCTCTGAAAAAAATCGCACTTGCTATTTAGTCTTGCACGGTGATCTATCCTCTACCTCTCTGAAATCAGTGTTCTGCTTTGCCATGCCAGTTTTTCCTTATTGTTTTGTTATCAGACAGTTTCTCTGCGGGACATTTGGGCAACAATGTTGAAGTCACATTAATTTAGTTTTGTAATTATTATTATTATTATTATTATTATTATTATTATTATTATTATTATTATTATTCATAATATAAATTAGAACAGATCAGTTAGATGTAACCATGTCAAAACATACTGTATCTTAACATCTTAAAGTCAACGCTTTCTACTATTTATGAAACCATGTCTTAAAGTATACGTCGCAAGTGATTTTAAAAAATATACCCCAATGTTTTCAAAATGGGTTTCCCCACCCCCCAAGCACATGTCTTTTTTATATGCTATTGTCTTTAGTATTAAATCGATGAGTGTCATGTATTTCGATTCCATGACACACAGCAGTAACAGCGATAAGGACATGCATTTCATATTTAAATAATTTAAGGCATGATCAACCGTCTATCAACTCTGAAATCTTGATACATTTCCTTTAAAATCCCTTCGTAACCTTTCAGCAGTAAAGTTTGAAACAAGGTGATTGGAATGGGGGAAGCGACATTTGACTTCATAAAAATGCATATACGGGCCACTACTTTCCTACCAGTAAACCTGCGGTACTTCCTCTTCGTTCAGCTAGATATCCACGAGGTAAAAATGTAAAAGTCTTACTTTTTTAACAGAAACGGAGGAAATGCATAATTATGATTGGTTAATTCTGTTTTTAGCCAGCTCGTAGCCGAGAAATTGCTATAACACAAACGTTATATGCATGATTGTGTTTGGGGTCGTTAACTATTCAATTGTAACCGTTACCATTACCTTTTTGACAGTTTAGGAATATCAGTACAGCGCAAATGCTAATATTGAACAGCAATATTTTGCAAAGTACTTGCACTCTAAATATGTTTATTATCCACGAACATACGTTTAAACTGTAAAACATTTCAGGGCAATTCAAACCAGATATTCAACCCAATTTACAAACCTTTGGTACGCCAGTTGTGGTAATTTATTGGAATTCAAAAATCACTGCAGTGACAAATAAAAAAATGTAATACTCGTAAATTGTCCATTAGTATTTGTGTCCTATTTCTTATATTAATAAAATCAGTTAATTATTCAGATGAGTGATACAATAAAACAAATCACTACATTTTAAAACACGACAACTAAAAATAAGCCCGTGGACATTCAAACTAAGGTCCTTTTATTCAAATGAATTAACTGCAATTTACCAGCTCATTTAAATAAAACGTTGAATGCAGCACCATCTTTCTAATGAAATCAAACAGAATTCACTAGTCTTAATTCCTGACAATCTATAAACCGTTACTCGTATCACTGGGGATTTAAAATCTCCACATTTAGGGAATGGTAATATTTAATTACACGATAGAACAACAGTAATTTTATCAAACTATCATAAAACTAATTGTCAGGTGAAAGGTCATATTGTGTTTCTACACTAGATGTCGCTGTAGACCGTGATATTGAATTAATGACACTTGATTAATACTCCGCCTAACGCAGAACAGAAGCACAGAGGTTCACGCACGTCTTACATCAGTACGCCTCGTTTGTATCGCTTTTTCCTGGAGGTATTTAATTAAGTAAAAGCATTTTATTTTACATTTAGAATCTCCGGTAAAAAAACGAAGAGATGGTTGTACCGGACAGTGCTCGCGCTGCCTGGATGAAGGCTCTGCTGCTGCTCTGTTTATGGGATTTGTGTTTCGCTCAGATTTCGTACTCGGTTTCAGAGGAGGCCAAGAAGGGAACCGTTGTTGGAAATCTAGCGAAGGATCTCAATCTTAATGTGCAGGAACTGGAGTCGCGGATGTTTCAGCTTGTGACCGGAACTAACACCAAATATTTCGAGGTAAATCGGAAAAACGGGCTTTTATTAGTTAATGACAGAATAGACCGAGAGGAGCTGTGTGAAAGCAAACAGAAATGCGTATTGAATGTTGAAGCGATGATCCACAATCCTCACAAGCTCTACCGTGTCGAAATGAATATATTAGACATTAATGATAACTCTCCAGTGTTTCCAGATCAAATATTAGCTTTGGAAATTAGTGAGAATGTGCTGCAGGGAGATCGGTTTCCTGTAATCAAGGCTCGTGACACTGATGTAGGAAGTAATTCAGTGAAAACATACAAGATAAACTCAAATGAATATTTTTCTCTAGACACGCAGAGTGATTTGTCTGAGCTCGTGCTTCAGAAACCTTTAGACAGGGAGAAAGAATCGGTGATCAAACTCGTGCTGACTGCTGTAGACGGCGGGACACCTCCCAGATCCGGAACAATGCAGATAGTAATAAATGTGTCAGATTCAAATGACAACAGTCCTGTCTTCACCACACCGCTGTACAAAATTAAGATCCATGAGAATGCACCTATAGGAACCAAGCTTCTTACCGTTTCCGCATCAGATGCAGACGAGGGGGTTAATAGCGAAGTGTCATACTCCATAGTTCGACATGGGGATTACTCGGCGTTAGACTTATTCTCAATCAATACTGTTTCTGGTGATGTCACTATTCAAAGAAATATTGATCACGAGCAAAGCCCCGCGATAGAAATAAGAATACAAGCTCAGGACAAAGGACATCCTCCAAGAAGATCTACATGTAAAGCGTTAATTGAAGTAGTGGATGTGAATGACAATGCACCAGAGATATCAGTGACTCTGCTCATGAGCTCCGTAAGCGAGGACATCAAACCTGGCACAGATGTTGCATTAATCACTGTATCAGATAAAGACAGTGGAACAAATGGCAAAGTAGATTGTAAAATTATAGGAGCGAGTCCTTTTAAATTACAGTTATCATATAAAAACTCTTATGCTCTTGTTGTGAATGAAGCTCTGGACAGAGAGCAGGTCTCACAATATAATATTACAGTTCTAGCTAATGATGAGGGAACTCCTTCCCTCTCGAGCAGTCACGTTATAACAGTTCATGTCTCTGATGTGAATGATAACGCGCCTTTATTTCCTGCAGCGGTGATAAACATTAGCGTGAAAGAGAATAGACCAGTTGGAGGCCTGTTGGCATCACTAACGGCACGTGACTTAGACATCGGTGAGAATGCACTTGTTTCATATTCTTTAATTGATGCAGAGAGCAGCAGAGTGTCAAATCTGATGAACATTAACTCACACACCGGTGAACTGTACAGTCTGAAGTCTTTCGATTACGAAAAAATGAAAAGAATCCAGTTTCAGGTTCAAGCCACTGACTCCGGTGTTCCTCCCTTAAGTAGTAACTTGACTGTTAATGCTTTTATCCTGGATGAGAATGACAATAGACCAGTTTTCCTTCCTCCTTATTCCGAACCTGGATCAGTAAACACTGAAAACATTCCCTACTCTGCTGAAGCGGGCTATTTTGTGGCTAAAGTCAGAGCTGTAGACGCTGATTCAGGTTATAATGCATTATTATCTTATCACATAACTGAATCAAAGGGAACGAATCTCTTCCGAATCGGAACCAGCACAGGAGAAATAAGGACTAAAAGACGAATGAGTGACAATGACTTAAAAACTCACCCTCTTATCATCACTGTCTCGGATAATGGAGAACCTTCACTGTCAACAACTATGAGTATTGAAGTTGTGGTTGTGGAAAATCTGGACAACTTTCAGACTTCACTAAGAAAAGTGCCAGTAAAGGACGAGACGTTTTCACATCTGAATCTTTATCTGCTCATCTCTATTGTCTCAGTGTCAGTGATCTTTTTACTGAGCCTCATCGCTTTAATAGCTGCTAAATGCTACAGGACAGCCAGCGGTTTCAGCAGGTCCAGCGTTCCAGTGGTCACTACACACCCTGACGGGAGCTGGTCTTACTCTAAATCCACTCAGCAGTATGATGTGTGTTTTAGCTCAGACACACTGAAGAGTGACGTAGTGGTTTTTCCCACTCAATTTCTGCCTGCAGACGCAGAGCTGATCAGCATTAACGAAGGAGAAACTTTTACTCGAACTCAGACTCTTCCCAGCACAGGGAAGGTAAGACCATACTTAATTTCGTATTATTTAAATTAGTTAGAATTTTAGTATATTTTTCATTTTATTCAGTGTGTGTCTTCAAAACGGTTTTTGCCGTGAAGTCCTCATACTGTATCTTATTGAATGTTTTTACGCGCTTTTTCAATTAAATTTATGTTGTGTGTCACCAAAACACTTGTGCTTCAATTACCTTTAAACTTTACTGTTTAGTGGCAAAAGCTGAAGGTTCTCCATAGAAGTCCCTATAAAAAAATAAACGGTTCACCTGTTCTATTCTATGAGCAGTCTGAACAGTTAAACATTCAAAATGGTCAACCATGGAGTGAACCTACGATAACATTTGCAAGTTTAAAAAAGTTTCTGCAGTTAATTTAGCTACTTGAGAGAACTTGGCATGCAAGCATGACACACGTATGATGTTTTTGTCTCTTTACCATTGTCCTTATCATCACTTTCACACTGCTTAACCCGCTCCATTATGATGATACACTTTTTGGCATTCAATCAGCAAAAGCGTTATTTACTGTAGTTCAGGCATACCATTTTGGTACAAGTGATGAGCTTGACCTGTACCAGCCATGAGCTTTCTTATTGTGTCTGTGTTAAATATACTAAGTAATGCCAGATACATTCAGGTATGTTGATAGTTTCCATCTGCTATGGTTGCACCAGCCATGTTGCTGCAGTGAATATGACCTGTTGGCACATATACTATATAATGCTTTAGCTAGCAAAGAATAAAAAATCCCAAACCTTCCACACCTGCCAGCACATTTTACTTACTAAAAAATGGTACTGTAGAGTTAGTTACTATAAAGTCAAAGCTTTTCAAAATATAAGACAATGTCATGATACTAAACATGGTACAATTTATTTTAAAATATAATACAGGTTTTCTCAAATGGGGTCTTTAATCAACCACCTTAATAAGACTGATGTATTATTCTAAAAACATTTTGAAATACATGGATTTTATGAATTGCAATTTTGATAATCCCATTTCATTCCAACTTTTTCCCAGGCATATAAATATATAAATCAGGTTTCATTAATAACCTTTCAATTGGAAAAATGGTGAAACGTCTGTTTATGTAGATAAAATTAAAAGAATTGTCAGTGTCAGTCCACAGTATTGCCAAAAAAAGCTTTAATTACATTCTAGGGTAATTACTTTATGTTTATGGTTTTAGAGTACACAGCCATTTCCAAATATACGTTAAACTCACCAGAATTTCATCTCTTTTTACTTGTAATTGTGTGTGTGTGTGTGTGTGTGTGTGTGTGTGTGTGTGTGTGTGTGTGTGTGTGTGTGTGTGTGTGTGTGTGTGTGTGTGTGTGTGTGTGTGTGCGCGTGTGTGTATGTGTGTGTGTGTGTGTGTGTGTGTGTGTTTATATAGATAAAGATTGCTATGTAGCTATCATCTCTAGCCTTGAGGTCAGTTTTTTTTTGTTTACTTACGCAACTCTTTTTATGTACATTTTGACAAGATACGGTTTTCCATAGGGTTTGTTGGATGGTGTTAGTGTTTTAATCAAATGTGCATTTTGAGTTATTTTTATACATACACGAACAGGTAACTATTTAGATTTTGTGTAGTTGAATTGAATTCAGCACCACGAAGATGACAGTGGAGTCTTTCAAGTCTTTAAATAGTACTGAAGGGGAGATATTGTGGTGTAAAAACTCTAAAAAAAAAAAAAGAAAAAAAAAGAGCGAATATTACATTGTTGTGCATTTTATGTCTACTACAGACAGCAGTAGCAGTGATGTGTGTGAACTGACGCTATTATTATTATTATTATTATTATTATTATTATTATTATTATTATTGCATTAATTCGTTGCAAGACGCCGCTTATTAGATAGGAAATTTTAAATAGTATTGTGATCCTTATAATGAAATCCAACTGAATCTATTAAGTCCTGAAAATCCAGATTGCTTTATTTGTATCACTGAGACATTAAAATTCCACATTTAACTTAAACAATAACAACAACAACAACAACAACAACAACAACAACAACAACAACAGAACAAGAGAACGTGTTAAGATTTAACTATACAAAAATTATTTTTAAAGTAAAACAGTTATTTGATTGAGCTATTGCCAAAAATAGTCTCGAACTATTAAGTCAGATTGTATTCCACACAAGATGTCGCTATAGACCGTGCGATGGAGTTTTTGGTACATTAGTACTGCACCTAACAAAGAGCAGGAATACAGGGCTTCATACGCTTCCGACATCTCATTCGTTGTGTATCGCAAGAATTCGAAAATGTTGCGTGTATCTATTGTTTTTCTGCAGACTGTGAATCTCCAGTAAAAGGAAGCGATGGTTGTACATCAAAGTAATCAAGCTGCCTGGATGAAGGCTCTGTTGCTGCTTTGTTTATGGGATTTGTGTTTCGCTCAGATTTCGTACTCGGTTTCAGAAGAGGCCAAGAAGGGAACCGTTATTGGAAATCTAGCGAAGGATCTCAATCTCAGTGTGCAGGAACTGGAGTCGCGCATGTTTCAGCTTGTGTCTGGATCTAACACCAAGTATTTCGAGGTAAATCGGAAAAACGGGCTTTTATTAGTTAATGACAGACTAGACCGAGAGGAGCTGTGTGAAAGCAAACAGAAATGCGTATTGAATGTTGAAGCGATGATCCACAATCCTCACAAGCTCTACCGTGTCGAAATTAATATACTAGACATTAATGATAACTCTCCAGTGTTTCCACGTCAGTCAGTTGCGTTGAACATTACTGAAAACATGCTTCCCGGTGATCGTTTTTCAGTGACCACGGCGCGAGACATAGACATCGGTAGTAATTCAGTAAAATCTTATAAATTAAATTCAAATGAATATTTCTCTTTGGACATGCAGAGTGATTCAGTTGAGCTCGTGCTTCAGAAATCTCTGGACAGAGAGAGAGAATCGGTGATCAAGCTCGTACTGACTGCTGTAGACGGCGGGACTCCTCCCAGATCAGGAACAATGCAGATAGTAATAAATATACTTGATATAAACGACAACAGCCCTATTTTTACAACACCTCTTTACAAAATCAAGGTTCATGAGAATGCCCCTGTAGGAACTAAAATCGGCACCGTTTCTGCATCAGATGCAGACGAGGGCGTGAACGGCGATGTGTCATACGTGATTGTCGCTGATGAGGAAAACTCGGCAATAGACTTATTTTCTGTAAATCTTTTTTCTGGAGACATTACTGTTAAAGCTAACATTGATTATGAGAAACATCCCGTAATTGAACTTAGAATTCAGGCTCAGGACAAAGGACAATCTCCAAGAATGTCTAGATGTAAAGTGTTAATTGAAGTAGTGGATGTGAATGACAATGCACCAGAGATATCAGTGACTCTGCTCATGAGCTCTGTAAGCGAGGACATGAACCCTGGCACAGATGTTGCATTAATCACTGTATCAGATAAAGACAGTGGAAAAAATGGCAAAGTAGATTGTAAAATTATAGGAGCGAGTCCTTTTAAATTACAGTTATCATATAAAAATTCTTATGCTCTTGTTGTGAATGAAGTTCTGGACAGAGAGCAGGTCTCACAATATAATATTACAGTTCTAGCTAATGATGAGGGAACTCCTTCCCTCTCGAGCAGTCACGTTATAACAGTTCATGTCTCTGATGTGAATGATAACGCGCCTTTATTTCCTGCAGCGGTGATAAACATTAGCGTGAAAGAGAATAGACCAGTTGGAGGCCTGTTGGCATCACTAACGGCACGTGACTTAGACATCGGTGAGAATGCACTTGTTTCGTATTCACTAATTGATACAGAGAGCAGCAGAGTGTCAAATCTGATGAACATTAACTCACACACCGGTGAACTGTACAGTCTGAAGACTTTTGATTATGAACAAACAAAACGACTTCAGTTTAAAGTTCAAGCCACTGACTCCGGTGTTCCTCCACTAAGTAGTAACGTGACTGTAAATGTGTTTATCCTGGATGAGAATGACAACAGTCCAGTTTTCCTTCCTCCTTACTCTGAACCTGGATCAGTAAACACTGAGAACATTCCCTACTCTGCTGAAGCGGGCTATTTTGTAGCTAAAGTCAGAGCTGTAGACGCTGATTCAGGTTATAATGCTCTATTATCTTATCATATAACTGAATCAAAGGGAACGAATCTCTTCCGAATTGGAACCAGTACAGGAGAAATAAGGACTAAAAGACGAATGAGTGACAATGACTTAAAAACTCACCCTCTTATCATCACTGTCTCGGATAATGGAGAACCTTCACTGTCCACAACTATGAGTATTGAAGTTGTGGTTGTGGAAAATCTGGACAGTCTGCAGCCTTCACTAAGACAAGTGCCAGTAAAAGAGGAGACGTTTTCACTTCTGAATCTCTATCTGCTCATCGCTATTGTCTCAGTGTCGGTGATCTTTTTACTGAGTCTCATCGCTTTAATAGCTGCTAAATGCTACGGGACAGACAGCGGTTTCAGCAGGTCCGGCGTTCCAGTGGTCACTACACACCCTGACGGGAGCTGGTCTTACTCTAAATCCACTCAGCAGTATGATGTGTGTTTTAGCTCAGACACACTGAAGAGTGACGTAGTGGTTTTCCCCTCGCCGTTTCCTCCTGCAGACGCAGAGCTGATCAGCATTAATGAAGGAGACACTTTTACTCGAACTCAGACTCTTCCCAGCACAGGGAAGGTAAGGCCATGCTTAAGTAAATCGGTAGCTAAGTTTGAAACCATTTTAGTTTCTTGTTAACTTTCATGATGCATTGAAAGTTAACAAGATGCATTGAAAGTTAACAAGGATTTCATGATGCATCTTTCCCCAAGGTTGTAATCTTTTAATTAAGTCTGAAATCAATAGCTCTAATCATAATTATATATTATAGACATGACTTACTGTCCTTCTCGTTGACCCAGGTACAATCAACCTTATATTACAAGCATACAAGCAGAACAAAATGTTGACTTGTCAAGTTAACAATGCTTCAAAATTATCTTTCCTTCTGGTTCCTGCTCTGATTGTTATGGGGCTTTTTTTCTGGCAGTATTGTTTTTTTAAACAGGAATTTTCTTTTTCTGTCCTTTGAATCTGGACTATATTTTTTATTTTTCTTTAATGTTTCAAGTTAACGTCTACCGCCACATCTTTCACTTCACTCTTTGCTTGCGTCTCCTGATATATTTGCTTTAAAGCTTATTGTGCAGAAACTCTTTTGCCATGTTGGATACTGACTCTGACAAATGATATTGTTCTTTTGACTGTTCCCGTCCGGAGGTGTCACATTGAATTATCCCATCTGCACATTCGATTTCAAAATATATTTTACTCTAAATTCCCTTCTTGACACAACTCTGTTTTTTTTTTTTATTTGGCCTTGGGACTGGTACGAATAAGGCTGAAACCTCAGTATCTAAGTGTGAGTCACTGGCGGAGATGTCAACCCAGGCCACTCTCCTGGCAGGCAAGACATAACACTGAGACATTAAAAGACACAAAGGCATGTGGTTGAAATGAATGAATGAACTCCCAATTTGTATGTGAGATATTGTAAGAATGTAAAATGCATTCTAAATGCCTATAAAATATGTAAATGCGCAGGGATGTAGGATGAGTATCATATTGAAATGCGTTCATTTGTCCGATCTTCAAGCATGAGCCCGATACATCACGTTTCAGGATAAAACAACGATAATTGTTATGATTGTTTTAAATATAGATCACGTTTTATACACAAACACACACGAGTGTTAATGTAAGCAGAGGTTTAAAGAACGTTTTTCGGTTTCTAACCAAATTGAACAGCGATACATTTCACTTTTATAAACGGTAACTATCTGGGAAATTTTGCTAGGAAAAACGGAACGAAACGATCAACAGAAAACTAACAACTAACTTTCTACACTGTTCTGATATGAACCATTACTAGCAGGGGAACTTGGGGTATACGGGGCCATACATCGTTTTCTTTCATAGCATGCTGACAGCGAGTTGTTATTCTGTGTAGCATTTCATGACCAAACAGGTTAAACGTTAAAAAAATGTACGAATATGAGAATTTACTAGTAAGATATTGAGATATTTTTGTTGTGACTTCACTTGTATGCAATCGTTTACTGTTTAAAATATTTGTGACGGTTATTTTTGTGTAAATCCCCATATATACGGACCCATTAACAACCATCAGAACTATTTTATGGCGTGGTCAGAACCTTTGACTATTTTATCCTTCACTGTAAACCCAAATAAGTTGGCAAAAAAGAAATTGAGGTAATCAGTGGCATCAAAAAATTTAAGTAATGATATTTCCAATTTATCTATCTAATCTAATTTCCAATCAGTTGTTGCAAATACAAAAAAATGTTGGTCTTTCGGTAATGAGTCGCCAGAGCAGACAATCAGGTCCGCACACAAGCTTGGCATAGGTTTTACGCCAGATGCCCTTCCTGATGCAACCCTCCCATTGACTTGGGACAGACACTTACTTCATCGAGTTGTTGGGAATCGAACTCGAGCCTTTCGCATGGCAGGCGAAACATACCACAGAGCAACCAGTGCCTTATTGCCCTGATGACATCAGACACGAAATCGCTAGTCTGAAAGATTTTAAGTTGGTGGAACTTTAAGGTGACAGTTACTGTTACTTAAGTACTTACAATTACTTAAAATATAAAATTTGTTCTGCTAACTTACTTGAAAAGTGTCATTTCTACAAACTCATAAATACCAAACATGTCTAAATACTCATCAATGTTTATTAATTTGATCTAATTGTAAATATTCAAGTTAACAGTACTCAATATGTCTAATTACATTGAGCATTAGGGTTTACAGTGCATGTTGTACCCCCCATGGCGCAAAACGGCCTATTATGTTTAACTCCATGTTGTTAAAAACCGTTTGAATTGTGTAAGTGTACTTCTTTTATATAGTTGTTAACAAAGTATTTACGAAGGAAAATGTGACTTTAAAGCATGAATGTTTCATTAATATCCCACAGCTGGATGTGTGCATTTTAAAAATCATGAAAAACAAAAGAGCATAAAAAAACGCGTAGTACATGGAAATTAATGTCATTTTATTCAATAACCCACGTTTTTGGAATGAAAAGTTCATCGTGATTATAATGAAATCCAACACAATCTATTACATTTAATTCATTAAAATAGACAACTATTTACTTGTGTAACTGAGAGATTGAAACCTGCACGTTTAATTGACAGACAATTATACATATTAAGAATGAAATACACAAATAAAAAACAGTTATTTGATGCAGTTATCATAAAATATATTTTCAGCTGTAATATTAGATTGTATTTACACACAAGATGTCGCTGTAGACCGTGAGATGGAGTTATTGGCAAATTATTATTATGTCTCCGCCTAACGAGGAACAGGTGCACAGAGCGTCATAGATTTCCGACACCAGCAAGGTTGGCGGATTTTTCTCTTTCATACACACAGTGAAATAAATGAACGCAATCTTTCTACTCTTCTGACTCTCCAGTAAAAGGAAACGATGGTTACACAGGACAGTGCTCGCGCTGCCTGGATGAAGGCTCTGCTGCTGCTCTGTTTATGGGATTTGTGTTTCGCTCAGATTTCGTACTCGGTTTCAGAAGAGGCCAAGAAGGGAACCGTTGTTGGAAATCTAGCGAAGGATCTTAATCTCAGTGTGCAGGAGCTGGACTCGCGAATGTTTCAGCTTGTGTCTGGATCTAACACCAAGTATTTCGAGGTAAATCGGAAAAGCGGGATGTTATTAGTTAATGACAGAATAGACCGAGAGGAGCTGTGTGAAAGCAAACAGAAATGCGTATTGAATGTTGAAGCGATGATCCACAATCCTCACAAGATCTACCGTGTGGAAATCGATATACTAGACATTAATGATAACTCTCCAGTGTTTCCACGTCAATCAGTTGCTATGAATATTAGTGAAAATGTTCTTCCGGGAGATCGGTTTCCTTTAATGACGGCGCGGGACCTCGATGTGGGAAGTAATTATGTAAAAACATATAAAATAAACGCAAATGAATATTTTTCACTGGACGTGCAGAGCGGTTCTGCGGAGCTCGTTCTTCAGAAATCTTTAGACAGAGAGAAAGAGTCATTGATCAAGCTCGTACTGACTGCTGTAGACGGCGGGACTCCTCCCAGATCGGGAACAATGCAGATAGTTATCAATGTGCTGGATGCAAATGATAACAGTCCAGTTTTCACCACGTCACTGTACAAAATCAAGATTCATGAAAATGCACCTACAGGGACAAAACTTCTAAAAATTTCCGCATCAGATGCAGATGCGGGTATTAACAGCGATGTGTCGTACTCCATCGTTAGTGATGAGGAAAACTCACCATTGGACTTATTCTTCATGAATCCTGTTTCTGGCGATATCACTGTCAAAGGTAATATTGATCACGAGCAAAGCCCCGCAATAGAACTGAAAATACAAGCTCAAGACAAAGGGCATCCTCCGAGAATGTCCCGATGTAAAGTTATAATTGAAGTAGTAGATGTGAATGACAATGCACCAGAGATATCAGTAACTGTGCTCATGAGCTCCGTAAGCGAGGACATCAAACCTGGCACAGATGTTGCATTAATCACTGTATCAGATGAAGACAGTGGAAGGAATGGCAAAGTAGATTGTAAAATTATAGGAGCGAGTCCTTTTAAATTACAGTTATCATATAAAAACTCTTATGCTCTTGTTGTGAATGAAGCTCTGGACAGAGAGCAGGTCTCACAATATAATATTACAGTTCTAGCTAATGATGAGGGAACCCCTTCCCTCTCCAGCAGTCACGTTATAACGGTTCATGTCTCTGATGTGAATGATAACGCGCCTTTATTTCCTGCAGCGGTGATAAACATTAGCGTGAAAGAGAATAGTCCAGTTGGAGGCCTGTTGGCATCACTAACAGCACGAGACTTAGACATCGGTGAGAATGCACTTGTTTCATATTCATTAATTGATGCAGAGAGCAGCAGAGTGTCAAATCTGATGAACATTAACTCACACACCGGTGAACTGTACAGTCTGAAGACTTTCGATTACGAAGAAACAAAACGACTTCAGTTTAAAGTTCAAGCCACTGACTCCGGTGTTCCTCCACTAAGTAGTAACGTGACTGTAAATGTGTTTATCCTGGATGAGAATGACAACTGTCCAGTTTTTCTTCCTCCTTACTCTGAACCTGGATCAGTAAACACTGAGAACATTCCCTACTCTGCTGAAGCGGGCTATTTTGTAGCTAAAGTCAGAGCTGTAGACGCTGATTCAGGTTATAATGCTCTATTATCTTATCATATAACCGAAGCAAAGGGAACGAATCTCTTCCGAATCGGAACCAGCACAGGAGAAATTAGGACTAAAAGACGAATGAGTGACAATGACTTAAAAACTCACCCTCTTATCATCACTGTCTCGGATAATGGAGAACCTTCACTGTCCACAACTATGAGTATTGAAATTGTGGTTGTGGAAAATCTGGACAATCTGCAGCCTTCACTAAGACAAGTGCCAGTAAAGGAGGATACTTTTTCCGGTCTGAATCTCTATTTGCTCATCGTTATTATTTCAGTGTCGGTGATTTTTTTGCTGAGCCTCATCGCTTTAATAGCAGCTAAATGCTATGGGACAGCCAGCGGTTTCAGCAGGCCCAGCGTTCCAGTGGTCACTACACACCCTGACGGGAGCTGGTCTTACTCTAAATCCACTCAGCAGTATGATGTGTGTTTTAGCTCAGACACACTGAAGAGTGACGTAGTGGTTTTCCCCTCGCCGTTTCCTCCTGCAGACGCAGAGTTGATCAGCATTCATGAAGGAGACACTTTTACTCGAACTCAGACTCTTCCCAGCACAGGGAAGGTAAGGCCACACTTAACGTTGTTCGAATTTCTCCTCGTATTGTTTCTTATTATACGAGTTGACCCAATTGTATAATGCTGTCTGTGGTATTTCTGCATGCTAATCTCGATCCTCAGTTTTATTTCTAAAGAACATTTATGATCCTCTTTAACTCTCAAATAATTTTTCTGGGTGACTACCGTTTTCTTTTACATGCCTTTTTTGATCATACACCGTTTGTATTTTTTCGGCGCAATAATGTTGAAATCACATTTAGAAATCAATTTTTTCTAGGAATTGTATTCAGCACCACATAGTTTGACAGACAACTGTTTTACGGCAATTCACCGAACATGATTCTGCGATGATGTTACTGAGATTAAGCTTCAAATAGTAGCTGATAAGTTATCAGTGCGACATAACGTGTCTTTTCGTAACATCCACCGGCTTGATCAGAGTCTTCTAATACTCATAAGACAGCATATAAAAAATTTAAGAAGTTGAAAATTGTTTAAAAAACATAACCCATTTTTTCCAAATGGGGTATTGCCTCACGCACCTAGATGTCATTAAATAAGCTAATACCATTATCAATAAACTAATAACTGCCACTGCCTGCCCATGACGACCGACAAGGACAAACATGCTTTATTTGAATCACTTAAGTCATTGTCTCCCGGATTAGATTTATCAATAAAATTCTTATAAAATACCATAATAACCTCTCTACTGAAAATTATTCATAGGTTGCTCGTAGGGAAGAAATTATATTCTGTAACACTAGACATATGGTCTAATATTTTCTCTGTCATACTTTATCTGCCGTCAGCTCAAAATATCTGAACTCAGAAAGTACTGGCCAGACTTTGACCACAGAAGGAGAACGTTTCTAATGAGCAGTTCATTCCATAGTTGATGTCACACCAATAAAAAGCCATTACATAAACTTTATTTGTGTATTTGTTGTTTGGGATGGTTCAATATAGTGTTGGTAAAGCTCACTCTGCTGACATCTTGTTAAGAATTTTAAGTCCATTGGACTGTCTTTAATGTTCTGTCATCACTAAACTTTGAAATATACAAACCCTTCCAGCTGACTTTTATACCTACCTAATTTTCATGCCTTTTGCTTAAATGTTTTAGTTTTTTTTTTACAATGATAAAGCTTCCTATCTATTTCCACATGGTAAATGCAGTGTTTTGAAAATAACTTTTTTTTGTTTACTGTCAAAATTCTTGCACTAATATTTTGACCAGTCATGGTTTTCGACAATGTTTGTTAACTGACAGTGTTTAGCATTATTGCTGTTTGCAAGATTTAGGTAAGAAAAGTTGTTTGGTTAAACATTTTCTCAGAGTTTAAAAAGCTATAGTAAAAAAAGATAGTCAAGAGATAGAAAGTGCACATTTTCCTACTTTTTCCTGAAGAAAAAACATGTAATATTTACTTGATTAAACTTTTAACAATTTGCACAATAACTTTAAGTACATTTTACTCATATAATATTTAGTACAACTGATATTATATTGATATATTGATATTAATATATTAATCAAATGTTATTTAATTATAATGTATAAATTGTGCTGGATATTTACTTCAAATAATTAAGTAAATTATTTAGTATGAAGTATATTCAGCAATATGGAATATACAAATATTAAGCAAATCTTAATATTTAGGGTTATGTTACTTACCATAGTTATGTAACTGTTGCTAGATATGATAAACGTTACTAAACAAATGTAATAATTTTCACTACACATTTAATAGATCACAGATCACACAAGAAAAGTGCAATACAATAAAAAATTTTATTCTGTCAACGTCAAACACCAATGAATCACAAAAACAACCTTTAACAATTCAATTCATTTTGATGAAATTTTATTTGTATAGCACTTTTAACAATGTCATTATCGCAAAGTAGCTTTACACAATTAAAATAATTATTTAAGTTTGTGTAAAATATGAATGTGTATGAATCAAAATGAGAAGATTGTCCCTGATGAGCAAGCCGAGGACGACAGCGACAGTGGCAAAGAAAAACTCCCTGAGTTGGCAGCAGTAGGAACACAATTAAACAACACAGTTAGCAGTTTCTTGCTTTTACAGGTCAAATCCAAGCCTTCAGATTTTTACATCTCTAGCAAAAACTATATGAAATATGTATTAGACATGCAAATAGAACAATTTGCCCTATTTGTTCAGTTTGTGCATGACCTGTTACAGATGTGTGCACTCCAACCTTCAAATGAACAAGAACAATCTGAATATAAACAGTGTAGGGACTGACACTGACTGACACAACGATTTCTAAAACAATAATTTTAAAGAGGTCTAAATGTTTTCATATCTAAAAGTTGTGATTTTTCCATGCTTGTTTCAAAACATGAAGTTTCTCACTGTTGAAACTACACAACTTGCCCTCCCCTTGAACCTTAACTGTTGACTCTATTGACTCATCCTGAGAGTAAGTTCACTGCGCTTTTGAAAATAATAATAAAATAAATTGACATCATAACAAAACTTTACACCACATTTACCATGTTATATGACATTACGCAATAAAGAATAGGAAAGAAATACATCAATATTATGCATTAAAATGTATGAATAGATTTCCACTTGCTTCAGTGAGCCTAACACTGCATCATTAGCCCAACCACTCTTCTAACAGCCTTCAATGTACATTCCACTGGATCGTCCTACAGCATATGCTTGACTTGAAGTGTGATACCTCACCTACACCATAGCTTTGAAAGGTACCAACTTGATTTAGCTCAGTGGAATTAAAGATGCATCATATGAGTCTCAGCTGAACTTTGGAATGCATTTTGGTATGAAATGAGGGTTATGGTATTGGACCCCGATTGTTTATGGGACCCATGCTCCTGGTGACAAACATCACGGTCAATGTGCAGAGCAGGAACATACATTTTATTTTTATTGTGTTTCATTTCGATTAAAAACAGACTGGAAAACGAAACGAGCTATTCCTTTAAAATATAATCGAGGACGGAAATGTTCGTACAAATAATTCTTTTTTTTTTTAGTTTTGGGTTCCTGTAGAAACCTGAACCTGACTCAACAGACTTTCAAGTAGAAACGTGGCAACCGTTCTCTCTTTTACTTTTGACTAAGCTCCTTTCTTTGGCAAAAATGCATACCTTACGTTTTACAGTAAAGTCAAATAAATAGTGTAGCTTTCCTGCACAGTTGTGGGTGAGGACGCGATGTTTGTTTTACAAATTTGGTAATATTAGCGAAGTAACAGTTATAGGTCACCCAATATAATGTTACCGAGTCTATGTATTATGAACATATAGCGTCATCTTGTATGAGTCTAACATGAATCTCAATATGCACGCGGTGCTATATATTATTAAAAATAATAATAATAATAAAAAAACTTAAACAGAAAGGCAATACCTTACGTTACACCTGAGATAACCCATGCACTTGTTAGCTCCAAATTATATTTTTTAATAAATCATTATTTTAGGTTTATGCGCAGTGACAATAAATACTTAAATAGTAATATATAATAAAACTTACCCTGCAAACAAGCTACATTTATTACATTGATAAACATTATTACATTGTGTGTGTGTGTGTGTGTGTGTGTGTGTGTGTGTGTGTGTGTGTGTGTGTGTGTGTGTGTGTGCATACAACTTTTATGTAATGAAAACTTTGGCAAATTATAGTAATGTAGAAAATAAATATAATTATTTTTTAAGGATGGTATAATTAAAATCAATGTTTTGCACTTGTTCAGCTATGAAAATGTATCTCTATAAACGAAAGTTAAAACCTTGACTTTATTTTTGGTTAAAATTACAGTTTAAAAAAAGTAATTGCTAATAATCATTTTCTACACGAAATTTTATTTGAAGTCAGTATTGACCATAAATCAGTTTTGAAATGTAAGGTCCTTCTGAATTTCCGCACAAGATGTCGCTGTAGACCGTGTGATTGAGTGGTTAGCACATTATTAATACTCCGCCTAATGAAGAACAGGACAACAGAGCATCACACACGTATGACGTTAGCAGGCACTGTGTATTTCTATCTTCCCTGTAGACGAATTTAAATGGAAGCATTCCCTGGGCTTTTTTAAATCTCAGGATGACGGGAACGATGGCAGCACCGGACAGTGCTCGCGCTGCCTGGATGAAGGCTCTGCTGCTGCTCTGTTCATGGGATTTGTGTTTCGCTCAGATTTCGTACTCGGTTTCAGAGGAGGCCAAGAAGGGAACCGTTGTTGGAAATCTAGCGAAGGATCTTAATCTTAATGTACAGGAACTGGAGTCGCGAATGTTTCAGCTTGTGACCGGAACTAACACCAAATATTTCGAGGTAAATCTGAAAAGCGGGATGTTATTAGTTAATGACAGAATAGACCGAGAGGAGCTGTGTGAAAGCAAACAGAAATGCGTATTGAATGTTGAAGCGATGATCCAAAATCCTCACAAGATCTACCGTGTGGAAATTAATATATTAGACATTAATGATAACTCTCCAGTGTTTCCAGATCCAACACTTGTTTTGAAAATTAGTGAAAATGTTCTTCCGGGAGATCGGTTTCCCTTAACCACAGCGAGCGACATGGACATCGGTAGTAATTCAGTAAAAACCTATAAAATAAACTCAAATGAACATCTTTCTTTGGACTCGCAGAGTGATTCAGTTGAGCTCGTGCTTCAAAAATCTTTAGACAGAGAGAGAGAATCGGTGATCAAGCTCGTACTGACTGCTGTAGACGGCGGGACTCCTCCCAGATCCGGAACAATGCAGATCGTGATAAATATACAGGACATAAATGACAACAACCCAGTGTTCAGCAAGCCTATTTATAGAGCCACTGTCAATGAAAATGCTTCTCCTGGAGCTAAAATCCTCACAGTTTCCGCAACAGATGCAGACGAGGGAAATAACGGTGAAGTGTCTTACTCCATTGTAAGTGATTCCCGAAATTTGGCAATAGATTTATTTTCCATTGACCCTGTTTCTGGTGATATCACTGTCAGAGGTAATATTGATCACGAGCAAAGCCCCGCAGTAGAACTCAGAATTCAAGCTCAGGACAAAGGCCTCCCTCTAAGAATGTCCAGATGTAAAGTGTTAATTGAAGTAGTGGATGTGAATGACAATGCACCAGAGATATCAGTGACTCTGCTCATGAGCTCCGTAAGCGAGGACATCAAACCTGGCACAGATGTTGCATTAATCACTGTATCAGATAAAGACAGTGGAAGGAATGGAAAGGTGATTTGCAAAATTTTAGCACAGAGTCCTTTTAAATTACAATTATCATATAAAAACTCTTATGCTCTTGTTGTGAATGAAGCTCTGGACAGAGAGCAGGTCTCACAATATAATATTACAGTTCTAGCTAATGATGAGGGAACTCCTTCCCTCTCCAGCAGTCACGTTATAACGGTTCAGGTCTCTGATGTGAATGATAACGCGCCTCTATTTTCTGCAGCGGTGATAAACATTAGCGTGAAAGAGAATAGTCCAGTTGGAGGCCTGTTGGCATCTCTAACGGCACGTGACTTAGACATTGGTGAGAATGCTCTTGTTTCATATTCATTAATTGATACAGAGAACAGCAGATTTTCAAATCTGATGAACATCAACTCACACACCGGTGAACTGTACAGTCTGAAGACTTTTGATTGCGAAGAAACAAAACGACTTCAGTTCAAAGTTCAGGCATCTGATGCTGGTGCCCCTTCACTAACTAGTAACGTGACTGTGAACATGTTCATTCTGGATGAGAATGACAACAGTCCAGTTTTTCTTCCTCCTTACTCTGAACCTGGATCAGTAAACACTGAGAACATTCCCTACTCTGCTGAAGCGGGCTATTTTGTGGCTAAAGTCAGAGCTGTAGACGCTGATTCAGGTTATAATGCTCTATTATCTTATCATATAAGTGAATCAAAGGGAACAAATCTTTTCCGAATCGGAACCAGTACAGGAGAAATAAGAACTAAAAGACGAATGAGTGACAATGACTTAAAAACTCACCCTCTTATCATCACTGTCTCGGATCATGGAGAACCTTCATTGTCCACAACTGTGAGTATTGAAGTTGTGGTTGTGGAAAATCTGGACAGTCTGCAGCCTTCACTAAGACAAGTGCCAGTAAAGGAGGATAATTTTTCTGATCTGAATCTCTACCTGCTCATCGCTATTGCCTCAGTGTCTGTGATTTTTTTAATGAGCCTCATCGCTTTAATAGCTGCTAAATGCTACGGGACAAATGGAGGTTTCAGCAGGTCCAGCGTTCCAGTGGTCACTACACACCCTGATGGGAGCTGGTCTTACTCTAAATCCACTCAGCAGTATGATGTGTGTTTTAGCTCAGACACACTGAAGAGTGACGTAGTGGTTTTCCCGTCATCCTTTCCAGCTGCCGATGCAGAGCTGATCAGCATTAATGAAGGAGACACTTTTACTCAAACTCAGACTCTTCCCAGCACTGGGAAGGTAAGACCATACTTCAATTAGGCTCTTTCTAAAAGTTATAAATCTCTTGTTATCTGTCTTCCTTCTGGTATGTAGAATTAAAACACATTTTGGTACTTTGTGGTTTTGAAGAATCCACTCTCCACTCATTTAAATTTAGTTTCTCAAACTCATGATTGCAGAACCTTTCTCAACACCTTTAAATCTTTGTCAGTGGCAGTCCCTACAATTTCCACTAGAATGCTCCAGTTACAACTTAACGTGTTATAATTCTATTCAATTTTATTTATATAGCGCTTTTAACAATTGACATTGTCGCGAAGCAGCTTTACACAATCAAAATAATTATTTAGGTTTGTATGAGATGTGAACGTGTATGAATCAAAATGATAAGACTGTCCCTGATGAGCAAGTGAGGACGATGGCGACAGTGGCAAGGAAAAACTCCCTGAGATGGTAATAGAAAGAAACCTTCAGAGGAACCAGACTCACCAGGGAACCATCCTCATTTGGGTAAAACTGTATACATTTATACTGCATCAATATGAATATGAACAGCAAAGACAAAAAAATATATAAAATAAATTAGATTAATTAAAAAAGACAATTTCCAACATAATTCATTTGTTAGAACTTATAGAACATCATAACATTTTTTTTTTTACATTACTCTTATTTCCTTTTTTACTGCCTATGGTACATTATGAAGCACTAATGGAGTAGTTGTGCTCTGTATGTTGTACATGCAAAAGTAGTTTATTTGTCACACTGATGAAATCCCTGGAACTGGTGCATCCTGTTGATTGAGCAATAAGAACATTTGTCATATCTTGCATGATCTTTGCCAATAGCAGCTAGTATATTTCTCCTTACATTACTTAGGGGTTTTGTGTAAAAACTTTTGCATGGGGGGTTATGCCAATATCTGTGAGAAGGTGTGAGAAGGTGACGGTCATCATGTTGATGGTCACTTTCTTAATATCTCTGTAAACTAAATGAATCGTTCAGAGACTTTGCAAAGATTTCCACTTCCAGTTCTTAGGCCTGATCAAGATACTGTATCTTAAAACCTGAATATTGCAATGGTCAACACCACCCTTGGGGTCACTCTATTGGTTGATGCATTTTGGTTGTCGGACTTGCCCCTTTTCTCATCTCTTGACAGAGCTTTCATGTATCTCTTTTCTATTTGGTTGTCAGTGTGACATTGGTATTGTCTTTCCAATCAACCTCATCATTTGCCTCGTAGTTCCAGAGGTCCTGCTCTAATTCTCTGACAGCTAGTTCTGAAATGGCTGATGAACTCTTACTATCATTGCGATCAACATGTTTACTCATTCTATGATGACACTGAACAAAAGTGAGTAAATGCAAACGTCCTATCGTTTTGTTGACATACTTTACTACATGTACTTTACTTTATTTCTTACATTCAACCAGAAATTTAACAGCTCTGGCCATGTGACAGTTTATAGTAAAACGTGACACTGCTCATATAGCAATCAAAGCCCTTTTTATTTAATTATTTCCTGGAAATGCTGTCAATACTCCCTCTCATAAGATAGGAGTTTTAGGGCCTTCACATGTATAGAACATTTTAAGTAAAAATATAAAAACATTGTTCATGGTCTATATTGTGACCAATGCGTTTAAATTGATTACAAATTAGTTAAATTCTAGTAAAGTTATATTTACATTTATATAATTTGACCAAGACCTTCACCCAGAGTGACATAAAAAGGGGTTTAAAGTATTAAAAAAAATAATAATAACAAGTATAGCTTTTGTTGTCCCTTGATGAATATTGCCAGTGACTCAGCTGTTTGTGTAAAGAAAATTAATTTCACACTCTAGGTGCCTGAATAGAAATGATTCTCGATACATTAAAGAATTACAAAAAAATTATATTTTTTCAGGATTCCTTCACTTATACATTGAATTCAGCACCACGTTGTTGTGTCAAGTCTTTAAACGGTGTTGGTTTAAAATAAACCCAGGCGTTCTCAAATGCGATCTTGTGCTGCAAGGCCATACTGTACAATTAAAGACGATGACACAGTAGAAGGGGTGAGGACACAACCTCCGTATTTTGACAATTTAAGACATGATCAACTCTCTACGAAGCTTGATGTATCAATAAAGTTGCCATAAAATATATGAATTCCCACTAAAAGTTCATTATGAAATGGGGACAAATTGCCTTTCATCTTATACATTTCACTTGGTTTGTATGTTTATTGCTTTCTGTGCAAAGAAATACTAACAATATTGTTTGCGTGGTTAAAGAAGAATTGGCAACTATCACCATTATGCTGACTTTGTGTTGAGATCATTACAGCCTAACTGCTACAGAACGCAAGTTATTTGTAAGGTACTAAGTAGTATTTTACTGCGGAGTATTTACACTTTTTGACACCACTCGGGGTGATGTATTGTTAATCAGATATTAATCATTAACACGCAAAATGTGATAACTTTATCTTTTCACTTTTTGCACTTGTATCATATGACGTTTATTCGTTCTTTCTATTATTAAATTAGCCATTTAAATGATAAAACGTGACCATTCAAATAAAACCAAGATGACTCTAGTACATTTATATCCTAAAAATCTGCAAACGTTTTTTAGTGTGAGAGCGTACACATTCTACATTGAAATTGTTTGTTGACATGCAATTATGCGCTAAGATTAAAGTACGCAAACGAAAAACAGTTATTTAATCCAACTTTCATTAAATTACATTACTTTTTAGTACTTTTTAGAAATTGTATTTCGACACAAGATGGCGCTGTATACCGTGAGATTGAGTTAATGGCACATTATTAATGCTCCACCGAACCCACAACAGTATCATAGACTGTTTCACATTGCTGACATCAGTAGGCATCGGGTATTTGTCTTTCACTTACCAAAATTTTATTACATTTAAAAGGACTCCATCGGATTCTCTTTGAATCTTCAGTAAAAGGATGCGATGGTTGTACCGGACAGTGCTCGCGCTGCCTGGATGAAGGCTCTGCTGCTGCTCTGTTTATGGGATTTGTGTTTCGCTCAGATCTCGTACTCGGTTTCAGAGGAGGCCAAGAAGGGAACCGTTGTTGGAAATCTACCGAAGGATCTCAATCTCAATGTGCAGGAACTGGAGTCTCGAATGTTTCAGCTTGTGTCTGGATCTAACACCAAGTATTTCGAGGTAAATCGCAAAAGCGGGATTTTATTAGTTAATGACCGAATAGACCGAGAGGAGCTGTGTGAAAGCAAACAGAAATGCGTATTGAATGTCGAAGCGATGATCCACAATCCTCACAAGCTCTACCGTGTCGAAATTAATATATTAGACATTAATGATAACTCTCCAGTGTTTCCAGATCAAATATTAGGTTTAGATATAACTGAAAATATGCTTCTGGGCGACCGGTTTCCTTTAACCACAGCGTGTGACAAGGACATAGGTAGTAATTCAGTAAAATCTTATAAATTAAATTCAAATGAATATTTCTCTTTGGACATGCAGAGTGATTCAGTTGAGCTCGTGCTTCAAAAATCGCTGGACAGAGAGAGAGAATCGGTGATCAAGCTCGTACTGACTGCTGTAGACGGCGGGACTCCTCCCAGATCCGGAACAATGCAGATAATTATAAATGTGCTGGATATAAATGACAACAGTCCCGTTTTTATGAAACCTCTTTACAAAGTCAAGGTTCATGAAAATGCATCTGTTGGAACTAAAATCCTCACAGTTTCCGCATCAGATGCAGACAAGGGAAATAACGGTGAAGTGTCTTATTCAATTGTAAATGATTCCCGAAACTCTGCGTTAGACTTTTTCTCAATTGACTCTGTTTCTGGTGTTATCATTGTCAAAGAAAATATTGATTACGAACAAAATCCAGCAATTGAATTGGGCGTTCAGGCTCAGGACAAAGGACAGTCTCCAAGAAAGACTCGATGTAAAGTGTTAATTGAAGTAGTGGATGTGAATGACAATGCACCAGAGATATCAGTGACTCTGCTCATCAGCTCCGTAAGCGAGGACATCAAACCTGGCACAGATGTTGCATTAATCACTGTATCGGATAAAGACAGTGAAAGAAATGGCAAAGTAGATTGTAAAATTATAGGAGCGAGTCCTTTTAAATTACAGTTATCATATAAAAATTATTTCGCTCTTGTTGTGAATGAAGCTCTGGACAGAGAGCAGGTCTCACAATATAATGTCACAGTTCTAGCTAATGATGAGGGAACTCCTTCCCTCTCGAGCAGTCACGTTATAACAGTTCATGTCTCTGATGTGAATGATAACGCGCCTTTATTTCCTGCAGCGGTGATAAACATTAGCGTGAAAGAGAATAGACCAGTTGGAGGCCTGTTGGCATCACTAACGGCACGAGACTTAGACATCGGCGAGAATGCACTTGTTTCATATTCGTTATTTGATACAGAGATCAGCAGAGTTTTAAATTTGATGAACATTAACTCACACACCGGTGAACTGTACAATCTGAAGACTTTCGATTACGAAGAAACAAAACGACTTCAGTTTAAAATTCAAGCCACTGACTCCGGTGTTCCTCCACTAAGTAGTAACGTGACTGTAAATGTGTTTATCCTGGATGAGAATGACAACAGTCCAGTTTTCCTTCCTCCTTACTCTGAACCTGGATCAGTAAACACTGAGAACATTCCCTACTCTGCTGAAGCGGGCTATTTTGTGGCTAAAGTCAGAGCTGTAGACGCTGATTCAGGTTATAATGCTCTATTATCTTATCATATAACTGAATCAAAGGGAACAAATCTTTTCCGAATCGGAACCAGTTCAGGAGAAATAAGAACTAAAAGACGAATGAGTGACAATGACTTAAAAACTCACCCTCTTATCATCACTGTCTTGGATAATGGAGAACCTTCACTGTCCACAACTATGAGTATTGAAGTTGTGGTTGTGGAAAATCTGGACAGCCTGCAGCCTTCACTAAGACAAGTGCCAGTAAAGGACGAGAATTTTTCTAATCTGAATCTCTACCTGCTCATCTCTATTGTCTCAGTGTCTGTGATATTTTTGCTGAGCCTCATCGCTTTAATAGCAGCTAAATGCTATGGGACGGACAGCGGTTTCAGCAGGGCCAGCGTTCCAGTGGTCACTACACACCCTGACGGGAGCTGGTCTTACTCTAAATCCACCCAGCAGTATGATGTGTGTTTTAGCTCAGACACACTGAAGAGTGACGTAGTGGTTTTCCCCTCGCCGTTTCCGCCTGCAGACGCAGAACTGATCAGCATTAATGAAGGAGACACTTTTACTCGAACCCAGACTCTTCCCAGCACTGGGAAGGTAAGGTCACACTTAACCTTGTTCACATGCACGTCTAACGCCTTCGAATTTCACCTCGTATTGTTTCTTATTATACGAATTGACCCAATTGTATAATGCTGTCTGTGGTATTTTTGCATGTTAATCTCGATCCTCGTACTTGTTCGTACTTGTGTCATTAAAATGATTGTAGTCTCGAAATATGCAAACTTTACCAACTCCACCTCTTCCTCATCCGAATTTCATTTTGTATAGTTTTTATACACTATTCCATAGCTCTCAAATTCGTTTTCTATTCCACTATGGTAGCTTTTGCATGATTCTTTTTTTATCACACACTGTTTGTATACGGGGGATATCGGGCCGATAATGTTGAGATCACATTTATTTCGAATTTCCGTTTTTTTCGCCAATATAAGAATAGTTTTAAAGATGCAATATAGGTTTAATTCGGGTGTTTGATGTAGCACCAAGTGATTGCACAAAGACACGTTTTAAGTCTTCAAACGGTATAATATTTTGCCCCTATATTACTAAGAATATTAGCCTATCTCTAGGTTCATGCTAAGTGGCAATAAATATTATTTAAAAAATATGAGTAAATATATAATAAAACTTACTCTTATGATAATAATGCATTTGTATTTACATTTAATCAAGAAAATCTAGTGCTCACTGAACCTTAAAATTACAAAAGAAAATATATAACAGTTACATGGGCATTTTTAATATGCTAAATGTTTTCTTCCCATTTTTCATGTGTAGAAGTAAAAATGATGATTACCATCAACGAATGCGTATTATAAACGTCTTTGTTCAATAGGATATGTATAAAATATGTAGTCTACAGTTAATACATTTCAAAATGTAAAAAAAATCTTATCCAATACTAGATAATAAAACAAGATACATTACAGTAACGGCAGGTCAAATAATATTGAAAATGTTGGACTGGACTGGATAACAATAAAGGCTTTATTAAACTTTTGGGAGGCCAGAAGGTTTTATCTCTATAACAGAAAGTTTAAATATCACTTTTATTGTTGGTTAAAATTGCCATTTTAAAACGATTAGTCATTTTTACACGCAGTATTTCGGTTATTGGACACAATTTAGATTAAATCAGATTTGAGATGCAATATCGGTGTGAATTTCCACACAAGATGTCGCTGTAGACCGTGAGATGGAGTTATTGGCAAGCAAATTATTAATACACCGCCCAACGCAGAGCAGGAGCGCAGAGCATCACACACATAGGACATTAGCAGTCCTCGTATATTTCTAACTTTCCTGTAGACATCGAATTAAATGGAAGCACTCCGCTGAATTTCTTTCTGAATCTAAAATAAAAGGAAGTAATGATTGTACCGGACAGTGCTCGCGCTGCCTGGATGAAGGCTCTGCTGCTGCTTTGTTTATGGGATTTGTGTCACACTCAGATCTCGTACTCGGTTTCAGAAGAGGCCAAGAAGGGAACCGTTATTGGAAATCTAGCGAAGGATCTTAATCTTAATGTACAGGAACTGGAGTCGCGGATGTTTCAGCTTGTGTCTGGATCTAACACCAAGTATTTCGAGGTAAATGGGAAAAGCGGAATTTTATTAGTTAATGACCGAATAGACCGAGAGGAGCTGTGTGAAAGCAAACAGAAATGCGTATTGAATGTTGAAGCGATGATCCACAATCCTCACAAGCTCTACCGTGTCGAAATGAACGTATTAGACATTAATGATAACTCTCCAGTTTTTCCACGTCAATCAGTTGATTTGGATATTAGTGAGAATGTTCTTCCGGGAGATCGGTTTCCGCTAATGATGGCGCGTGACATGGACATCGGTGGTAATTCAGTGAAAACGTATAAAATAAACACCAATGAATATTTTTCACTGGACATACAGAGTGATTCAGTTGAGCTCGTGCTTCAGAAACCTTTAGACAGAGAAAGAGAATCGGTGATCAAGCTCGTACTGACTGCTGTAGACGGCGGGACTCCTCCCAGATCCGGAACAATGCAGATATTTATAAATGTGCAAGATATAAATGATAACAATCCAGTGTTCATTAAATCTCTGTATAAAGTCAAAGTCAATGAGAATACATCTGTAGGAAAAAAAATCCTTACAGTTTCTGCATCAGATGCAGACGAGGGAGTCAACAGTGAAGTGTCATACTCTATTGTGTATGAAGAGGAACTCTCGACATTAAACGTATTCTCCATCAATTATATTTCCGGAGACATTACTGTTAAAGCTACTATTGACTATGAGAAACATTCCGCGGTTGAACTTAGAATTCAGGCTCAGGATAAAGGACAACCTTCAAGAAGGTCCAGGTGTAAAGTGTTAATTGAAGTAGTAGATGTGAATGACAATGCACCAGAGATATCAGTGACTCTGCTCATGAGCTCCGTAAGCGAGGACATCAAACCTGGCACAGATGTTGCATTAATCACTGTATCAGATAAAGATAGTGGAAAGAATGGCAAAGTAGATTGTAAAATTTTAGCACCGAGTCATTTTAAATTACAGTTATCATATAAAAACTCTTATGCTCTTGTTGTGAATGAAGCTCTGGACAGAGAGCAGGTCTCACAGTATAATCTCACAGTTCTAGCTAATGATGAGGGAACTCCTTCCCTCTCGAGCAGTCACGTTATAACAGTTCATGTCTCTGATGTGAATGATAACGCGCCTTTATTTCCTGCAGCGGTGATAAACATTAGCGTGAAAGAGAATAGTCCAGTTGGAGGCCTGTTGGCATCACTAACAGCACGTGACTTAGACATTGGTGAGAATGCACTTGTTTTGTATTCACTAATTGATACAGAGAGCAGCAGAGTGTCAAATCTGATGAACATTAACTCACACACCGGTGAACTGTACAGTCTGAAGACTTTCGATTGCGAAGAAACAAAACGACTTCAGTTTAAAGTTCAAGCCACTGACTCCGGTGTTTCTCCACTAAGTAGTAACGTGACTGTAAATGTATTTATCCTGGATGAGAATGACAACAGACCAGTTTTCCTTCCTCCTTACTCTGAACCAGGATCAGTAAACACTGAGAACATTCCCTACTCTGCTGAAGCGGGCTATTTTGTGGCTAAAGTCAGAGCTGTAGACGCTGATTCAGGTTATAATGCTCTATTATCTTATCATATAACTGAATCAAAGGGAACAAATCTTTTCCGAATCGGAACCAGTACAGGAGAAATAAGAACTAAAAGACGAATGAGTGACAATGACTTAAAAACTCACCCTCTTATCATCGCTGTCTCGGATAATGGAGAACCTTCACTGTCCACAACTATGAGTATTGAAGTTGTGGTTGTGGAAAATCTGGACAATCTGCAGCCTTCACTAAGACAAGTGCCAGTAAAGGAGGATAATTTTTCTCATCTGAATCTCTATTTGCTCATCGCAATTGTCTCAGTGTCAGTGATCTTTTTACTGAGCCTCATCGCTTTAATAGCAGCTAAATGCTATGGGACAGACAGCAGATCCAGCGTTCCAGTGGTCACTACACACCCTGACGGGAGCTGGTCTTACTCTAAATCCACCCAGCAGTATGATGTGTGTTTTAGCTCAGACACACTGAAGAGTGACGTAGTGGTTTTCCCCTCGCCATTTCCTCCTGCAGAGGCAGAGCTGATCAGCATTAATGAAGGAGACACTTTTACTCGAACTCAGACTCTTCCCAGCACAGGGAAGGTAAGACCATGCTTCAATTAATTTATTTTAAATTAGTGAGCGGTTTCAGTATTTTTTCAATTTGCTCCGTGTTGTGTCATCAAAACTCTTTTGGCTTTAAATTACACAAATGTTTCCAATTGCACATCTAGTTGAACTGACGTTTTTCTCCTTTTACACATTACTTCTCTGAGACATGAGGTAGTGTATCATGTCTTTGTGGATCCTTTTATTGTCCTGGTCTGAAACTATGCTGGGTGTTTTAATACACTGTTTCTCTTCCATTTGACGTTCCTCAAGGATCTTCAGCTTATCTTGGATACTTTGAATCCCATTACTGTGACTTTTTTAACTGCTACTATTACCACCACTAATCCAAAAAGATGACACATAAGCAATTATAATTCACAATCACAACACATTTTTAAATGATTTGTTTCTTTTTATTACTCAATGCAAACCCTAATGCTCAAAGTCATTAAAACATCTTGAGTACTGTTAACTTAAATAATTAGAATTAGTTCAAATTAATAGAGCTTGATGAGTATTTAGAACGTTTTGGTATTCATCAGTTTGTAGAAATGCCACTTTTCAAGGTAGCTGAACAAATTTGATATTTTAAGTAACTAAGTACTTAAGTAACAGTAACTGTCACCTTAAAGTTCCACCAACTTAAAATCTTTCAGCCATGCTATTGTGTGTGTGACGTCATCAGGGCAATACGGCACTGGTGGTTCAGTAGTAGGTGTTACCACTGCCATGCGAAAGACACGGGTTTGATTCCCAACAACTGGTTGAATTGCCCGTCCCAAGCCCAAATAAAATGGGAGGGTTGTGTCGGAAAGGGCATCTGGTGTAAAACCTGTGCCAAGCTTGTGTGCAGACCGGATTGTCTGCTGTGGTGACACATTGCCGAGAGCAGCTGAATGACCAACAACAATTTATTTGATTTGTAATAACAACAAAAAAAACAGATAATTGCTATTAAATAATATGAGTTAGGCTACTCAATAATGCAAGTAACGTACAATTAATATGAATGAGTACAACAAACTCAAAATCTGATAGTTCTGTTCACTTAAAATTGGAATCATCATTACTTAAACAAAATGATGTAACGGATTACCTATACATTAACACTGTAAACAAATCATTTTATGCCCATTTTTGAGACTCAGTACCATAACACACAAACCAGTCAAGTCTAAATAAAACAAATCACACATGTCATTGGCTCATTTAAATAATAAAAAACACTCAATATTAATACAAAACAGACAGTAACAGAGAGCTAGTTGGACCTTTAGAAGTGACTTTTCATAAGCGGCAGTAAAATTGTGAGCTCAATTGAACTCTTCTGAATTCTTACTAAGGTGTCCTTCATGGGTTTGGCATGCTTAAGATTGTTAAGCATACATATGATGTTTATGATGTTTAAAAATATAAATATTTTTATTTTGCTGTTTATTTTGAAATGAATGTAAGCAGATAAAGAACGAAATTCCGGTTTTGTCCATTGAATTCAGCACCACGATTTTGGACAGCGACACTTTTCACGTCAGTAAATGGTACTATAGAGGAATGCCTGTTCCTGAGCAAACCTGTTGCCGAACAAAGATGAGGAATTTTTGTCCTGTCATGTATCCTTTCAATTCTGATAAGCAGGTTGGAATTCTGGCAGATTAAGTATATTTCGACTTCATCAATAAGAAAATGACAGGGCTGGACTAATTACAGTAAATACAAGCGGTCTACGAGTACAGAGAATGTTTTATTAGAATATTTATAATAATAATAATAATAATAATAATAATAATAATAATAATAACTAGAGCGGTACATTTCCTGAAGAAAATGTGAGTAGTGCTTTCCGTGACGTCATAGAGCTTTCCACGTCATAGTCATAGATACAGGTGATGTCATGGCTGATGTTGGTCTCAATGTAAAGTATATGGGACTTTTTGGGGCAATTAACCGTCCACCCCTTAGAAAAGTCATAGCAGCCCATTCCCGAACAAGCCGCACGATTTGACACCTCATTGATGGGTCTACGACAAACGGTGCGGGACTAGTTACGCGCCAAACTTTCATACGGAAGAAGAAGAAAAAGAATAAGCCTTTTAGATTATAGTAGTGCTTCGCTTCGCAAGCACCACTAATAATAAGCAGAAGAAGAGGAAGAAGAAAAAATATTTTAAAATTTTAAAATTGGTATACTGTATAATGCAAACTGAAATATTTGTGATTGTCCAGTAAATTGTTATTTGAATGAAAAAGTTCCTTTTTGGGCACGTAATAAATGTCTTTCGTCTTTAATTTTGAACGTAAAGCAGACGTCTTTGGGAGGTACTGATCTGTTCGTGGGAAATAAAAAATGTTGTAACACATCGTTCCCCATTCGGCTACCTATTAGACTTTCAGTGTTGATGCCTTTGGGTGTCGTTTAGACGCAAAATGTTTAAGGAGTTTACAAATGCTACACTGTAAACCCGAATAAGTTGGCAAAACTCAAAAAATGCGAGGTTATCAGTTACATAAAGTAATGATGTTTCCAATTTTAAGTAAACAGAACTATCAGTTTTGGGGTTTGTTGTACTCATTCATATTAATTGTACTTTACTTGCTTTATTGAGTAGCCTAACTCGTACTATTTAATAGCAATGATCTATTGTTTTGTTGTTGTTACAAACAAAATACATTGTTGTTGGTCATTCAGCGGCTCTCTGCAAAGCAGACAATCTGGAATGCACACAAGCTTGGCAAAGGTTTTACACCAGATGCCCTTTTCGACACAACCCTCCAATTTTATTTGGGCTTGGGACAGGCAATTCAACCAGTTGTTATGTCAGTCGTTCAAGAAAAACGCTAGAATCGAATAAAACCCGAAACCCATCCCTCCCTCATTAATTTGATGCACCACTGGTGATAGTATACAGCTGTTCACAAATTGCTGCAACATCACAGCCACATTTATATTATTATATACAAGGATATATTTGTGTAGCTCATAGTTTTAAATCACCAGATTGCTTAAACTCAACTAATATTGTTAGATTAGTACATAAAGAAAAAACAGACATTTCTTCAAACTAATTAGCAGCTGAAATGTAATGCTATATTTTCACACAAGATGTCGCTGTAGACCGTGAGATGGCATTACTACAATATTATTAATACGCCACTAAGGCAAAGCGGGAGGACAGTGCGTTGCATAATTCTAAAATCAGCAGGCATCGCGTCTTTCTCTTTTTTATAATATAAAATTAATGAAATAATTATTTCGACTTGTTCATCATTATCCAGTAGAAGAAAGTGATGGATGTACCGGACAGTGCTCGCGCTGCCTGGATGAAGGCTCTGCTGCTGCTCTGTTTATGGGATTTGTGTTTCGCTCAGATTTCGTACTCGGTTTCAGAGGAGGCCAAGAAGGGAACCGTTGTTGGAAATCTAGCGAAGGATCTCAATCTTAATGTACAGGAACTGGAGTCGCGCATGTTTCAGCTTGTGTCTGGATCTAACACCAAGTATTTCGAGGTAAATCGCAAAAGCGGGATTTTATTAGTTAATGACCGAATAGACCGAGAGGAGCTGTGTGAAAGCAAACAGAAATGCGTATTGAATATAGAGGGGATGATTCACCATCCTCACAAGCTCTACCGTGTCGAAATTAATATATTAGACATTAATGATAACTCTCCAGTTTTTCTTGATCAAACAATTGTTTTGGAAATTACTGAAAATGTTCTTCCGGGAGATCGGTTTCCCTTAAAAACCGCACGTGACATGGACATCGGCGTTAATTCAGTAAAAACCTATAAAATTACCTCAAATGAATATTTCTCATTGGATGTACAAAGTGCTGCACAACAGAAGGTTTCGGCTGAGCTCGTGCTTCAGAAATCTTTAGACCGGGAGAAGGAATCGGTGATCAAACTCGTAATGACTGCTGTAGACGGCGGGACACCTCCCAGATCCGGAACAATGCAGATAATTATAAATGTGCTGGATATAAATGACAACAGTCCCGTTTTTTTGAAAGCTCTTTACAAAGTCAAGGTTCATGAAAATGCATCTGTTGGAACTAAAATTCTTTCCGTTACCGCATCAGATGCAGACGAAGGGGTTAACAGTGATGTGTCTTACTCTATCGTTAGTGATGAGGAAGATTTATTCTTCATAAATTCTGTTTCTGGAGATATTACAGTGAAAGGTAATATTGATTTTGAAGAACATCCTGCATTGGAACTAAGAATTCAGGCTCAGGACAAAGGACATTCATCACGAAGATCTACATGTAAAGTGTTAATTGAAGTAGTGGATGTGAATGACAATGCACCAGAGATATCAGTGACTCTGCTCATGAGCTCCGTAAGCGAGGACATCAAACCTGGCACAGATGTTGCATTAATCACTGTATCAGATAAAGACAATGGAAGAAATGGCAAAGTTGACTGTAAAATTTTGTCACCCAGTCGTTTTAAATTACAATCTTCATACAATAACTATTATACTCTTGTTGTGAATGAAGTTCTGGACAGAGAGCAGGTCTCACAATATAATATTACAGTTCTAGCTAATGATGAGGGAACTCCTTCCCTCTCGAGCAGTCACGTTATAACAGTTCATGTCTCTGATGTGAATGATAACGCGCCTTTATTTCCTGCAGCGGTGATAAACATTAGCTTGAAAGAGAATAGTCCAGTTGGAGGCCTGTTGGCATCACTAACGGCACGTGACCTAGACATTGGTGAGAATGCACTTGTTTCGTATTCACTAATTGATACAGAGAGCAGCAGAGTGTCAAATCTAATGAACATTAACTCACACACCGGTGAACTGTACAGTCTGAAGACTTTCGATTACGAAGAAACAAAACGATTTCAGTTCAATGTTCAGGCATCTGATGCTGGTGTTCCTCCACTAAGTAGTAACGTGACTGTGAACATGTTCATTCTGGATGAAAATGACAACAGACCAGTTTTTCTTCCTCCTTACTCTGAACCTGGATCAGTAAACACTGAGAACATTCCCTACTCTGCTGAAGCGGGCTATTTTGTGGCTAAAGTCAGAGCTGTAGACGCTGATTCAGGTTATAATGCTCTTTTATCTTATCACATAACTGAATCAAAGGGAACAAATCTTTTCCGAATCGGAACCAGTACAGGAGAAATAAGAACTAAAAGACGAATGAGTGACAATGACTTAAAAACTCACCCTCTTATCATCGCTGTCTCGGATAATGGAGAACCTTCACTGTCCACAACTATGAGTATTGAAGTTGTGGTTGTGGAAAATCTGGACAGTCTGCAGCCTTCACTAAGACAAGTGCCAGTAAAGCCAGATAATTTTTCTGATCTCAATCTTTATTTGCTCATCGCTATTGTCTCAGTGTCGGTGATATTTTTATTGAGCCTCATCGCTTTAATAGCAGCTAAATGCTACGGGACAGATGGCGGTTTCAGCAGGTCCAGCGTTCCAGTGGTCACTACACACCCTGACGGGAGCTGGTCTTACTCTAAATCCACTCAGCAGTATGATGTGTGTTTTAGCTCAGACACACTGAAGAGTGACGTAGTGGTTTTCCCCTCGCCGTTTCCGCCTGCGGACGCAGAACTGATCAGCATTAATGAAGGGGATACTTTTACTCGAACACAGACTCTTCCCAGCACAGGGAAGGTAAGACGATGTTTAATTTACTGTGAAGGTAAATCTCGCTGCGATTAAGTAAAATATTTCCACGTGTTACTTTACCAACACTCTATGCCGTATTGTTAGGCGCATGCCTTAGATCCACTTGCATTTCCCTTTTTAACTTTGGACCATGTTTTAAAGATATGAACTGTTTTTTATTCATGGACTTTAGAATTCATTACAACATTGAACTTTATTTCACTTTGTCTTTGTGCTTTGACCAGTTCTAGTTTATATAATTATTTTATATATTTTTAGTTTTATTATATATTATTTGTTTAAAGTCATTCCACAAATTATATGGTAATAACCTTCGTGTTCTACTAAAACTTTATATATAATTATTTTATTTATTTATGTATTTATGTATTTCTTTCTTTCTTTCTTTCTTTATTTATTTATTTGCCTAATTGTACTCTATATACTGATATACTGTATATCATACTGAGTTTTAACGAGCTAGTGATATTCCTGGATGGGTATTCACATTAAAAGCAAACAAACAACAACAACAACAATATTGAGCACCATGAACAGAAGCAGCGTTTCCCGTCGTGTCTGAACTTTTATTGTAAATGTAAATGTTTTGTGGAGCTATTATTATTATTATTATTATTATTATTATTATTATTATTATATAAAACACCACCACCACCACCACCAACAACAACAACAACAATAATAATAATAATAATACATCGTACATAGAAAGAGAATAAGAAATGTTTAAACTATACGCTTTATAGTTAACAGAGGTTCATCACACGAGGGCGCTACAGACCGTAACATTGACGGCTTCCCTCTTTATATATGTGGCTCCTCCTTTCATTCTGCCGTTGTAACAGACATTGTGTTTGCTCATGAGAGAGAGAGAGAGAGAGAGAGAGAGAGGAATGTTTACTAGCAATAGCCTATCGTGCGATGTTGTCCGTCTCTGATCGTATTCAGGTATTATACAGCGTTTCTTGTGAATTTATCTTCTGTTTTATGCTCGAGCTGCAGACATGTTTATCCCGGTATATTTAAACTCCTGGATCTTTTTTTGCGCGTGTTTATGGAAAGCATCAGTCGGTCTGATTGTCTATTCGGTCCCGGAGGAGGTCAATAAGGGAACGGTTATTGGAAATATTGCCAAAGACCTGAAGATCAGTGTTCATGAACTCGAGGCGCGTATGTTTCAGATTGTATCTGGATCCACTACCAAGAAGCATTTCGATGTAAATTTGAAAACCGGGGCGTTGTTTGTGAACGACAGGATTGACCGTGAGGAATTTTGTGAGCGCAGTCAGAGATGCTTTTTGAACATGGAGGCCCTCGCGCAACACCCTCATAGCCTTCATCGGATTGAAATAAACATTTTGGATATTAACGATAATGCTCCGAAATTTCATGATAGCATTTTAACTCTTAATATAGCTGAAGATTCAGATCCTGGTGAAAGATTTCATCTCCCTGTGGCCGAGGATGCTGATGTTGGGAGTAATGGGTTAAAATACTACAAATTAAGTACCAACGAATATTTCTCCGTCGATGTGCAGGGTAGTGAGGAGAGTCTGTCTGCTGAGCTAGTTTTACAGAAGGCTTTAGACAGAGAGAAACAATCCACAATCAGTTTACATCTGACGGCTGGAGATGGAGGGAAACCCCCAAATTCAGGGGAATTGCATATTACTGTCAATGTTGTGGATATAAATGATAATAAGCCTGTATTTAGTAAATCTCTTTACAAAGTTAGCATTAAAGAAAATACCTCAGTAGGCACTAGGCTAATGTGTGTTACTGCCACTGACCTAGATGACGGCACCAACAGTGAAATTGTTTATTCATTTATTGGACGTGGAAACATCAAAACAGATGGTTTATTCACAATCATTCCTGAGACTGGAGATATTGTAGTCAAAGGACAAATTGATTATGAAGAAACATCTGCTATTGAATTAAGAGTTCAAGCAAGAGACAAAGGAAGTCCTCCTAAAAGTGCACAATGCAAACTTTTGGTGGAAATTCTGGATGAGAATGACAATGCTCCAGAAATTCTAATAACTCCACTGCTAAAGAGCGTGAGAGAGGACACCAAACCTGGAGCTGCTGTTGCTTTAGTTACTGTCTCTGATAAAGATGGAGGGAAGAATGGCCTTGTGCATTCTTCTATTAAAGGTTTGTTACCTTTCAAATTGGAATCTTCATATACCAACCATTACTCACTAGTAGTTGATGGGCCACTGGACAGAGAAACTATTTCTCAGTATAGTATCACTATCATGGCTAGAGATGAAGGCACTCCTCCACTTTCCAGCAGCAGTGTACTCACTGTTCAAATCTTTGATGTTAATGATAATGCACCACAGTTTTCAAAGCACATCATCAATGCTTATATAAGGGAAAACAGTCAAACTGGTAGTCACATTGCCACGGTGGTGGCAAATGATCAAGATCTGGGATTAAATGCTGAACTTTCGTACTCACTGTTAGAGAATAGCAATGGTGACATTCGTTTATCAACAATGTTTCACATAAATTCTTTAAATGGTGAAATAGTAACAATGCAGACATTTAACTATGAGACAATCAAAAGATTTCAATTTCAAGTTCAAGCCACTGACTCTGGAAGTCCACCTCTAAGTTGCAATGCAACTGTAAATGTTTTTATCCTGGATGAGAATGATAACAGTCCTGTTATTTTACCTCCATATTCTGAACCTGGATCAGTAAACACTGAGACTATTCCATTCACTACTGAAGCTGGGTATTTTGTGGCAAAAATCAGAGCTATAGACTCTGATTCTGGTTATAATGCACTATTATCGTACCACATAACAGAACCCAAAGAAAATAATCTTTTCAGAATTGGAAGCAGCACAGGGGAAATAAGGACTAAAAGACCGATGAGTGATAATGACTTAAAAACTCACCCACTTAAAATAATAATATCTGACCATGGAGAACCATCACTCTCAACATCACTATCTATAGATATTGTTGTAACAGAACCAACTGATGACATAGAGACATCTTTAAGACGAATGCCAGTAAAGGAGGATCATTTTTCTCATCTGAATCTCTATCTGCTCATCGCAATTATCTCAGTGTCCGTGATCTTTTTAGTGAGCCTCATAGCTTTAATAGCAGCTAAATGCTATGGGACAGACAACAATTTCAGCAGGTCCGGTGCTCCTGTGGTTACTACACTCCCTGATGGGACCTGGTCTTACTCTAAATCTACTCAACAGTACGATGTGTGTTTTAACTCAGACACACTGAAGAGTGATGTAGTTGTTTTCCCTGCACCATTTCCACCTGCTGATGCAGAGCTGATCAGCATTAATGGAGGAGACACTTTTAACAGAACACAAACTCTTCCAACTACTACAAAGGTAAGCTTCCTGTTTGCCTTTGAACTTTGTCTTGGTGTGCTCAATCTGATTTCTAATAATAAATTATTTTTTTTTAAAAACTTGTTTTATACAATGTGAAGGGAAACAAGAACTGACAGTATGTGCCTGCAAGAGTTTAGGCTTTTTAATGTCTTTGTTTACCCGACGTATTCTTATGTTATTTTGTGGTTGATTGTTGTGTTGTGATGTGGTTTTTCTGATTTTGTGATGGTTAAGCTATTGGCTTATTTCATAAAGGCTGACATGTCTGATTTGTCCAGCACAAAAATGGCATCACGTATTACAAAACATCATTTAAATATTGGTGGTGTAGGTGCTTTCTATACTTTTTTTATAAGCCTGTGTTTATAGGTACACATAAATTACATTTTGCTTTATTTGATATAATGGTAGAAACATGTTGTTTGCATTTGCATTCATGACAGTATAAGTCTCTGTAAGTTTGAAAACTTTGCATTGAGGTTGAATGCACTATGTGAAATATTTTTGTTTAGTGTTTATAACATATGGCAGTGATATCTTACTCCCCCCCCCCCCCCCTCCCCACCCATGACCCTGTATACAGGATAAAGTGGTATGGACAATGAGAGAGAGTCTTTAATACTGGTTGCAAATATGAAGGGACTACTGTTATTACTAGCACCACTACTTTGATTATTGCAGCACCACCTTCACCATCACAACAGAAGCAACAGCAAAAACAACAATAATAATATATATATGTAAAACTGGCATCTTTAAACACCTTCAATAACAACAACAGCAGCAATAATAATAATAATAATAATAATAATATTTAGGGCTTGGTTGGTTTGAAACGCTTCACTGTGTGGATTAACTAACAAACAAGTAAATAAATAAATAAATAAATAAATAAAATCTCAACCAGTAAAGGAAAAAAAAAAATCCAAACAGCATCCGATTGGAAAGTGATTGCTCCACTTTTTTTTTTAAGTTAATGCATGATGAGTTGAGTATGGATGTATTGATCTTAATGTTTAAAGCTAGTGGCAGTGTACACACACGCGATGTCACTGTTGACCGTGAAATGGAAATCTGGAGCTTATAATCATTCATTCCATCCCTCCCTCCTTCTAAATAGTGAAATCGAAAGGTGGGTTCGGCTCAGACGGATTTTTATAGCCTGATGCTAAGCAGTAGCCTGAGCTTGATATGAAGTCATGGCGTCTAATATATAAACCTTTTTGAGGAATAAACGAAGCACAAGAGCGATGATCTTTACAGTCGGCGGATCGTCTAGGGCGCTGCCCTTGGTGCTGTTTTGTTTAGCGGGTTTGTCTTGCGGTCAGATTTCCTACTCCGTCTCAGAGGAGGTGAAGAGGGGAACCGTGATTGGGAATATAGCCAAAGACCTCAACATGGACGTTACTGAACTACAGTCGCGCATGTTTCAGGTTGTGTCTGGACCTAATAAGAGGTATTTTGACGTGATTCCCAAAACTGGCGCGTTGGTTGTTAACGATAGACTCGACAGAGAGGAGCTGTGTGAGGGTAAGCAGAAATGTTCGTTACACGTCGAAGCGATGGCGCAAAACCCGTTGACCCTCTACCGCATTGAGGTGAATATTCTAGACATTAACGACAACTCGCCGTTTTTTCCACTTCACACGCTTGAGCTGAATATCACCGAAAATGTTCTTACGGGAGACAGATTCTCTCTACATTTAGCCGATGACGTGGATGCAGGCGTGAACACGGTGAAGAGCTACAAGCTCAGCCCGAGTGAACATTTTTCCCTGGATGCTCAGAACACCGGAGAAAGTGTTTCAGCAGAACTTGTGCTGCAAAAAGCTTTAGACCGCGAGAAACAGTCCGTGATTAAACTCACCCTGACCGCTGTGGATGGTGGGAAACCACCCAGAACTGGAACGTCAGAGATAGTAGTCCATGTGTTGGACATTAACGACAACAACCCAGTGTTTAGTAAACCTCTCTATAAGGTGAAAGTTCACGAGAATGCACCAGTAGGAAGCAAAATCCTGACCGTCTCCGCTACTGATGCTGATGAAGGCGTGAACGGTGACGTCATGTATTCTTTGTTGGGTCGTGAAAGAACCTCTTTAGTGAATCTGTTTCATATAAATCCGAGTTCAGGCGAAATTACAGTACGAGGAAATATTGACTATGAAGAAAATCCCGCGATCGAGTTGAGAGTCCAAGCTCAAGACAGAAGCATCACGCCTAGACATTCTAATTGTAAAGTGTTAATTGAAGTTGTGGACGTAAATGACAATGCACCTGAGATTTCAGTTACTCTGCTCATGAACTCGGTGCCCGAGGACATCAAACCTGGCACAGGCTTTGCATTGATTACGGCTGCAGATAAAGACGGAGGGGCGAATGGGAAAGTAGATTGTAAAATAACCGGAACGAGTTCTTTTAAACTCCAGTCGTCATATAAAAACTCTTATTCGGTTGTAGTCAGTGAGCCGCTGGATAGAGAGGAAACATCCCGATATAACATCACGATTCTTGCTAATGACGAAGGCACGCCGCCGTTGTCTAGCACTACTGTTTTGCATATTCACGTTTCGGATGTGAATGACAATCCACCGTTATTTCCGGCACCGACAGTTAACATTAACGTGCATGAGAATGGTCCTGCTGGAGGCTTGTTGTCTGTTCTGACAGCGCATGATCGAGATGAAAAGGAAAACGCACACATTTCTTACTCTTTGGTAAATGAAGATAGTGCTGGTGTGTCCATATCAACAATCATGAACATAGACTCACACACTGGTGAACTGTACAGCCTGCAGTCTTTTAATTATGAAGAAACAAAACATATTCGGTTTACAGTTCAAGCCACCGACTCTGGTGTCCCTCCATTAAGTAGCACCCTCACTGTAAATGTTTTTATTCTGGACAAAAATGACAACAGTCCTGTTATTTTACCTCCTTATTCCGAGCCTGGATCAGTAAACACTGAGAACATTCCCTACTCTGCTGAAGCGGGCTATTTTGTGGCTAAGGTCAGAGCTGTAGACGCTGATTCAGGCTATAATGCTCTGTTATCTTATCACATAACCGAATCAAAGGGAACGAATCTCTTCCGAATCGGAACCAGTACAGGAGAAATAAGAACTAAAAGACGAATGAGTGACAATGACTTAAAAACTCATCCGCTTCTCATAACAGTCTCTGATCATGGAGAACCTTCATTCTCCACAACTATGAGTATTGAAGTTGTGGTTGTGGAAAATCTGGACAATCTGCGGCCTTCACTAAGACAAGTGCCAGTAAAGGACGAGAATTTTTCTCATCTGAATCTCTATCTGCTCATCGCTATTGTCTCAGTGTCTGTGATATTTTTATTGAGCCTCATCGCTTTAATAGCAGCTAAATGCTACGGGACGGACAGCGTTTTCAGCAGGTCCGGCGTTCCAGTGGTCACTACACACCCAGACGGGAGCTGGTCTTACTCAAAATCCACTCAGCAGTACGATGTGTGTTTTAGCTCCGACACACTGAAGAGTGACGTAGTGGTTTTCCCCTCGCCGTTTCCTCCTGCAGACGCAGAGTTAATCAGCATTAATGGAGGAGACACTTTTAACAAGACACAAACTCTTCCTAGCACTGGGAAGGTAAGGTTATTAACAAAATGCTCTGCATGGTCCGTTAATTATATTAAAGGTGCAGGGGGCTGAAGATAATAACTCATAAGTCATAAATAATTTTGTATGACAGCATGAATGGCATTGTGAAAGAAGGAGCATAATGAAAATGACTCAATGAAGTTATGCTGTATTTTACGACCCCTTACACCTTTAACATGAAACGAAGCATGGTAGGTGTGCAGATAGTTTTAATTAGGAATATGCTGCATGTGTTTCTAGTGAGGATATACTGTATGTTGAATCCCTTTATGCATGCAATAGCTTCAATCTGGCCAACTCACAGTTCACTAGTATAAGGATTGATAGTTAGGATATACAGAATGTGAGCAAACACTTCAAACGACTTGCAAGTATGCTGTAAGGTTACAGTATGCTCCATCCCTAATATGGTTTTTAGACTGCCAACAGTGTTAGTCCCTGATGTAGTAAACCAGTATTCAGACTTCTGTACATAGTATTTCTGTACATCTAGATTCAAATGACTTGAACGTCAATGTTAATTTAGGTAGGATTTCTATATGAAACAGGGAAGTTGTGTCACTGGTGAGTGATTGTGGAAGCATATTTTTCACCTTGTATAAACTTTATTACACAGCACAGGTATGAACATTATTTTCAGTTTATTAGTAACACAGGTAAACTACTTGTAGCCTGTATTATTGACTCTGCAGTAATCACATGTTCAGTCCAGACTGAAGTATAGCATAGTATGGTATGGTGTAAAAAAAATTAAAAGTTGAGTAAACTTAAAAAGTTAAGGCAACTGGCTGCAAAATAATTTTGAGTTCACTCAACATGTGGTTGATGTTGTGCCAAATCATTTTAAGTTGATTCAACCTGCTGGTTAAAGTTAGCTATACCTTCCTAAGTAAGTACATTCAGTTAGTCATTATGAGTTTGTTGAAAGTTAAATAGGGGGTTGAGTAAATTTTAAGAAACGAGTATGCACAACTACACAGACCTGAATTTCAGTAAAATGAAAAAAAAAAAAAAAAGAAAACCTTTGCAGCTGGTTGCCTTAAATTTTTAAGTTGCCTCAACTTAATTTTCATCTTTTAATTTTTTTTTAATTAAAAGCTATAAATCCAGCTTTAAACTTCTCACTGTATGAGATTCCTGTATGACCCTCACTTTAAAAATCAAAGGCAGGAATTGCAAACCACGCTGTAAACACAATACAAAAGACTGTCATATTACAGAAAAAAAAAATTTATATATTTTTTATAGCCAAGCGGCACATTTGTCAGCATGAAATGCAAAAATTGGAATGAGATGAAGTTCTACTCCATTCATCAAAAATAAAAAAGAGATTGGGGCAAAAATCCCAATCCTTTAATCTTGTAATGCTGGAGTAATATAACACAAATGTTTTTAGAGTGCTGGAGTAACAAAATTGCGCTCAAAGTGCCAGGATACCACATTTCAGAATGCTGCAACAATAAACTTAAATTTCAACAAATATACAAAAAAAAATCAAGGTTAAAACAATACTTGATAACCATAAAACTTCACAGTAAAACTCAAAACTGTCATTTTTGGCACATGTTGTAATATTCCACATACAGTCACTGAACAAAAAGGAGCAAATCAGTGATTGCACTTTTAATTATCCATATAGACTGCAGCTACATAAACTTTAACAAATTGTTTTTGAAGGACCTGACTCTCGCTGAGCATTTGGCGTAAGGCTAATAAACACTTTCGGAATTGTTTAAAACATGTATTTTAGTTCTTTAGGAGAGTTCATGTTGAAGACATAAAAATGGCAAATAGGAGAGCAACAACTGTAAGGTCTTGCACATTATTCAGCACAACTTGTTCCTGTAGAACTACAAACAGACACCTCATATTTGGGGTTAAATGCACAGTGGCAACATCATCTTCAACAACATTTAAGATCCCCATCTTCATTCATAAGAATTTTCCAGCTCTAACAAAAAAAATCAGCTCAAAAACAGATTCAAAGCCCATTTTTGATTGCTTGAATTCTGCTAGACCACAAAGAGATAAACTTCCTAAGCACATGCTCATAATTTGGAAAGTAAAGGTAGTGAAGTTTTGAAGCTTGTTCCAATTCATATATAGCACTGACAGCTAAAAACTACCTGGATGTCCCGATCCCAAATAATGCCACACTTGCAACTGTGCTGTTATATGGCATATCATTGTTGATGTGATTACCTCGTTGGCAGCCAAATCCACAGCCATTCTGATCTAACGCTTTTTATACTATTTGAGATACAGTAGGTTACCCGAAATCACATATACAGGGCATGTATATAGGCTTACATTTTGTTTCTGACCCAAACTGTTCATACTGAATCTGCAGGACAGTGTTGTGGAAAGAAAGAGTAGTCATTTTCCATTGTCTTTGATTGGGTGTAACACTTCCTGAATTTGTGCTGTCAGACTAAATCAGATCGGTCATTGAGAAGGATTCAACTAAGATTATTGAACTAAATGTTTACCATCACTTCGTCTCCTCCGTCCTACACTTTCCCCTACTGGACTTGTAGAACATTTATCAGATCAGTTTTCGAACAAAACTGTTTTCTCTTTACATGATCTAGGTAGTACATCAAGTATAAACGTATATATTAATGACAAACTGATAACACAAACTTACCATGCAAGTCTTCAGTAGTTTTTACCTCATAAACAAGGATAGAACTTTGAGATCTGTAGCCTTTATTTGGGCAAGTACACCAGAAAACATTTTAAGCATTGACTTTGTATCTACATTACACACTAAAAGAAAGGTTAACTTCAAAAATAATCGCTTGATTATCAAGTTAAATTTTTATGTTGCCTCAACTTAATTTTCATCTTTTAATTTTTTTTTTAATTAAAAGCTATAAATCCAGCTTTAAACTTCTCACAAGATTCCTGTATGACCCTTACTTTAAAAATCAAAGGTTAAATCAGAGCATTTTTATTTCTCCTCCATACACTCAACCACATGATCGGTACAACCTGATCATCTGTGATGCATATTCACCCAAAGAACAGAAAAGGGTACTCTTTAGATTGGCTTGTGTAATTCTGGAAAACTCTGCACAGGCCAAAACCCGCGCACACACACACACACACACACACACACGCACACACACACACACGCACACACACACACACACACACACACACACACACACACACACACACACACACACACACACACACACACACACACACACACCCGTACCCGCACACACATACACACACATACAGAGTTAACAAGTAAGAATTAAGACAAGACTACACTAGTCAATTCATCTTTAAATACATACATACATACATACATACATACATACATACATACATACATAAACTCACCTGATCTTTCAAAAACAATGCTGCCCATTGTTTTTGGACATCAGCCATGAGAGGTTCTCCATAAACTATCTCCTTCCTTCTCAGAGAGAATGTCAGTTCCATTTTGGAGTCAACAAATGCCAAGGTGAAATCTTTCTTCTTCATTTTCACCTGTGGTGCACATTTTTCCTTCTGTAGAGAATAACCTGTCTGTGCTACCGGATGTCTGGGCGGAAGTTTACCTCACATCTCTTTGCTTTATTCAAACATTTACAATACTTGTTCACTAGTTTGTGGTTTGATTTCAGTGCAACCTTCCGATTGTAGTTTCTGACAGTAGTTCCCAGCCTTATATTTGATGATCATAATCCAGCTGTGATAACCCGTTCCTCAGCCTGGCTCCTTGAGACTTGGATGCTTTTGAATCAATGCAGCAGACACAGACTTTGAATAAAAAATGATTGCCTGAGTTATGCTATCCAGGATGTCCATTTTCATTTCTCTTGATATTGTGATGAGTGTTTCAGCTTCTTTAAATTTCACATTCCTTTTCTTAAGCCACAACTCAACATCAAAACAGGGCAACTGAGAATTTTCAAGGTGTCTCACAGTAACAAAGGGAGGTCTGGCTTGAGCTATCGGATGGGGAGGACATACTGACCATATCTAAAAAGAAAATTTCTGTAGTGGGATACGAAGGATGGCTGACCGAAGAGACCTTTTGCACGTGATGCGTCTAATTCTGTGTCTTTTGCCATGTTTTTGTGCTGGAGTGCATGGTGCTTATTCTGTGTCAGAGGAAGTAAATATTGGGACTGCTGTTGGCAATTTGGTGAAGGATTTGAATTTAAATGTAGATGATTTGGATGCGAGAGCATTTCAGCTCGTGCCTGCTATGAAGACCAGGTATTTTCACATGAATCGTGAAACCGGCGTTTTGTGCGTTAAGGAAAGAATTGACAGAGAGGAGCTCTGTCCTAATGCCCCTACTTGCTCTTTAAATTTCGAAGCCATTGTGAATCGTCCTCTGAGCATCTACCGAGTCATGATTAATGTTGTAGACGTTAATGATAATTCTCCCGTGTTTCCAGTGAAATCTCAGACGTTGAATATATCCGAGTCTGCGCAGCCAGGGTCTAGATTTCCTTTACTCAGTGCATTTGATGCTGATGTTTGTTCTTTGTCAGTAAAAAGCTATAAACTGAGTCCAAGTGAACAATTTTCACTGGATGTAAACAGCGAAGCAGAGCACATCATGTCTGCTGAACTTGTCCTTCGGGAAGCTTTAGATAGAGAGAAAGAACCTATAATCAGACTCGTTTTGACTGCGTTTGATGGAGGGAAACCGCCCAGGTCTGGATCACTGCAGATTATAGTCAATGGTTTAGACATAAGCGACAACGCCCCTGTGTTTAGCTGTCCCATGTACAAAGTATGCGTGATCGAGAATGCACCACAGGGAACTACACTAATAAAACTAAATGCTACTGACATAGATGATGGACCAAACTGAGAAATTAAATATATTTTTAGCCCCCACGGCCAGGAAAATAATCTAGATATATTTTCAATCAATTCCCATACCGGAGACATTATAATAAGAGGACTGGTTGATTTTGAAAATCAAGCTTTGCATGAGCTAAGAGTGGAGGCTCATGATAAAGGCTTTTCCCCAATGATAAGTAACTGTAAAGTTCTAGTTGAAATAATTGATGTTAATGACAATGCACCAGAAATTAGCATAACACAATTACTGATGAGCCTAAGAGAAGATGCCATGCGTGGATGAGAATGACAACAGTCCAGCTTTCCTTCCTCCTTTCTCTGAACCTGGATCAGTAAACACTGAGAACATTCCCTACTCTGGCTATTTTGTGGCTAAAGTCAGAGCTGTAGATGCTGATTCAGGTTATAATGCTCTATTATCTTATTACATAACCGAACCAAAGGAAACGAATCTTTTCCAAATCGGAACCAGCACAGGAGAAATAAGGACTAAAAGACGAATGAGTGACAATGACTTAAAAACTCACCCTCTTATCATTACCGTATCGGATAATGGAGAACCTTCACTGTCCACAACTATGAGTATTGAAGTGGTGGTTGTGGAAAAACTGGACAGTCTGCAACCTTCACTAGGACACGTGCCAATGAAGGATGAGATCAGAATTTTTCTGATATCAATCTGTATCTCATTGCTGTAGTCTCAGTGTCAGTGATCTTTTTATTAAGTCTTGTGGTTTTGATAGCGGCTAAGTGCTATGGGACAGATGGTGGTTCGAGCATTCCTGTGGTCACTACACACCCTGATGGGAGCTGGTCTTACTCTAAATCCACCCAGCAGTATGATGTGTGTTTTAGTTCAGACACACTGAAGAGTGATGTAGTGGTTTTCCCCTCACCGTTTCCACCTGCAGACGCAGAGCTGATCAGCATTAATGGAGGAGACACTTTTAACAGGACACAAAGTCTTCCTAGCACCTGGAAGGTGAGCCCAATCGAGGCTGTGATTCATTAATTTGTTTACTTGTTTATTCGACATCTTAGTACGTTGTGAACCGCATTATGGTTTAAGAGTTTTATTTCAGCACCAACACATCGGACAGCGCCTTGTCCTGCAGTTTCACATTTAGATCTTAGTTAGTTTAACGTTTAAAAGAATTAGGTAACAGACCTATTATTATTATGCAGCCAAATATTTTATTATTTTTATCCTGTAGTTTATTCAGATACTTGTATTTTAGTTTTAAAAAGTTAGCAATTCTCGATGAGTTAATATAAAGCAAACATTTGTGATGTGTTTTTTAGAAGAGTTTTTCCAAAAAAGAGTTTGAACTGTGATTCCTTATTATAAGAATAGACTCTTGTAGCAGAACAGTCAAATAAAACGTATTCAAAGCGTAAATGTACACTATATACAGTAATACTTTAAACAGTGGCTTGTTTTCCTACAGGCAGACACATACAGCACAATATTTCACCTTTCATCTGTAACACCATACTCGCTAATCACATTACCCTAATTCACCAGGCCTTATTGGCTTCTTGGCTAATTAAGAATGTAAATTAGTTTGTGACCACAAGCATGCAGCAGTGAATTACAATATATTATCTATAGGGAGAAATTGATGGGCGAATAAATCTTGATTATATTGACATAGAATACATATGATACATTAATAAAGCAAGAAAATGTAATTGACATCTTTTGTTAAATTTATTTTAATAATATATTTCCAAATATTTTATTGTAAAAGGAAAAATATTTTAAAAATAATTCCGAATTACAGTATATGTGTTTGAGGTCAGAGATGAAAATATTGTGTGCAGATTGGGTATATTTTTATATGTAGATGTTTAAATGAAAGCAAGGATAAGGATCATAGTTTAAATATAAGGTGAGTTTGAAAACTTGTGCAATTTCTTAGAATATTTCTGTTTTCCAAATCCCATGCCTGATGAGTTCAGTTGTGGCACCAAGCACAGAACTGACACAGGAAATGAAAGACTAATCAAGTACGGCTGACCTTGAGCTGCACTCCCAGTGCTCAGGCTTAGATCATGTATTATACAGAGTATCAGACTAGAGGAAATGAGGCAGAACTTGCGTCCACATGGCCTGGCTGGAAGAATGAGGTATGCAGATTCTCTTTGAGGATGGTTTGCAGTCCCTGCAGTATATATACTCAGACCCCCTTAAATTTTTCACTCTTTGTTATATTGAAGCCATTTGCTAAAATAATTTAAGTTAAGACATTTTTGCAGATTAATGTGTCTTGCACTGAGGAGAGGCTTCCGTCGGGCCACTGGACCATATAACCCCGACTGGCTATGTGTACATTAATACATTAATGAAGAAAAAAATTAACTTAAATGATTTTAGTAAATGGCTGCAATATAACAGAGTGAAAAATTTAAGGGGTCTGAATACTTTCCATACCCACTGTATACCCACAATACTTTCCATACTCACTGTATACCCACTGTATATATATATATATATATATATATATATATATATATATATATATAAACAGGATGCAGAATATACATGAGAATGCGATCTCTTCATTATTATGGAAGTGGGATTTATCTGTATATCTCATTCTTCCAGCCAGTCTATACATTCTTAGAACTGTACATTTTCTTTTTTCTTACACACTTGAACATTTTTTTTTCTGTAAAGCAGTCTCTCATGTCTCATTTGCATCATTTTTCTTTCTATGCTAAGATTCATCTCCTGCCCCTGGAGCATCACCAGTTAGAAGCTTGAGTTACTTTCACCATTAAAAAGTCAACTCTTTGAAGTCTTGCTAAGGAAATTAAACAGTGTGAAATATTGCCTGTGGTTAACTCTGGCAGTTCTTTTATTTCTTTTTTTTTTTTTTTTTTTTTTTACCATGAAATAATGATATTATTATTAAATATTCACAATCACTGATAATTAGCAATTAGTAATTAGTAATTAAAATTTATAAAAATTATTTGTATATCAACCTATACTTGGATTAAGATTGAACTAAATTTATTTTCAATAAATTCTTTACTTTTGTTTAACCACAGAAATGTGAGTGTGACAGCTTGCATGTATCATAATCTTAGCTTGTGTTTTTAGTTGGTGTAATGACAAAATGAGTCATACTTCACACACAGTTCACACAGAGTCTTGCACCAGTTTCTACATTCATGTGCTTAATAAAACCATAGGCATGCTGAGAGGTAGATTTAGACAATGTGTGTGTGTGTGTGTGTGTGTGTGTGTGTGTGTGTGTGTGTGTGTGTGTGTGTGTGTGTGTGTGTGTGTGTGTGTGTGTGTGTGTGTGTGTGTGTGTGTGTGTGCGTGTGTGTGCGTGTTTTTTTAAGGCAAGTATCACTGTCTCTAGACCAAATAATCAATGCCACATCTGAGATGTATGTGTCTTAAAGTCAAACTCTGATCTCCTCCCTCATAAGAAAGCCTGACACAACTGATTAAATCTTACTATTAAATATATTGTTTTTGTCTAAAGAACTAAAAGAATGCATTATGTTTTCAGTTGATTTAGTCTAAAAGTATATTTCTGTATGTGCAAGATTTCTTGCTTTATAATGGAGGGTACGATCTCATCTCTGTATATTGTTCTGTAATCATTTTACTAACGTTACCTAAAGACAAAGTTCAAGAAGTAGGTGGAGGCTGGATTGTTCCAGAGAGCCGTCGAGTTGGTAGATGAATATCATTAGGTAATTCTGCAGTGTGTGTATCTGGGCTGGGCTTTCTCTGCAGAGGGCTGCAGATGGCAGACTGAGTTAAGCCTGAAAACAGGAGTGCTCACTAGCTCCCTCTGTCAATAGTGCTAGTGTCTTGGTGCCTGCTTTTTAATTATTTTTTTTTTGATCATTAATAGAAAACTCAGGGCATGCTTTGGGAAGTAATCACTTTAATTCATGTTATTGCCTTTGATTTCTATATACTGTAATCTGTCTTTATCTTTCTGCCACTTTAGCTGATTTTTTTCCCTCAAAGAGCAGCCTATTTCTTTTGTTTTGTTTTTATCAAAGCGTATTAACACCATGTGCAGATACTTCTCTCAAGGGAATAGGTATCATAGAAAATGACTACTATAATGTAATACTGCAGGAAGAAATGCTTTTTGAGGCTCTTAGTCATATTGTGGGGAGAAAAGGGATGAGGAAGTTGGATGACTCACATTTGGGAGTGGATGAGCTGGTATGAACAGTAGTCAAGCCATTGCTCATCCTTCTTCATGGTGTTTACCTCTGAGCAGGTAATTCACTGGTGAGTGATGGATTATAGGGCAGGAATGGATCAGGTGAATCTCTGCTCAGGGGACAGTTGGAGAGCAGGTGCTAATCCTGGGGGAGGTGCTCACACATCTGTTAGATGTAAATAGGCAGACAGAATAACTGTAGCAAGGTTTTTTTTTTTTTTTTTTTTGTAATGGAAAGCCATGCTCTTAAATAATAATAAAAAACTATCCATATTCCATTTTATATGCTATGAATAGCAAAAAAGCATATAATCTTTACCAGCATTTAAGAATTATTTCATACAAGATTCACTTTTTATTCCCTAATTTATCTCTGCCTAAAGAGATCACTGCATTGCCACTTTAATCCTTTATTCTATCCCACTACCCACTTACGTCTCTCTATCTGCACACTCAGTTAAGATTATACAGCTTCAGTTTGGTAATTTTATAATTAAAGGCAACACAAGTATTATCCCATTAGTTATTACACACTAATATCACACTATTAGTGCGGAAAGACTATTATGCACACTAAGTCTCTGTTACTCAGAACACCTGCATTGTATCTCTGCCTTTTGGGACTTTTAGTCCAATGTTTGCACCCATGACTCTGATAATTATAGCAATTATAATGTCTTATTGTATAACAATGCTAAACATTACTGAGAAATAGTAAGAAATTAAGCTGTTGTATTTTTAAAAACCTAATGACTATTACTGCTTATATTTGACATTGTTGATTTTTTCCCCTCTATTTTTAATGCTCCGGAAATAACACTGTCCCCATCTCATGTTCCTGCAGCACCGGACTCTTCTCATGGGAATAATAAAATATCAACATATTAACACTAATATTACTAAACACCTCACAAACATTAAAAAAATAAACTTATTTAATCTGTTTTGTGCTGAAGGCTTCCTTTAATGAAGAGTCTGTTAAGCTGGCAGAGGACACAGGAGAGGAAGAGACAGTGAGGCAAAGAAGAGAAAATAAATCTGAGAGAATTAAAGAAGGTGGGGGAGAAATCTAGTAGGGGGGAAGTAAGGAGGAAAAGTGATGCATTAGAGAGAGAAGAGAAAAAGAGAGAGAGAGAGAGAGAGAGAGAGAGAGAGAGATGCTTTTCCTAAGGATTTCTAAAAGTGGCCTGCATGCCTTGGTGCATCCTTGCTGGGGGCAATTCTGGTTTAGTCTGTCTCTGCTGCCTGTCTCAGAAGGGTTCATCTCTGTCCAAATTTAGTACACTTACATAAGGGAGGTCAGGATAAAGGCAAGGGACTGATTCATTTTTTACATGAGACCGAACCCATTCAAAGATTTTTTAGATGCCAGATAAAATAAAATGATTCTTAATTTATGAATGAGGATAACTTTCCAAAAATGTGTAGTAACTGTGGTAGGAATGTCAGACACAATTATATATATATCTGGAATTTAAAAAATTGGTAAAAAAAAAAAAAAAAAAAGTTTCTACTCCAGAAAACTTCAAGACTTCTTACTTCAAGAGGAAGACGGATGGTCACAAACCATCAAGCAAAGCTGATCTGTTTGCTTTTTTGCAAAAAGTTTGGTGTAAAGTTACCCAGCAGCAATGTGAAAAACTGGTGGAGGTTAATTGTCGTTTCCGAATTGCTCATAGATGGTCTTCTAGAGAAGAAAATCGGAACCCACTCCAGTTCTTATTGCCAAGAAAACTCCACGGACAGCATCTACAGTAGGAAAGCCTGGCGTGTTATGATCCATCAGGTCATGAAAAGTCGGACGTGACTTAGCAACTAAACAAACATCTAGTTTAAATTTGCAGCTAAAATGCACTGCAGCTGTTAATCATTAATTACGTACCAAAAACAGTCAGGTGTAATGGCATTCAAACATCATTGTGAGGTCTTTTTCATGGTGTCAGTTTCGAATATGAGTTATTTGCATGAAAAAATTACAGTATTTTTGACAAAAGTTTTGGGTTTTGGGAGAGTGGGGATATTTTAAACTACCGTATTTTGATACACCTGTCATACCTTTTGCAATTTTTTTCAGCATCAGCAGCTTGTTAATTTAATTAGAGAAGAACAGAGAGAGCGAGAGAGAGAGAGACAGATGTTTTCATTTGCATAGTTGTATTTTCACTGAACATAATAAACAGGCATATTGTTTAATAATTTATAGCAATTCCATATCCACAATATCAGCCTGAGGGAAGATAATGCAAAACATATACGTATATTTCATATGTGCTGATATGTGCAGGAATATCAAATAAAGTGGATTTTTTAAATTGTCATTTTTATGGCTGGTGTACACTAAAATGAAATGCCATTTTCCCAGAACATTTTTATCACACATACAAGTACAGACGCACAGTACACAAGAATAATTTTAGAATAAAGTCCACAGCATTAAGATGAGTACACAGAACACAAATAAACAGAACAGAGTTTTATCACCAAGTTTAGCAAACAAAATAGTAGCACCAACAATTAAAATAGTCTGAAACTGAAAGGGACAAAAATAGCATGAGGATGAAGAGTCCATGTGAGTCCATGAGTGATAGGATAGTTTATCTGCAATACTGGTGGCTTTTATGGGTTGTTGTACAAGGTGACGATGGTGAGTAGGGAGAACCTGATGATCTTTTCAGCCATTCTCACAATTAATTTTTGTGGTCAGAAACTGTGCAATTCCTAGACTAAAAGGTAAAACAGCTGGCCGGGATACTTTCTGCCCTTCTTTATAAGAATAAGATAGCGGCACTGCTGGGAAAGATTTACACTATGTTTTGGAGTGTGTGGAGATTTGTTCCTTATTCAGCTACAAGAACATTCGTAATTCTAGGCAATGATGTTGCAATGTCAAGGAGGCTCTAATTCTAGTTTACTCCAATGATGTTCAGTTTAGCCATTATGATGGCAGCAGATTGAAACCTGCAGAGATAAATGTGAACACTAACCATAAACTAGCTTTGTAAATAAGCTGGTCACCATTAGTAAAATGGTCAAATGCATGTCACATTTTTTATATTTTACACATTCATGCCATCACTGCAGTCATAAAGCATAACATAAGTGGTAACGACTGTTCAATTAAATGAAACGACATGTGGACAGCACTTTTAACACTGGTGATGGTCACGAAGCGGGTTTACAAATAAATTATATTTAAAACATAGACAGAAAACATATAGACTACAACTTTCAGTTTGTCCTCAGTGATCAAGCTGAGGATGATGGTGACAGTGAAGAATATCTGCAGATTAGGGGAGCTTTCGTGACTGTTGCAAAATTGAAAATGTAAAAAAAAAAAACATCCATATTTTTAAATAATTTTTTATGTCTTTGTTCTGCTGCGGCCTTGGTGCAATATTGGTCCTACAGATATGTTCATCAGTACTAACTGATCAACATATTATTATTATTATTATTATTATTATTATTATTATTATTATTATTATTATTATTATCTCATAAGATTTCAGTTTGATTTCCAGTTCTTGAGTTCTGCGTTTTGAGTTTTAATAATTTGAAGGAAAAAACGAATTTATTAGAGCAACAATGGATAGCGCGGTTTTTGAAAAAAAAAAAAAAAAAAAACCATAAATGAGGAGAAATCATAAGTAGGAGGAGAAAGGGGAGGGGTGGTGTGTGTGCATGTGTGTGTAAGAGAGAGAGAGAGAGAGAGAGAGAGAGGAAACACACCCGTTAATAGCGCGCGAAGGCAAAGGGGGAAAAAAAGGAAAATGAATAAAGCATTTAAAAAAAAGACTTAGAGAGAGAGAGAACGAGACAGAAGCTCGGACAAAGAAAACATGGACGCAGACAGTGAGTGTATCCGTGCACGTTTACAGCGGAATTTGTTACCAACACGTCGTGCGCGCGAAATGGAGAACAATTAGGCCAGATTAATGCCGTGCTGGGAAGCGAGGCACTGCTGCAGAGAGAGAGAGCTGCTGGGGTTTTTTTTTTTATTTTTTTATCCGTCTGCGGATTCCGGGAGCTTGCGATGGCTGTTGCAGGGAAATGTTACAGATGTGGGGAAAACGCGTCTCTTCTGTCGCTCCTGATATTTTTGCTCTGGTGCCGCCTCGCGCTTGGACAAATCCGCTATTCGATTCAAGAGGAATCTGACAAAGGAACGGTTGTGGGTGACGTCGCGCAAGATCTGGGGCTCGACGTCGCCCAGCTCTCTAGTCGGAGCATCAAGGTGACGGCGGAGGGGGGGAAGCGGTACGTCGATGTGAATCAAAAGAACGGAAGGCTCTTCGTGAACGAGCGAATCGACCGCGAGGCGCTGTGTGACCGGACCGGCGGCGGCGGCGGCTGCGTCCTGAACTTCGATTTGCTGCTGGAAAACCCGCCCGAGGCGCACAGCATCGAGGTGGAGGTGACCGACGCGAACGACAACGCGCCGCAGTTCCCGAGAGACGAGTACCAGCTGGAGATCACGGAGTCGGCGTCGCCCACGTCGCGTTTCCCCGTCGAGCACGCGCTCGACCCGGACGCCGGAACGAACTCGGTTCGATTCTACCGGCTCGGGCCGAACGAGCATTTCGCGCTCGATTCCAGCAAACCGTCGCCCAACAGCAAGCACGTCGAGCTGGTGCTGAAGAAGCCGCTCGACCGCGAGCAGACGCCGTACCACCAGCTGATCCTGACGGCGTCCGACGGCGGCACGCCGGCGCTGACGGGCACGGCGAGAATTAACGTGCGCGTCTTAGACTCGAACGACAACAATCCCGTGTTCGACAGCTCCGTGTACAAGGTTAAGCTGCTGGAGAATTCGCCGAAAGACACGCTCGTTATTAAATTGAACGCCACGGACCAGGATGAGGGCACAAACGCCGAGGTGTTCTACTCCTTCAGCAGTTACACGCCGGAGAGGGTCAGACAGGTGTTCAGCATGGACACCAACACTGGAGAAATCCGAGTTCGGAGCAATGTCGACTACGAGGACACCAACTCATATGAGATGTACATCCAAGCCATGGACAAAGGACCCGCTGCGGTCGCAGCCCACTGCAAAGTGGTGGTGGAGGTGGTGGATGTGAATGATAACGTTCCAGAGATTGTGCTTTCCTCCTTGTCCAGTCCTGTCCGCGAGGATGCCCGTGCTGACACCGTCGTTGCCCTGATAAGTGTGACCGACCGGGACTCTGGCCCAAATAAGCAGGTGACGCTAGAGATCCCACCTGGCCTTCCATTCAAAATCAAATCCTTCAGGAACTACTACACTTTAGTTACCTCTGCCTTTTTGGACCGTGAAATCACAGCAGCCTATAATGTAACACTCAGTGCCACGGACGGCGGCACCCCTCCACTCTCCTCCCGGAAGACCATTCAGGTAGACGTGGCAGATGTTAACGACAATCCACCACGGTTTGAGCAGACCTCATACACTGTCTATGTTATGGAGAACAATGCACCTGGAGCCTCGCTTTGCACTGTCAAAGCTCTCGACTCAGACGTGAATGAGAATGCTCGTATCACTTACACCGTTCTGACTGACAACAACCATGGCATTCCTGTCACTTCCTATGTTTCAATCAAGCCAGACACAGGTGTAGCTTATGCTCTCCGCTCCTTTGATTATGAATCACTAAGGGAGTTTCACTTCCAGGTAAAAGCACAAGATGGGGGTATTCCTCCCCTTAGCCGCGTTGCCACTGTCTATATCTATGTCATGGACCAAAATGACCACCCACCAGAGATCGTGAACCCTCCAGCCAATGGGACACGCTCAACAGAAACGGTGCTGAAAAACGTCGAACCCGGTGCTTTGGTCACCAAGGTGGTAGCATATGATGCAGATGCCGGACAGAATGCCTGGCTCATTTATGTTTTGGATCAATCTTCTGATCTGGACTTGTTCAAAGTTCATGAGCACACGGGGGAGATCCGAACCACACGTCGAGTCCTGGAAGACAACTCGACCTCATTCAGTCTCATTGTGCTGGTGAAAGACCACGGCGATCCCCCACTCTCTTCTACTGCTACCATCAACATAGCTGTCATGGAGGTGCCACCCAAATTCACCCCGGACCCCAAGAAGATAATTCGCCCGTACAACACACCTCTCTTTTCTAACGTAACACTCTACCTTATTGTAGCACTTAGTGCCACAACCTTTGTTTTCCTAGTCACTGTGGTGGTCTTAGCCATTGTGCGATGCCATGCCTATTGTACTCAACCGGGCTCATGTTCACCCTGCTGTGTTTCTCAAAAGAACACACAAGATGGTGGGTCTGGAGGAGGTGGAGGGCCTCAAGCCAACAACAACGTGGTCCTCCGCCGAGACCTCAAAGTTGAACCTCACTATATTGAGGTCCGTGGAAATGGCTCTCTGACCAAAACCTACTGTTATAAAACCTGCCTGACTGCCACATCAGGCAGTGACACGTTCATGTTCTACAACACGGGCCGGCCCATCAGTGGGACCTGGGGTTCGGAGCGCTTCTTCACAAGTGGCAGTGGGTTTGTGCGCAGGCTCAGCATGCCAGATGCAGGAATGCAGGTGTGTTTTTAGATCACTGCATACATACATATATGAATATGCACACTATCTAGATAGGCGTTATTCATTTTTTGTTCTTTAAAGAACTTTTGGCTTTTAATTATAGAAGATGGTATTTTATAATCAGTACATTTGCTATAGATCCAGGTATATGTGCACATTTGGTCTTTCTCGTTGCTTGGGAATAAGGGATTTGCTTTTGTAATCATCAGGTACATGGTCCATCATATACATTCTCTACTCACTGTTTCTTTACATATTATTTTTTAGCCCTTTCCACTATTTCTGTTTTTCTAATGTTTTTGGCGGCATAAAATTGAGAAACAATGAAAATCAGCACATATCTACAAGTACATAGAAAACTGAAATGAAGGCTTTAAAGTAAACAAACAAACAAGCATAAAATTATCCATCATAGTTGCAGGTTCAAAAAGTAGTCCCTCATAAAGACGTGAAAACATCTTTAAAAATCTGCAGATTCTAATATAAAAACATACTGTACATTTGCAACTGTTGTTTGTAATGTTTTATATAAATGAATGCTGACACTGTGAACAGTGTGTGTCTGCCGTGTGACCATGTGTTTAATTGTAATTTCCTTTAATGAGTTGCTTATACAGTATGTTGTCCCATGGTAAATTGTACAACCCCAATTCTAAAAAAAGTTTGGACAGCATGAAAAATGCTAATAAAAACAAAAAAAGTAGTTTAAAGTCTGATCACCCTGTACTATTAAAAACACTACATCAGCTAATTGTATATATATATATATATATAAAAAAAAAATCATTTCAAATCTGGTGATGAACTTTGTTGAAAATTGGGACAATTCACTGTTTGCCACTGTGTAACACTTTTTAAATGTCTTGGCACTGAAGACAAAAGCTTAGCTAGTAGGATTTTCCCCTATTCGCTCATTATGCAGTTCTTTGTTGTCGTATTTTGTGATTTATAAAGTGCCACACATTCTTAATTGAAGACAGGTCAAGATGGCAGGCAGGCCAGTCTAGCACCCGTAATCTGTATTTATGCGAGTATGCATGTGTAATCCAAGTAGAATGTAGTTTGAAATTCTCCTACTAGAAAATGCAAGGACGGGTCTGGAAAATGGCGTTTTGATGGCAACATACTGTATGTTGCTCCAAAACTGGAACATATTTTTCTGCATTACTGGTCCCCTCAAAGATATGCAAAAAAGAAAAAATGATGCTGGCTTTTGGACATAACACTGAGGGTCCTTCTTCTCTTTGGCCAAGAGAGAACGATGGTTGTGGTTTCCAAAAACTGTGTGAAGTGTTGACTTGTAGGAGCGCAAAACATGTTTCCAGCGTATCACTGTCCATCTCGGATGAGACAGCCCAGGGAAGTCTTGTGCGCTTCTGTACAGTATTGCTCTACGGCTTCTGCTTTTAAGGCCTTAAGTTGCATCTGTAAATGCAGTGACAAAGTTTGTCAATGGACTCTCTGACAATCGTTTGGCAAAGTGTTCTTTGCTAAATCCACTATGGAAGCTACTGTACATTTTAATACAGTGATATCTGAGGGATCAGAGCTTACAATATGTGCGTTTTCAGTCACATCAAGATCCTTGAATTTCTTGATGATTTTATGTACTGACGCGTATGCAGTGGCCAAAATCGTTCCAATTGTTCTTGGTGGAATGTTATTCTGAATGTACTGGATAATTCACTGGTGCAATCTGTTGCAACATTGGTACCTTAAAACATCCCTGCTCTAGAAGGACTGGGCCTATCTTGAACACTCTTTTTATGTTGCAATATAATCAAGTTACCTGATTAACAGCACATCTTTTTCATCACCTTGTAATTTTCACATCGCTTCTCACATTGTTATTAGGCTTAAATTGTCCCTGTCACAACTTACTGGAAGATGGTACAGCCACCAGATTTGATATGAGTGCCTATTTTCACAAATAATTTAATTCGCTTAGTTAATCATCAAATAATGTGCTGTTGTAATGTTTTAAATATAGTACAAGATGAAGAGATTTTAGAGATCACTCCTCTTTTGTTTTTTATTGACAATTTCCATACTGTCTATGTTTGATATGTTGACTGTCTATGTGTGTGTGTGAAACAGCGATTTTACTGCACCAGAAGCTTTAGGATATGCCTGTTATCTGCCGTATTGGAGAAATTAACCTCCCGCCTTTGATTCTCTGTCTGGCAAATTAGCTTGTGTGGTTAGTGTAAATGCTCCCTCCCCTCTGACTGCACCTGATTAAAGATTATTATTTATCCAATTCATCTAGGTCATGCAGTGCTGCCGTAGCATAGCACGACCCAGTTTTTTACTAGGACAAATATAAAAAGACTGAGTGATGATCTCCTTTGTAAAGATTTTTCAGTGTATCAGTAGTTCAGTGTGCATATTTTGGCAGAATTATGAAGCGCTCTTGTAGGACGTTTGGCTGTACAGTACATTCAGGATCTGTAGATAATATCTATTTTACTGCATCATTTTGATCCGTACAAGCAGCACATATCTTTTCCTAAGTGCACAGGGCTTTATAATGGGGATATTGTTTGGGTTTGCAGGACGAATCATTCGACTCCACTGCTGATGGTGGCTTTGTGGTTGATGCTCTTGGGTCGGAGGATGCTATGTTATCACATTACAAGGGATCAGCTGGTTACTTAAGATGATGTCATTCTATTAAGTAAATTGGGTAAGCATAAGAGGGCTTGTTGCAGGAGTATAATGGTGGTTAGATGAAAAAGAAAGAATATGTAAATGAAATGGATTTTGGGAGAACGTGGTGCACATGTGGAATACTTGAGGGTTTAAGGACAAGGGTGAAGGATGGGCTATAATGAAGATACTGGGGCAAATGTAGAAGTGATGGGTGATGGAGTACTAGAGGTTTTTAATCACAAGAAACCCATCTGCTGGATAACTGATGTGGCAGTAATTCACCAGAATGCCCTCTGGCTCCTTCCAGAGCTTATTAGGTTCTCAACCAACACACATCCAGAGAAATACACACTGACACATGCACACATGTACTGTAATCACACACACACACACACACACACACACACACACTTACACAAATACATACACATACAGTATACAAACTGCCACTCTACAAATCATGGGTCAGAGCTCATGAGAGACTCGTTCAGCTCATATCAGAATGCAGAATGCAGACTTGTACTGAACTCCATGATTTATTGATGAAGGCCTATCTAACCCTGTTCTCTCTCTCTCTCTCTCTCTCTCTCTCTGTCTCCCTCTCCTTCTCTTGTCTTTCTTTCAGCCCAAGGGACCGAATGCTGACTGGCGATATTCTGCGTCACTGAGGGCAGGCGTGCAGAGGTAAGCACATTTATTCTTAATCTCTCCGAACAGTTTCCATCCCTGCCTGCTTAAAACAAATCCATTCATTAGTCTATTTTATTATTATTTTGGTATTTATTGTTTATCAACGTTGGCACATATTCTACATATTCTTTTCATTTCCAAGGATCTTGGGTATGATGTAGTACGTTTTCAGAATAGACAATGCTAAATTTCTACTACAGTGAGTGCGTTTTATGCTCGTTTGAGCTAAAAGAAATGAGCTATATTAAGAATACCAGACAGCTGGAGAGAGATTTATAGGAGAGAAGAATCAGGCGTGATGATCTCCAGAAGCTGTCTCAAATCTGAATGACCACTAGTCATATAATAGCCAGCAGCTCTGTCTGCTTTCATCACGCACACACACACACACACACACACACACACACACACTTGCAGATATGGTAGCTAAGGGCCTCTTCTCGAGAGCGCGGATATCTACAGTGATGGAGGACACGGGTCATAAGCATTCTCTGTCATACTCAGTCCTTCAGTGCTGAGCGTGAAGGACAAATTCTCTCTCTCTCTCTCTCTCTCTCTGTATACACACACGCACACATGCGAACACACACCCACGAAAATGCTGCCTCGTTGCATAATCACTTCCACACACACTTCCACTTCTCACTTACGATGTGCAGTTTTATGCATGTTTTCTGCTCACAGGCTTTTAAAATAGACATCGTCCTATTTCACCTCACACTCCCGTGTTACACCCACACATGTACAGTGCTACATACAGACCGCACACACATTCTTGAAGGGCAGGCTGTTCCCTGCTTTAGTATTGTGAGCATGGTAACACACATGGCCATCCCTGAGATGAGATTTTTTTTTACACTTAATTTTAAAAGCTTTGTTTCTTTCATTTGATCATTTTATCACATCATAATCAGTGTTAGATTTAGTGACACTATTTGCACAATGGGAACTGAACAAGGAGTAAATGTTCCACCAAACACCATCGTACAGTAGTTAAGTCCGTATTAACTGGCTGCTCTCAGATCCTAATGGACCTTTAAATTAGTGCTTTATTAAATGCAGGTGCACTCGCAGTGTACCCCTAATAAGAGATAAAGACAGGGAGTCTTAGAAACATTTGTAGGCCAAATTACCGTTACATGAAGACAAGAGCTTCATGTCCTTAATTGGAGTGACCAAGATCAGATAAATTCTGATTAGATCTGAATTAACACTAAAGTTCCATTTCACAGGTATATTTTCTACTGCTAGAAATCAATTAACGTGAAACATCTAGTTAATCATGATTAATCAAAAGTTTTAAATACTCAGATATAATACTTGTATTGTAACTGTGCAATGTTGGAAAAAAGAAATGCATGACAAACTGGTTAGAGGAAACACATTATACAGTTTTATAATATCTCAAATGTTTATTTTGAAAACATTTATTATTTTCAAAACGGCTTGGTGGTTAGCACTGTCGCCTCACCTCTCCAGGGTCCAGGTTTGATTCCCGCTTTACTCCGTGTACTCCAGTTTCCTCATGTTCTTCCCAAACTGCCCACAGTGTGTGTACATATGTGTGTGCCTTGTGACGGATTGGCACCACATTCAGGATGTACCCCCGCCTCATGCCCCAAGTCTCCTGGAATAGATTCCTCTGTGACCCCGTATACAGGTTAAAGCATTTAACAAACGTTAGTTTCAATTTTCTTGAATAATAGACTCCTTGCAAGGGCATTCATATTGTGAGACCTGTCTGTTCCTACAGTGCAGATCATGTCTGTTATCTCCTTTTCAACTCTGAGAAATTAGCTAGCACATACAGTACAGACCAAAAGTTTGGACACACCTTCTCATTCAAAGAGGTTGAATTTGTATTATGGCAAGAAAAAAAGCAGCTAAGTGAAGAAAAACGAGCGGCCATCATTACTTTAAGAAATGAAGGTCAGTCAGTCCCGAAAAAATTGGGAAAACTTTGAAAGTGTTCCCAAGTGCAGTCACAAAAACCATCAAGCGCTACAAAGAAACCGGCTGACATGCGGACCGGCCCAGGAAAGGAAGACCGAGAGTCGCCTCTGCTGCGGTGGATAAGTTCATCCAAGTCACCAGCCTCAGAAATCGCAGGTTAACAGCAGCTCAGATCAGAGAGCAGGTCAATGCCACACAGAGTTCTAGCAGCAGACACGTCTCTAGAACAACTGTTAAGAGGAGACTGTGTGAATCAGGCCTTCATGCTAGAATATCTGCTAGGAAACCACTGCTAAGGACAGGCAACAAGCAGAAGAGACGCGTTTGGGCTAAAGAACCCAATAAAGAACCCAATAAAGAAAACTCGCTGAATGAGAAGGGGTGTCCAAACTTTTGGTCTGTACTGTACTTTGGCAAAATGTCTTTCTTCTGTTCTTAACAGACCTTGAGTGAATGAGTGGAGTGGCCATTTGTCATTAATTAGATGTGCTGTTACACTGGGGTAGTTATGGTTACTTACTGATGTCCAGTGGTCTCCAGTGCAATAAAAGTAGCGCCTCACTTTCACAGCCTTTTCAGTTTCAAACAGCGTTGTTGTAAAAGCTAGTTCCTATCGAAGGTAGCCCGAGGACACAACTTTGATTTTATCCAAACGTCCATCTGGAAGTTTTTTTTTTTTTAGCGAGACTTGCTGTTCAGCACATCTAATGATGGTTCCTCTGTCATTTTATAATCCGCGTTAAATGTGCCATTATCACACACAGGCAGATAACTACGCTGCAATTATGGGAAGCCATTAGGGTCAAACTTGGTTGTATAATTAATTAAGTAATTAAATTTGTAGATTAATCAAACACATTAACACATTAATATTGACCACACTACTTTTTTTTCCTTATCAGGAATTTTTAACTGTTACATTTTTAAAAGGTTGAAGTTATTTAAAGCTTAGTTACATAATAGCATTAGTTATTATTTGAACGTAAGGTATGTGGCAACATCATGCGAAATACTGTAGAATGGTACTGTGCATCCAGGGGGTCAAGGGAGAAAATTTTTTTATTTATGCTCTCTGGGTGGGAGGATGATACACTGTTACCCCTGTCAATCCAAAAGTGACCATTCATGGGGCACCTGGGAGAAAAAAAAAGCTAATAGAGCATTTTCCAAAGTGCTACCCAGTGATGCAACCTGACAGCAGTTTGAAAATATGCAGATGTGTTGGCGTTCTTTGTCGCAAAGAAAGTATGTTTTCATTTTCACCCGACGTTTGTATCTTTATAATGATTGGATGGTTGAGAGCAATTAACATGGGTTCCAATTAAGGTGGTTTTGTGTCAGTCCAAAAAAATATTCAAGGATTTTTTACTGAGCAAACCTGATATAGGGGGTCCCGCATTCTCAAAAATGACATCAGTTCTCATTCCAGAGTCCAATCTTATTTTAAGATGGCAGCTCAGTCCATCCTAAATCACCTTTACCTTCATGCTTTATCTTTCATTTGACCGATTCTATTGTCTAGCACCATTTTTTCACTTCACTTTGATTTGTTGTTGATAATTGAGTTTGATGCTTTCGAGGTTTCTGGCATTATGTTTAATGTGAACCTTGTGCTCCACCAAATCACATGCTAATTTACCTCAGTGATAGTGTTATAAAATCCATCACAAGCCTCTCATCTAATCTCATCTGTCTCTCTTACACTCAGAGAGCATATAGGAAGAAAAAGATCTAAAGTTATTTTAGCAAGCGGGACACACCCTGTGCTGCATTGCAGATGCATTGCTACTGTATACGAGCTGCTTCTGTGCGTCCCATGCCTCATTTATTCATTATGAATGTATGGATCCTTGGTGCTGAACTCTAATTGCTGAACTCTAAGAGTCATCGCTGAGGCTGTTGGGGGATTTTCATCAGCCAGTGTGATAGGGTGTCGTTTAGAGTACGTAAACAGCTTTGTAGTGGCATTGTTTTAATTTTTAGCAACATTTACAGTTTTTAATCATGTAATAGTAAAAATAAGTTTTTAAAAACAAAAGGAAATAAAGGAAAACCGGGTATCGGGAATGATTTCTAGCAGTGATAGTGGTTTTAAAACAAACATATATGACAAAATAGTTAGTATATCTTCTTTTATTTTCTTCTTTTTTATTTGTATTTTTGTCCTCATTGTATCCCATCACTCTTTCCCCTCCCATTACATCTTCTCTGTCTGTCACTTCCTATTCGGGCGTCTGTTTTTGTCACTAGGCTTTCCCATCAGCTTGTCTCTCGGGATTTAAAGTGCAACAAAAACATGCCACCATGGGCCACGTTGACTCTGCGTGTCATCTCACTCACACACACACACACACACACACACACACACACACACACACACACACACACACACACACACACACACACACACACACACACACACACACACACACACATATATATTTACTACACAGACACATCAGATCACATACATGCTTGATAACATGCAACTGCAGAGTCCGTGCAAGTAACACACTGAGCCAATCCCACACATACACACGTATACACAGTGACCATTCATGTAGAGTATGTGGGATGTGTGTGTGTGTGTGTGTGTGTTTACATACATGCAAATATACGCATAATTGCAGGAGTCTCATATAACCTGATTTTTTGAAACATATAGTTATTTATACAAAAGCACAATTTTATTCTTAATTCTGAGACATTAGTGCCTGTTATTCTCCAACAATAGTGAGGCTACAAAAAAAATCACATTTTTTTGGTTTATGTTGCAGCTCCGTCCACATGGAGGAAGCCTCAGCTGTGATGCAGGGAGCACAAGGAATGCTGGTGCAGAACTGGCCGACAGTGTCCAGTGCTGCAGGTAAGACGTCACATTTTCTGTCACTCTAACGTTCTGGATAGGACAATTCATCTGAAATAAAGTTATAGAGGGAAAATATTTCTCAACGTTCCTCAGAATTAACTCACAGTCTCTCTAGCAATAGACATTGTGTCACAGAGCTGCAATTTCAGACCAAACAGCAGGTCATATGATTTATGAAATTTTGACAAATCAAAATTTATTCATAATTATGGCAGAATAAATTGACAAATCAGAATGATTTATATAGTTTGCAGGTTGGCCAACATTTTATGTGCCAACATCTTTATTCGCAACCTAAGTTCTTTTCTGCATCCTGTCATTTACTATTGATTTTTATTATTGAAAAGTATTAAAATCTCATTCTGTCACGTACGACAAAATAATGCTTGTAAGCAAGTATCAGAGAGTGTTAGCGCGTCCATACAGTGATTGTAGCTAGTAAACTGCTGATGAGACTCATGAAAACTTCAGCAACTAGAAGGTTAATGAAACAATAACCAATTGTCACATGATTAATTGAGCATCTATTCATGTTTGTTTAGTTATACAGTAACTGAGGCATGAATATAGACACAACCAGTCAAGCTTCTGTAACCAGAAGAGTTATCTTGCAATGCTAAGACACTAACATATCAAATCAGAATCTAATTCCAGCTGGCATTTCACTGGAACAGAAAACTCCCCAAGTGGTACAAGTGACATGGGCAATGCCTGCTTATATAAACTGAGAAGTGCAGTGTGTCTTTTTTACCCAGCAGGGATAATGAGTGAAAGAATGGCTAATTTTCTCTTCCTTTGCCGGGACGTTTGGTCTGTAATCTAGTGAAGTGATCCTTTTTAAGTGTCTACAACTAAAGCTCGTAATTAGTCAGTATAAGTTTCTCAATTATTAGCTGATGCTGTGATTCAGGATGGTACGTTTGTTGGTGGGAGAAAGGAGCTTGTAATTTTTTTTTTTTTTTTTTGTAAGACTGACTGAACTGAACTGAAATTAATGCTTTTCTTTATGATTTAGGTACATTCCTGCTTGGTTCACATTGATTATTGTTGGTATGCCAAACAGGAATTTATTCCTACAGTATAATTACTTGTAGAACCAGTTGATCCAGAGGTTCACTATATTTGACCTTGAATTTGTACAGATCATCTGATTTGGGTATTTAAAGGACACAACGCAGGGCTGTGCTTCAGTCTGAGAGCTTGCTTCAGTTCATAGTTGGTATTCGTCGCAGATACAGACAGACACGGGGGGTATTGATCTGCTGGCTCATTAAGGAGATTAGACAGAAGTGGGAGGGGACGATGACCGAGACATTGCCACTGTGATTAAGTATACTGGACGTGACTTGTCGGAGTGTGTCTAGGGACAAACTGTGCATTTATGCACTGCTTTTAGATTGTTTCCAAAGCAGGTATTGACTCAGATGTACAAATGTGTTGTGTAAGCACTACTTTAGCACCCAACAGATGGTAATATATTCAGTTTGATACTATTGTGCAGCAATGCCGGGAATGAGAGAAGCAAAACTGAGTGGTGAGAAAATCCGATGGAACAGATGAAGAGTAACGTAGAGTAAATGTAGGAGGCTGCTTACTTTATCTAGAGGTATAGAGAGGATAAAGCGTGGGTGATGAGGGAGCGCCTGGGTTAGAGAGAGGCCTGCTTGAGGAGTGGCGGGCCCCTGCGGTGGTCCTGTTGCTAGGAAACAGTGTGTAAGTTGTTGCCAGGCAACAGCACTGAACTGGGAGAGACTGCAGCAGTGGCAGGGAATAGGCAAGGAGCAATGAGGGAGGCAGTTTCCATGACAACCATTCATACTCAAGGAGAAAGAGGAGAAGGATGGATCTGGTGTGCCTGGTGTGGTGTATGAGTAAAACAGGCCAGTGGGCTAAACATATGCTTATTTAAAGATAAGACGTGCTCAACGTAAATATTTGAATTATTAAACAAATCTCTGCATCTCTGCTAAATAAATAAATAAATACAAATACAAATATATTTGGGCACCAAAATAGGGCTCTGGTTGATTTTTAATCTAGTAGAGCCGTGTTCCATGTTAGCCCTCTTCCTGAGATTTATGGGAAGCAGCTCAATAGCACATATCTGCATGGAGAGATATGGAATGAAATGTGTAAGGGTGAGTTATATTTGATTTAATATATATATATATATATATATATATATATTAAAAAAAATTGGCATCTCTTTAGCAGCTTGGATGCCTCTGGCACCGTCTCACACCTGGTGCACATTCACACTAAACTGCCAGAAATGCACCGAGCAGCCAGGCAGTGACAAAACAAAGAGGTGGGTTGGCAAGGAGTTAGAAAGAACACACAAATAAGCACACGCACAAACACACACACAGGCACACAACACACACACACTCTGATATCAGGAAACTCATTTTAGAGGACTGTTTCTTCTGAACAAGACAAGAGGACAAGAGGTTTCATGGGGTGGGGTATTCCTCTGCAGAATATGCTAGCACTTTTTGTTATGCCAAGAGCAAGCTTTTTAGGTAAATTACATCCACCAAGCACAAAGATATATGCTCAAACACCCATATATGTGTGTATATGTGTGTGTGTGTGTGTGTGTGTGTGTGTGTGTGTGTGTGTGTATGAGAGAGAGAGAGAGAGAGAGAGAGAGAGAGAGAACAAAAGAAGGTGGGAGCACTTTCTAAATCTAGAAAGAACCTAAATTGAAGTGTTTAATCATGTGATGTGAGTGAAGGACTTAACACAGGCACAAATCACAGAGCCCAGTCATGCATAAAATAAAACGCAGGAAATATACAAGTCAGTACAAGTTAGCCTAGTTAATACAATACAAATCCCAATTTTATTGCATTAATAAGCTTGTAGCAGAATTGTTTAAAAAAAAACATTTTAAAGAAGGTGAAATTGTAGTAAACAGAGAATATTTTAAACACTGGTTGGAAACAGAGATTCTAATCCGGCAACCCTGATTCTGACCCCTGAAATAGCTTATGTCAATTCAGTTTATTGAATTAGGGATTGAATAAAAATTCATGAAGCCTAAAGTAACAGACAAAAGCTGCACAGCCTTTGGAAAATGAGGGCATGTGCTCTATTTGGGACAGGAAGTTATGTGCTATTGTACATCATAACATTTGATGTCAAATTACTTTACTTTTCTCTGACAGCTCAACTACAGTAAATAACTCTCTATCTTTCTCTCATATGCAGATGGAGAAGCTGAAGGACAGCTCTCTCCTCCTGTCGGAGCTGGAATCAACAGTAACAGTTGGAGTTTCCGTTATGGCGCTGGACCAGGTTACGGTCCACCACCTGCTCTGAAACCTGGCGAGATTCCTCCTGAAGCTTTCATCATTCCCGGCTCGCCTGCAATCATCTCCATCCGGCCAGACCCAGGAGCTATGGATGACAAGGGGGACTTTATTAGCTTTGGCAAGAAAGAGGATCCCAAGAAGAAGAAAAAGAAGAAGAAGGAGAAAAAGGACAAGAAGGAGAAGGGCAAAGACGACGGCGAAGAGTAAAAGATTGATCAAATTTGGCTGTTTCATAAACAATCTTCCTAATGAACTCAAAGAAAGGAAAAAGAAAGAAAAATCTGAAAAGACATACATCATAGATAGGAGAGTCCTTTAATTGAAGCTCTCAATATAGGGAGATTGTTTTGCTAGCCCTGCCCAGTGCTGATCATTCTCTTTTCTCTTCGTACCCAACCTCAAATGGCCCGAATCCTCAAACCATGATGATGATGATGATGATGATGATGATGGCTCCTAGGAGGCAATAATTGGCTGTTTCTCTACTCAATGTATCCAAAGGGTTTACACTTTACAGGTTTCTAAGTAGTAGTTATAAAAACAATACAGCATTTATTCCAAAATGACATTATATCATTAGGTCTAATAATCTTATTCTGGACATCCTTCATGACTCCATTACTATGGCAGGAATTTGTACTGTAAACAACCAAAATGTCTTTTAAAGAAATATGATATTTTCAGCATTATGTGTGTGTGATGCAGAGGAAAACCACTTCAGGGGTAGTAAATTAGTCATGTTTAAATCAATAATTTCAGGGTTTGTGCTCACAGAGCCCCCTGCTGCCTTTGAGTGGCACACTAATGCTGAAACCTCACATGTGCTTTACTTGGTATTGCAAAAAAAGTACAACCTATTCAACTTCAATCACAATTCTTCACTTGAATATATAGATATAATCATATAAACTTCCATATGTTAAATTCAAGGTCAGACCTGTAAAGTAGAGTCCTCTGTCTGCAATGTCAGGCCGCATTGCTCTTATGTAATATAGGCAGGAATGTTGCTTGTTGCTTCATTTCATACCAGGCCTGTTCAAGTTTCACCCCGCAGTTTGGCAGCGCTTTGGCTTTCAGTGCTTGTAAGTTTTGCTCAGACAGACATTCTATGTCTCAGTCCTCCTCCATGTTTTACAGTCATACATAACCAGAACTGCCCTCTAGTGGCTGTGGTGTTGGATTAAGTAAAGAAGATCAGACAGCATCTTTGACTTAGAACAGCTACACTCCGATCAAGCCTCAGCACTGTTACTAGAACTTTCGATCTTTCCCCAAGGAGCAAAAACACATGAGCCACTTCCATCCAACTAAAGCTCAAGCTGCAGTAAAAAAAGAAAAGAAAAAAAAAAGCCTCTTGACTTGTTTGAGTGATTGATGAGGGAGGGTGTGTAGAAATTCTGAGAAGTATGATTTGGCAAACAGAAATGTACTGACTGCTGAATATGGTAATACATCAAGCCGGGCAGTATGATCACACCGAAGAATTCAAGAAGGTTTCATGTTTGCGTTTTTGTTTTGTTTTTGTCTTGAGGGATTCATGGTCCCTATACTTATTATTTTTTTCTTTGTCTTTGCAGTAGGGCTATTGATCAAGGTATAGAATGGATGTTAGTGCTGCTATAATCGATGCCACCCACACACACAGACACAGACACAGACACACACACACACACACACACACACACACACACACACACACACACACACACACACACACACACACACAGAGTACAGCCTTCTTCAGGTGTGGTTTAGTGCTGTCAGATCACTAAGTGACTGCTTGCATGTGATACACAGATAAACTATATATAGATATATAGATAGATATGCTTTCCAGATTTATTTTTACCCATGCCTCTTGTAATTAAAGACGTGCATCGTCTCTAAGGAAACACATAGACTTATATCTAATTGCTCATTCGGATTAAATTATACGCAAAACCACCAGGGGAACAGTGTTATCCCTGTGACATCAACGTTATCCTTACTATTCTAGGTAAATGTATATTGCTGTAGTGTTATGCTATGATTCTGTTTTTATAATCATAAGTATATTTGAAATCATGAACAAACAAAGTAATGTGGAACTGCTTCATATATTCCCTTCTATGCTATTGACCTTGTTTTCCAATAAAACCTAAAAATGATTCACAATAAAAATATTAAAATGATAAATCGCAACAAAAACCCCTGTCTATGTGCTCTGCCTGTGTGTAGTGAATGTTTATTAAGTCGATCAGTGCCGAGATGGCACTTTCCTCTTGACTTTGATGGTGCAAGTCTATCAAACAACCTTTTTTGTATACCTGCTCATCAGTGTAGTGGTGAATTAGTGTTTTTTTTTTCCTTTACTTTCCTTTTTATATCACTTTATGAAATCTGTTAATGTGTTTTGTTTATAAACAACAAATAAATCTTTTTCATAAGTACCACCAATTGTATGTTATTTTTGACATTTTTTTATGTGTAATATGCAAATAATATTTCTATATCAGATCACAAGTCAGATCAATCTGTAGGTTTCGGAATAATAGGAATAATAAAACAAACAAAAAATATAATTCACACCAACATTTGTGGATAATGATAACTTTATTAAGCATTATTCAGATGGTGAAACAGATTTATTCTCATGATCTATGCACTGAAGTTATAAACAAACTATAATATGACATCTTCACTCAATGATCTGAATGTCTACATTAGTGACATGAAATCTTGTGATTTTCTATACGCTTTTAAAGATTAAAGCAAAGGCATGCAGAAATTCATATAAAAAATACTACTTCATTGTTTAAATTTCACATACATGAAGCTTTTATTTGTTGAGCATTATATTTTAATAAGTCTGTGACCTTAGACAACTCACAGTATTAAAGTTTAATACATAAATATATCATTGTTGCAAACCTTACTATTAATTTCAGTCATTTACACTTAATATCATTGTTAAATCATTTTCACAATAAAGAAAAAGGTCAAACACTGGTAACCTCTAAAGTGTAAACGTAGGTATATCAGAACATAAAGAAAAATGCTGAGTTGTTGATAAAGCTCTTAGCTTTTGGAGCAGTTTTGCTTTATTTCATTTTATTATTATTATTATTATTATTATTATTATTTGTTATGACATATTTTGGTCCAATATAAATTCATTGACTGTGAGTTTTATGATATACTGCAACTATTACATGCAATAAACTTTTTACAGTTTCGAAATATGATGTAAAGCATACTAACACTAATGATCAACATTAATAATTACAGAGATGGGCAGCTTCGTGTGTCATTCATGTGTGGCCTTTTTTGTGTGTGTCGCTGTCTGTGGTGCTGAAAAAGCAATTTACAAAAGCTGATCATACAGCAAACCTACACTTTGTCACTTTGATTGGTATTCTCATTTTTTTCCCCGCGATGATCAAACATTGATAATCCACAACATTTTAACAACATGTAATATTAATACATTTTCTTTCTCTGTTTAAAGCTGCATGACAATTGCACATTCCTGGTTTGCCTCACAGTGTCGCTCTCCACCAATTTTAAATTCTCTGTCATAAAAAACACACCCAATAGGTGTCTTCTTCTTCTTCTTCTTCTTTTTCAAAAGACAATGCATTGATTCTCGCACCACTGAGCAAGAAGTACGTAAATACGCTTACGTACATTTTTTTTGTGTGTGTGTGTGTGGAGAATATAACGTAAGATCATATTTAAATTAAAAACTGATCGAAACTAAGATTCTATCTGGGGAACACAAACATGCCGAAAAGGATTACATTGTTCTCTTTGTGGGCAATTACGGGCCTACTTTGTTCATTCTTCAGTTTGGTCACTGCGGCAGACATTCGTTACTCTGTGCCCGAGGAATCAAGGATAAACCATATAATCGGAAGATTAAGCAAAGATGTTAACCTTGACGTTAAAAGTTTGAGATTACGCAAAGCGAGGATGGATTACCAAGGAGAAACCCGGTACTGTGGAGTGGACCTTGATTCTGGAAATATGGTTGTTTTGGAGAGAATCGACCGAGAGACTCTATGCGGAACAACGTCGTCTTGTGTTTTGCATTTTGAGTTTATTCTCGAAAATCCGTTAGAGCTTCATAATGTAATTTTAGAGGTGCAGGACGTCAACGACAACGCACCCATTTTCCCAAAGGATTCGATCAAGCTTGAGATTAGCGAAACTGCACCCACAGGCAGCAAATTTCAAATAGCTAGGGCCAGGGACCTGGATGTGGGACTAAATTCAGTTCAGAATTACATCCTCAGTCAAAACGTGCATTTCGACATCGATGCAAGATCGAGTAAAGACAGGTATGTGGACATTGTTTTGAAAAGCGCTCTTGACCGAGAGAAACAAGCCGAACACTCGTTGATGCTGACTGCCGTGGACGGAGGAAATCCTCCTCGATCTGGTTCTGTTGTAATTCAAATTTTAGTTCAGGATTTCAACGACAACGCGCCGATTTTTTCGCAGTCTCTGTACAGGGCTCAGCTATTCGAAAATGCACCTCCCGGGACGTCCGTTACTAAAATCATGGCGATTGATGAGGATGAAGGTGTGAATGGTCAATTAACTTATTATATTAACCACCTCTCAGAGAGTACAAAAAATCTATTTCAGGTTGACGAAGAAAACGGGGAACTTTCGGTTACGGGAAAATTGGACCATGAAATCGCGCCGTCCTATGAGATAGAAATCCAGGCAGAAGATGGCGGTGGACAAACAGGCCACTGCAAAGTCGTGATTGAAATATTGGACGTGAACGACAATGCGCCGGTGATAACAATGAAATCTCTTATGAACCCTATTCCAGAGGGCATAGCTGTTGGCTCTGAAGTCGGCATATTAAATGTAAAGGACCAAGACTCTGGTGAAAACAGTAAACTCAGTTGTTCAATCCCAGCTAATTTACCATTCAGATTACAACCATCCATCAAAAACTATTTCACTTTAATTACTACAGGATTTCTAGATCGCGAGCAAGTGCCTGAGTATAATGTTACAATAACAGCATCTGATGGAGGTACACCTTCTCTGTTCTCTACTACGAGCTTGAATATCAAAGTGGCAGATATAAATGACAATATTCCTGTATTTGAACAGCAATCATACAGCGCATATGTCCCCGAGAATAACAAACCAGGAACCTCTATTAGTTCTGTTACTGCACGAGACCCAGACTGGAGGCAGAATGGTACAGTACTGTATTCTCTGGTGCCCAGTGAGATAAACGCTGTTCCAGTCACCTCATTTTTATCCATTAACTCAGACACAGGAGTGATCCATGCTGTCAGGTCATTTGACTATGAAAAGTTCAGAAACTTTACAGTCCAGGTTGTAGCCAGAGACAATGGTTCTCCTCCACTCAGCAGCAGCGTGACTGTGAGTGTGTTCATATCAGATGAGAATGATAACTCTCCACAGATATTATACCCTGCTCCAGAGGGAAAGTCTGTAATGACTGAGATGGTCCCTAAAGCTGCTCTCTCTGGCTCTCTGGTCTCCAAAGTCATCGCTGTGGATGCTGACTCTGGACAGAACGCATGGCTCTCATACCAGATTGTCAAATCTACTGATCCGGGACTTTTCACTATTGGTCTCCACAGTGGAGAGATCAGGGCTCAGAGGGACATTACTGAATCTGACAGCATGAAACAGACGCTTGCTATCTCAGTGAAAGATAACGGACAGCCCCCTCTCTCTGCTACCTGTTCTGTATATTTACTCATTTCTGATAATCTTGCTGAAGTTCCGGAACTGAAAGACATGACTTATGAGGAGAGCAATTCCAAACTGACTTTTTATTTGATCATCGCACTGGTTTCTGTGTCCACGTTCTTTCTGACTTTCATTATTCTGATCCTGGCTGTGAGGTTTTGCCACAGGAGAAAGCCCAGACTGTTGTTTGATGGAGCAGTGGCCATTCCCAGTGCATATCTCCCTCCCAACTATGCAGAGGTGGAGGGAGCTGGAACTCTCCGTAGTTCTTATAATTATGACACATATCTAACAACAGGATCTCGCACCAGTGACTTCAAGTTCATCACGTCTTACAATGACAGCACTCTTACTGCTGATGGAACTTTTAGGAAGAGTGCAGATGATTCCAACATGATCAATCTTTCGGATACAGGAGAAACACTCGAGGTAACATCATCGTTTTTTTCCATTCCATTCCATTTTAGCTTTCCCAGATTCTACTTTGTGGAATTATTTACGACAATAAGCAAACCTTGGAAATCCCAGAGTGATTAAGCATGAAACAATAATATTAAAAACTCATTCAAAATTAAAATGTCTTCTCGTTATCAATTAGGTTATTAGAGGACAAATATACGGAATTGCCACTTTGTATTCTTTTTTTGTCATTCATTCATTCATTCATTCATTCATTACTTTGGTCATTTAGGTTTCGTTTTCAGAGACACATAAGGTATGGACCCGGATATATTCGGTCTTGTAAATTGTTATACTAGTCCTTTAAATAAAAATCAAATTAAATCATCAATTAAATCATCACCTATATTAATAACTCAATACATTTGTCATCAATGTATCCTTTATTTTATTACATTTTTCTTAGAAATCACAATGAAATGTTATTATTATTATTATTATTATTATTATTATTATTATTATACGTAGTATAGTAGTAGTAGTAGTAGTAGTTGTTGTTGTTGTTGTTGTTGTTGTTGTTGTTATAACAGTTATAGTAGAAGTAGTAGTAAAATCAAACGAAAGTAATCTATCTATCTATCTATCTATCTATCTATCTATCTATCTATCTATCTTGTTTATCCTACTGTGTTTACATCTCTTTGATGATGTTATGTGTAATTCTTACACACGACACCATGCGTCGCTACCTGACCGCTTGGATAGGAGAGATCCCTCTCCACTTTCTGGTTTAATATGTAAAGATCGGAAAGACGTCAAACTGGTGTAGGAGGTTCCTGTTCTAATACTGGTGTGTCTTTGTTTCCTTTTGCACACCCATTTGCAACGCAGCTTATATGTGTAAAATAATAATTCACTAGACAGGCCCGGGATTTGACCATTAGTTATGGAATACCGTGGATATTCTGCGTGGTCTTTTTTGCTTGGTTTGTCGTCTGTTTTTCTCTTGCTGTCGACGTCAAAAGGAGATATCAGTTATTCCACTGCAGAGGAAAGGACGATCGGGTCTGTGATTGGAAATCTGGCGAAGGACCTAGGAATAAATGCGAAAACAATGGTGATGCGCAAAGCCCGTTTGGATGTCGAGGGTAACATGAAACGCTATTGCGACATAGACATGAATAATGGAGATTTGACCGTAGCTGATAGAATCGACAGGGAGGAACTTTGTGGGTTCGTAACTGTGTGTACGTTGAAATACGAAGTGATTCTCGAAAACCCTTTGGAATTACACCGCGTTGTTGTAGAAATCACCGATATCAATGATAACGCACCGGTGTTCTCAAATGATGTCGTTAAATTAGAGATCACAGAACAAGCAGCCAAAGGAGCTCGCTTTGCCGTTAATGAAGCACATGATGCAGATATAGGAGTGAATGCCGTGCAGAGCTACAAACTGAAGAATAATCCTTATTTCACGTTTGTTTTTCATAATAACCCGGGCCAGGAAAAATACGGGGAGATGATTTTGGAGAAGGAGTTAGACCGTGAACAGGAGCAGGAGGTTAAGTTATTGCTCACCGCACTGGATGGAGGAACTCCGCCTAAATCTGCTTCTGTACTAATACATGTTAGCGTCCTAGATGCCAACGATAACTCCCCCGTGTTCAGTCAACCCGTTTATAAGGTGAGTCTGCGGGAAGATTCCCCAGTTGGCACGACAATAGCTACAGTGAGGGCCACGGATGCTGACGAAGGCGCTAATGGTCGTGTGATTTACGAATTTGGACACATCTCTAACGACATGCTTAAATTGTTCAGGCTAGGGTCTGAAACGGGGGATTTAATTTTGAGCAGCACCGTGGACTATGAAAGACAAACGACGTATGAATTGCGGATTCAAGCGAAGGATGGCTCTGGACTTGCTTCCTTTGCGAAGGTGGTAATCGATGTAGATGACGTTAATGACAACGCACCCACTATACACCTAAAATCTCTGAAAAATCCAATTCCTGAAAGCACATCAGCTGGAACAGAAGTAGGCATAATTAATGTTCAAGACAAAGACTCGGAGAAAAATCGACAGATCAGATGCAGCATTCAAGGAAATGTCCCGTTCGTTTTAAGACCTTCTATTAAAAATTACTTCTCGATTGTGACATCTGATGCACTAGATCGTGAATTTATATCGGAATACAACATCACATTCATTGCTGCGGATGGAGGATCTCCGCCTTTATCATCCTCTAAAACAGTTTACTTGTCTGTATCAGACGTAAATGATAACGCGCCGGTATTTGAACAGCAATCTTACACAGCAAATGTAGTAGAAAATAACAAACCAGGAACCTCTATTAGTTCTGTTACTGCAAGAGACCCAGACTGGAGGCAGAATGGTACAGTACTGTATTCTCTGGTGCCCAGTGAGATAAACGCTGTTCCAGTCACCTCATTTTTATCCATTAACTCAGACACAGGAGTGATCCATGCTGTGAGGTCATTTGACTATGAAAAGTTCAGAAACTTTACAGTCCAGGTTGTAGCCAGAGACAATGGTTCTCCTCCACTCAGCAGCAGTGTGACTGTGAGTGTGTTCATATCAGATGAGAATGATAACTCTCCACAGATATTATACCCTGCTCCAGAGGGAAAGTCTTTAATGACTGAGATGGTCCCTAAAGCTGCTCTGTCTGGCTCTCTGGTCTCCAAAGTCATCGCTGTGGATGCTGACTCTGGACAGAACGCATGGCTCTCGTACCAGATTGTCAAATCTACTGATCCGGGACTTTTCACTATTGGTCTCCACAGTGGAGAGATCAGGGCTCAGAGGGACGTTACTGAATCTGACAGCATGAAACAGACCCTTGTTATCTCAGTGAAAGATAACGGACAGCCCCCTCTCTCTGCTACCTGTTCTGTATATTTACTTATTTCTGATAATCTTGCTGAAGTTCCAGAACTGAAAGACTTGACTTATGAGGAGAACAATTCCAAACTGACTTTTTATTTGATCATTGCACTAGTTTCTGTGTCCACCTTCTTTCTGACTTTCATTATTCTGATCCTGGCTGTGAGGTTTTGTCACAGGAGAAAGCCCAGACTGTTGTTTGATGGAGCAGTGGCCATTCCCAGTGCATATCTCCCTCCCAACTATGCAGAGGTGGAGGGAGCTGGAACTCTCCGTAGTTCTTACAATTATGACACATATCTAACAACAGGATCTCGCACCAGTGACTTCAAGTTCATCACATCTTACAATGACAGCACTCTTACTGCTGATGGAACTTTTAAGAAGGTCCAAAACGATGTTTTAGGTGCAAATCTCATTACAATTACCGACACATGTGATGGAGATGAGGTAAGAAATGATATTAACAAAAGCAAAACCTCATATATTGATTCACATTACATTCTCTGCTAAAGCTTATCTAAGCCCCACAGTACAATTTGTTTTTTTATTTATGTAGGCTGTTTTTTCAGTATGAAAAATTTTTATTGTGATGTGGCAGTGTTGCATTGCAGAATGCAGTATAATGCTGTAATATATTTATTAACGTGGTTATATCTTTGCTGTTGGTATATATGGCTGATTTGAACTCCAATCATATTAAAAAAAAAGCTCTACATTGGAAATGTATAAATGGTGGATATCATATTTTACATATTGTTTTCATTTCATTTTAATTACTCTAGCTACATGATATAACTCAGTTTGATTGCCATGTCTGGCCATAAGATTGTTGTTGCAATTTATGGGGGCTTTCTTGAAGTATTTCGCAGGTGTTAATGTATTTTCTGTGTATATGGATCAAGATTTGTCCTTACACTTTATCTGGACCTCTTAGCTTGATGTGATGTTTCGCAGAGTGAACTGGGTTTCACTGATTCAATTACTTATAAATATTAAGCAAATTTAAGCATTGTCTATGATTGGTAAAATTCTATTGTTGCTTCTGTATGGTCAGTCAAGAAAATTTAGGGGCCCTCGGGTTTTTCATAGACCTGCAGCTGATCAGACTGAACCTGTTTCAGGTTATTTACTAAAAATCACTTGAATTTGATTAAATTACTTGAACATAACAATATGTAATTAATTATTAATTTTCATTGTGTAAGAGGCACTGGTGACTCAGTGGATTTTCCCCTGCCATGCAGAAGGCCTGGTTTCAAATCCCAGCCAAGTGCCAGTCCCATGTGTGATTACAATAGAGGGAGGGCATTTGGCATAAATCCTGTGCTAAGTTTATGTGTCAAGTGAACTTATTGACAGGAGCAACCTAAACGCCAACAACAATAATTGTCATACTGTGGAGTCTGGCTGATGCTTATGACCTTGAATAGACTACTACTACTACCACTACTACTACTACTACTACTAATACTACTACTACTACTACTAATAATAATAATAATAAACTGAGGACAATTTTATAAGGGTATATTTCCTGTATAACATTCTCCAAAAAAAAATATTTGTTCTTTTTTTTGCAAATGCACACGCAGTGGATTTTTGTCTCTTAGTAAAAGAAAATACTTCTTTCCCAGACAAAAATATTTCATGTAGCTAACGAAGTGCTTTAATAATAAAAAAAAAAATCTAACCTGCAATCTCAGTATAAATCCTCAAAGGGTCGCTATTTAACAACAGACCAAAAATCCCAGCTCTCCACCCATTTTCTCATATTCCAGCATCCAACAAGGGTTGGAACAGAAGGTTCTTCAGTCTATATCATCGGAGTAATTCATGTTAGCTCAAATTAATTACAATTAAAATTCCTTAACTAAAACGTCTCGACACCAGGTGATCTTAAACCACTTCAGAATGGAAAAGAAATTATCTTTCTTTGCTTTATTTTTTCTCTTGATTTACTTTTCGGTGGTTATGCGCGTCGTCCGAGGAGATGTCAGTTACACAGTGCCAGAGGAAACAAGACGTCAGTATGTGATCGGAAGTATAGCAAAGGATCTCGGACTTGATGCCAAACAATTAACTGCTCGTAAAGCTCGGATGGAGACTGAGGACGGCGCAAAAAGATACTGCGACATTAATCCGAGTAGTGGAAATCTGGTGGTGGTGGAAACAATAGACCGAGAGGAGATCTGTGAGTCGAAAACGTCTTGCATTCTCAATTACGAGCTTGTGTTAGAAAATCCTCTTGATGTACATCGTATTTCACTGCACATTCAGGATGTAAACGACAACGCGCCGAGATTTCCTAAAGATCGGATTACGTTTAACATGATGGAATCAGCCGATAAAGGGGAGCGTTTCCGGTTGGATGAAGCTCACGACTCTGATGTAGGCCAAAACACGGTTCAAGGATATTCACTTGAAAGAAATGGTCATTTTATTTTATCAGTTAAAGAAAACTCGGAAGGAGGAAAATACGCCGAACTGGTTTTGGACAAAGAGCTTGATCGTGAACAGACAAAGGAAATAGATTTAATATTCACTGCGACCGATGGAGGCACTCCACAGAGGTCTGGTACTGCAGTTATTCACATCAATGTGCTTGATGCTAATGACAATAGCCCCGTGTTTAGTCAGTCTGTGTATAAGGTTACTCTGGCTGAAAACACACCGCTGGGTTCAGAGGTAGTCAGAGTGAGCGCTACAGACGCTGATGAGGGCGTGAACGGGGAAGTCACTTACGAATTTAGTCGAATATCTGATAAAGCCGCAAAAATATTTTCTATCGAAAGAGCGACTGGTCAAATTAAAGTAAACGGAAATATTGATTATGAAGATGAAACTTCGTACGAAATAAGAGTCCAGGCAGTAGATGGATCTGGTTTAGCATCTACTGCCAAAATTAATATTGATATCACTGATGTAAATGACAACGCTCCGAGAATTATCCTTAAATCATTAAATGATCCAATTTCTGAGAATAGTATTGCAGGCACTGAGGTGGCCATTATTAATGTTCAGGATAAAGATTCAGGAGATAATCGAAAAGTCAGATGTTCAATTCAAGAAAATATTCCTTTCAAGTTAAACCCATCTATCAAAAATTACTTTTCACTGGTTACAACAAGCTTGTTAGACAGAGAGAAAGAATTAGATTACAACATAACAATTACTGCTACTGATGAAGGCGCTCCACCATTATCAACATCTCTAACGATTCATTTAACTATATCGGATGTAAATGACAATCCTCCTGTATTTGAAGAGCAATCCTACACTTCATATGTAGTAGAAAATAACAAACCAGGAACCTCTATTAGTTCTGTTACTGCAAGAGACCCAGACTGGAGGCAGAATGGTACAGTACTGTATTCTCTGCTGCCCAGTGAGATAAACGCTGTTCCAGTCACCTCATTTTTATCCATTAACTCAGACACAGGAGTGATCCATGCTCTGAGGTCATTTGACTATGAAAAGTTTAGAAACTTTACAGTCCAGGTTGTAGCCAGAGACAATGGTTCTCCTCCACTCAGCAGCAGCGTGACTGTGAGTGTGTTCATATCAGATGAGAATGATAACTCTCCACAGATATTATACCCTGCTCCAGAGGGAAAGTCTTTAATGACTGAGATGGTCCCTAAAGCTGCTCTCTCTGGCTCTCTGGTCTCCAAAGTCATTGCTGTGGATGCTGACTCTGGACAGAACGCATGGCTCTCATATCAGATTGTCAAATCTACTGATCCGGGACTTTTCACTATTGGTCTCCATAGTGGAGAGATCAGGGCTCAGAGAGACATTACTGAATCTGACAGCATGAAACAGACCCTTGTTATCTCAGTGAAAGATAACGGACAGCCTCCTCTCTCTGCTACCTGTTCTGTATATTTACTTATTTCTGATAATCTTGCTGAAGTTCCAGAACTGAAAGACATGACTTATGAGGAGAGCAATTCCAAACTGACTTTTTATTTGATCATCGCACTGGTTTCTGTGTCCACCTTCTTTCTGACTTTCATTATTCTGATCCTGGCTGTGAGGTTTTGCCACAGGAGAAAGCCCAGACTGTTGTTTGATGGAGCAGTGGCCATTCCCAGTGCATATCTCCCTCCCAACTATGCAGAGGTGGAGGGAGCTGGAACTCTCCGCAGTTCTTACAATTATGACACATATCTAACAACAGGATCTCGCACCAGTGACTTCAAGTTCATCACGTCTTACAATGACAGCACTCTTACTGCTGATGGAACTTTCAAAAAAACTCCCGACGTTTCAAATGAACGCAACCTTTTTGATGTGGAAGAGTTGGTTGAGGTAAGATAAATAAGAAATTATTTATTTAATCAAAGTTTGAGGTTGTCAGCTTGGTGGTTGATTTTTTTTTCTTTCCAATAGCTACTATTGTTCTTATTTACTAAACTTATCTGTCAGTGACACAGTCACATGGGAGAAGTTGGGTGTTCGCACAACACATTTTTCCATAGAAGAAAAACGAAAAAAGAAAAAAGCAAATCCAGTTTGCCTTTTAGCTTGTTCAGATAAAATTATACTTGCCTTTTATTAAATGTTTTTGATGGTTATTAGTTTCACTTGCCCAAAATTGGTTTTTTATTTATTCAAGTAAAACACCAATCAGCAGTAGAATCTGTTGTCGCATTTTGCATATGTTTTGCTCTCGGAGAAGGGTATCTTGACTTACATGCTAGTTAATCCACACACAGTATTGTAATTAGCATGGGTAACTCAGATTCAGAACCACACGTTGGTAGACAGCGACAAGAGAGGTTTTTATAGAGATAAATGGGAAATAAATTGTTGCAAAGAACTGTCCACTAAAACAGTTTTTTTTTTTTTGCTTTGTCATTTGCTGGTACAATTTAGTTGCAAATACGTATTGCTGTTTACTCTGCCTCATATATATGGTATTGATGTATAATACTACTACTACAGTACTACTACTACTAATAATAATTATTATTATTGTTTTAGCATAAAGTGTTGCTTTTGACAAACACAATGAGAATTGGCTGTTTTAGCAAAAAGGTCTGCAACAGAGGAGATAAAGATGATGTCGGTGTGTACATATTAAAATATATCGTATGGAAAAATATCCATTAGAACTTATCTGCATATATTCTGTTCGTCTCATCCTAAAATTACAGTAGTGTTCATTCAATCCGTGGAATTTAATCAATAAATCGTATTGGTTTTGAATGTGGCAAGGTACCTAAAGTGTGATTGTTTGAACGTCTGGAATTTTTACTATTGTTTTCTTTTGCTAACGATTGGATTTGAATTATAATTGGACCGTTAAGAGACAATGTACATATAATTTACCTGCTGTAGTGAAAAAATAATAATAATAATTGTGTGTGTGTGTGCGCGTGTGTGCGCGCGCGCGTTCGAGACTTCAGATTAATTTTTGTCCTGTTTTTAAATTTATCCTATATTTATTTAAACCGATGTAAACCGATGCTCCAACAAATAACGTTTGATGCCGTAATCCACTGTGTTATTGTGAGAGTTTGCCTATCATGGTACCTATCATACCCGCAGTTAAAAATCATGAATAATGTCTAAATTTACACCACATAGCCTGTACTCTCGGCAGTACAGTGGAAAACATTTAGTTCTTTCTTTCTTTCTTTCTTTCTTTCTTTCTTTTTCATATATATGAAATATATATTTCATATGCAAGTTCATATATAGCATATGCAATAGTCAAGTTATCTGTATGTAATGTGAAGGATGGTCATATGAGTTCAGGAAAGGATGAATTGCAATAAACTAAACATGCACAGAAGGTCGCTGTTTACCGAGGGAAAAGAAATCTCTCCACCCAATTCGAGTAAAATTCCACCATTCCCCGCAGGAACCATTGTTGTAGAAGGTTGTATTTATTGTGGATACGGTATCAGAACAGACCAACTTAATCAGCACAAGCTTTTGAACCAAGGGCAAGCGGAAGGAAAAATGTCTGCATTTTCGCCATTGTATCTTTTGACTTGGGTTTACATATTTATTCGCGCTGTCCGTGGAGATTTGTCCTACACATTCCCAGAAGAAACAAAGCAGCAATATGTGATCGGAAATCTAGCGAAGGATCTCGGACTTGATGTGAAAATATTATCTGCTCGAAAGGCTCGGATAGAAACAGAAGGGAGCAACAAACGGTATTGTGACATTAATCTGAGTAGTGGAAATCTGGTGGTGGTGGAAACAATAGACCGAGAGAAGCTTTGTGGATTAAAGATGTCATGCATTCTTAATTACGAGCTTGTGTTAGAAAATCCTCTTGATGTGCATCGTATTTCACTGCAGATTGAGGATATTAACGACAACGCGCCGAGATTTAATAATGATCGGATAATGTTTGATATTCGGGAATCAGCCATTAAAGGTGAGCGTTTCCCTTTGGATGAAGCTCACGACTCTGATGTAGGACAAAACACGGTTCAAGGATATTCACTTGAAAGAAATACTCATTTTATTTTAGCAATTAAAGAAAACTCGGAAGGAGTAAAATACGCCGAACTGGTTTTGGACAAAGAGCTTGATCGTGAAAAGACAAAAGAAATAGATTTAATATTCACTGCGACCGATGGAGGCACTCCACAGAGGTCTGGTACTGCAGTTATTCACATCAATGTGCTTGATGCTAATGACAATAGCCCCGTGTTTAGTCAGTCTGTGTATAAGGTTACTCTGGCTGAAAACACACCGCTGGGTGCAGAGGTAGTTAAGGTGAGCGCTACAGACGCTGATGAGGGCGTGAACGGGGAAGTCAGTTACGAATTTAGTCGAATATCTGATGAAGCAGCAAAAATATTTTCTATTGACAAGATAACTGGTAAAATCATGGTGACTGGAAACATCGATTATGAAGACGAATCTACGTATGAAATGAGAGTGCAGGCAAAAGATGGTCCTGGTTTAGCATCCACTGCCAAAATTATTATAGATATCTCTGATGTAAATGACAACGCTCCGAGGATTATAATTAAATCAATGAAAGATCTAATTCCTGAGAATTCTGAGATAGGAACTGAAGTAGCAGTACTGAATGTTCAGGATAACGATTCAGGAAATAACCGAAACGTCAGATGTTCAGTTCAGGAAAACGTTCCATTCAAACTAAATCCATCAATCAAAAATTACTTTATGTTGGTTACAACAAGCTTGTTAGATCGAGAGACAGAAGCAGATTACAATATAACAATAACTGTTACTGACGGCGGTTCTCCTCCATTATCAACATCCATGACAATTCATCTGTCTGTATCAGACATTAATGACAATCCTCCTGTATTTGAACAGCAATCCTACACTGCATATGTGATGGAAAATAACAAACCAGGAACCTCTATTAGTTCTGTTACTGCAGGAGACCCAGACTGGAGGCAGAATGGTACAGTACTGTATTCTCTGGTGCCCAGTGAAATAAACGCTGTTCCAGTCACCTCATTTTTATCCATTAACTCAGACACAGGAGTGATCCATGCTGTGAGGTCATTTGACTATGAAAAGTTCAGAAACTTTACAGTCCAGGTTGTAGCCAGAGACAATGGTTCTCCTCCACTCAGCAGCAGCGTGACTGTGAGTGTGTTAATATCAGATGAGAATGATAACTCTCCACAGATATTATACCCTGCTCCAGAGGGAAAGTCTTTAATGACTGAGATGGTCCCTAAAGCAGCTCTGTCTGGCTCTCTGGTCTCCAAAGTCATCGCTGTGGATGCTGACTCTGGACAGAACGCATGGCTCTCGTACCAGATTGTCAAATCTACTGATCCAGGACTTTTCACTATTGGTCTCCACAGTGGAGAGATCAGGGCTCAGAGGGACGTTACTGAATCTGACAGCATGAAACAGACCCTTGTTATCTCAGTGAAAGATAACGGACAGCCCCCTCTCTCTGCTACCTGTTCTGTATATTTACTTATTTCTGATAATCTTGCTGAAGTTCCAGAACTGAAAGACATGACTTATGAGGAGAGCAATTCCAAACTGACTTTTTATTTGATCATCGCACTGGTTTCTGTGTCCACCTTCTTTCTGACTTTCATTATTCTGATCCTGGCTGTGAGGTTTTGCCACAGGAGAAAGCCCAGACTGTTGTTTGATGGAGCAGTGGCCATTCCCAGTGCATATCTCCCTCCCAACTATGCAGAGGTGGAGGGAGCTGGAACTCTCCGCAGTTCTTATAATTATGACACATATCTAACAACAGGATCTCGCACCAGTGACTTCAAGTTCATCACGTCTTACAATGACAGCACTCTTACTGCTGATGGAACTCTTAAGAAGGTCCAAGATGAGGTTTTAGGCGGAAGTCTCATTACACTTACCATGACTGAGGATGCTGAGGTAAGAAATGCTTAACCGGAAATTGCAATATTAAATATTACTGTTTAACATCTAATACAAAACGTTTTATCTTCATCTGACTACAACTTCACGTATCATCTCTCATGACAGGATTACGTATACCCGAGCAAGTGCTCATTTTCAGTCTTTGGCCTGTATCTTTTACTTTTGTTATTATAGCTGCATAAATACGAGTAACTAATAATTGCTAACCTGATATCGATTAAGATCGCGATACCACCAAAAATGTATTTTTTGTTAATATGCATGCTTATCAAAAACTTGATAAAATCGATGTCCTGTGCCTCTTTTACGTGACAGTGCGACAAATCTGTCTTGGAATTTTTTTTACATGAAAGTCTAATTAATCATGAGCTGTATCACCAATCTGACTCAATCCAAAAAAAAAAAAAAAGATCTTTACATATGCGCGCAAACAACGCGCAGCCTTTGTATCACTTCGCAACCACTGTGGACGCTGCCATCGTAACAAAATGGGTGATTGTAGCTGAAAAAAAGGTCACGTTAACTTGCAGTGTGAAAGATCCAACGTGCACGTTGGCTATAATCTTGAACATACCTTATTGAAGTTGTCATGAATTTTATACCAACAATGTAGCTGATAAAATTCGTTGTTTTTTTTCATCAGATTTTAAATCGCTATGATCAAATTAGTTACAATGAAGTGGTAAGTTTGGGTGCTTACACGAGCCGGTGAACAATTCAAATTTTATGTTTTATTCTTCGCATACACAGTCATACACAGTATGATACGCAGTGAAATCCTTTCACGACTGTTGTTGACCTATAAAAGAAAATAAGAGATGCGAATGGCAATAGAAAAGAATGCAAAATATAAAAACTACAATATATATTAAAAATAAAATAAAATATAAAAGAGAAATATATAAATAAAAAAGTACGAACTGTATAAATAAACTGTATAAAGTATATGGAATGTGCAATGTGCAAACAGCAGCGGTTTGGGCAATCAGTAAGAAAAGGAAATTATATGCAGCATTGTTACTGTCCATCCTTAACGTGCAATAGTTAGTTCTCATTTATATGCAAATAGAACCAGAAATGTGCAACATATGTCTTATGCAATGTGCAAATATTAAAATTTTCACTGTGTTTTTTTTTTTTTGTTTGTTTTGTTTTTGTTTTTGTTTTTTGGTGTGCTCCAACACATTTGTAAGGGAAACATAATAAGACGTATCAGTTGAGTCCCTTGACGAGTTCTGATTCGACTTGTTCCAGTACGGTTTGATGTAGATTGTGCGCAGGTCAGGGAGTTCGGTGCGGATGATGCGTTCAGCTGATCGCAGCACCCCATGTATAGGCCCGTCTGTCCTGCATGGTGCTGTTTCCAAACTAGGTTGTGATATTTCCCGTCAGGATGCTCTTTATGGTTAAGCAGTAAAATGAACAGCACTCCGTGCTCCTGAAGGATGTCTTGTTTGCTATTACCCACAATTGCATGATATATTCATAAAAAAAATGCTCACTGATGTGATCCAAATATTTCGTGGTGTTTTTTTATGGAAAAATGCGATAAAAATACAATCGAGTAGTGTTTGTATTACGCATAAGACATAAATATATATATATATATATATATATATATATATATATATATATATATATATATATATATATATATATATATATATATATTGTATTGAAGTTGCAACATGTATCTTTATCTGCCATAAATGATGTGCATCATATCAACTCGACCATTTGAGTTTACGACATTGTATTTTTCACGTTTTGTTCTTTGAAAAACCTTTTCTAAAAGTCTGCATGCCTAGCTTCTGTCTTTAATAAGTAAACAAATAAAGGAGAATCGTGCTATTCTGAAGCGCTGTGATCACCGTTTACGTGGAGTTTTTTTCTATGAAAGAAAATGAAACAAGAGGAAAGAATGACGGCAGTGTTAAGCTGAAGACGAAAAGCATACCGCTGTTTAAAACGTTTACAATAAACTATATATGCAATAAGGTGATAAACTGCATGTGTCGATTTTTGTTAAATTTAATTCACTCACTCACTCATCGTCTATACCACTGTATCCTGTATTCAGGGTCGCGGGGCCGTGGAGCCTATCCCAGGAGACTTAGGGCACATGGCAGTACCCTGGACAGGGTGCTATTTAATTAATCGTACAAATAAAAAATATATTTATATAACTTTTTTTTCCGATCGAGTTCGTTGTCATATGTAATTAAAATCACTTCTGTATTGATTTAATGGCATTTTTTATGCCGTGGCTGGATTTGTTATCTATACCTTGGGAACATGCTCGTTAAATGAGACCACGTATAAATTGTAATGCAACGTCTTTTTTTTTTCATTCTATATTTATTATTTTAACCAATTAGAAGAATGTATCCGAAAACCAAATATGTTAGCATTCATTAAGGATTTTATTTATCGGAAGACGAGCAATATAACTGTAGTTTTATGAATATACACAGAGGGTCGCTCTTTACCAAATAACTAAATTAACTGAAGCTCACCTCCCATTTCGTGATACGGTCGATCGTTCCTTAAACACGGTAGACCGTTGCTGCGGAAGATTGCCTTCGTTGTGATAATCTGAATGTCAATTTCATTCATAAGAAGACTACATGGTTTGGAATTGAAAGAGAGATCCAGGAGACTTTGCAGAATGGGAGGGAAAACGTTTGTCTTTTCGACACCGTGGACTTTGGCTTTAATTTGTGTTTTCATTTGCGCTGTCTGTGGAGATTTGTCCTACACATTCCCGGAAGAAACAAAGCAGCAATATGTGATCGGAAATCTTGCGAAGGATTTCGGACTTGATGTGAAAAGATTATCTGCTCGAAACGCTCGAATAGAGACAGACGGGAGCAATAAACGGTGTTGCGACATTAATCTGAGTAGTGGAAATCTGGTGGTGGTGGAAACAATAGACCGAGAGAAGCTCTGTGGATCAAAGATGTCTTGCATTCTCAATTACGAGCTTGTGTTGGAGAATCCTCTTGATGTACATCGTATTTCACTGCAGATCGAGGATATTAACGACAACGCGCCGAGATTTCCTAAAGGCCGGATTACATTTAATATTATGGAATCAGCCGTTAAAGGTGAGCGTTTCCGGTTGGATGAAGCTCACGACTCTGATGTAGGCCAAAACACGGTTCAAGGATATTCACTTGAAAGAAATTATCATTTTATTTTATCAGTTAAAGAAAACGCAGAGGGAGGGAAATACGCCGAACTGGTTTTGGACAAAGAGCTTGATCGTGAACAGACAAAGGAAATAGATTTAATATTCACTGCGACCGATGGAGGCACTCCACAGAGGTCTGGTACTGCAGTTATTCACATCAATGTGCTTGATGCTAATGACAATAGCCCCGTGTTTAGTCAGTCTGTGTATAAGGTTACTCTGGCTGAAAACACACCGCTGGGTTCAGAGGTAGTCAGAGTGAGCGCTACAGACGCTGATGAGGGCGTGAACGGGGAAGTCACTTACGAATTTAGTCGAATATCTGATGAAGCGGGAAAATTGTTTTCGATTGATAAGATAACTGGCCAAATTAAAGTAACTGGTAATATTGATTATGAAGAAGAAACGTCATACGAAATTAGAGTTCAGGCCATAGACGGTCCTGGCTTAGCATCTACTGCCAAAATTATTATAGATATCACTGATGTAAATGACAACGCTCCGAGAATTATCCTTAAATCATTGAAAGATCAAATCCCTGAGAATTCTGTGATAGGAACTGAGGTGGCAATAGTTAATGTGCAGGATAACGATTCAGAAATTAATCGACAGATCCGATGTTCTATTCAGGGAACTGTTCCGTTTAAATTAAATCCATCAATCAAAAACTACTTTTCATTAGTAACGACAAGCATGCTCGATCGAGAGTTGGAAGAAGATTACAATATCACCATTACTGCTACCGATGGAGGCGCTCTACCTTTATCCTCGTCCTTGACCGTTCATCTGTCTGTAGCAGATGTGAATGACAATTCTCCTGTATTTGAACAGCAGTCCTATATTGCATATGTGATGGAAAATAACAAACCAGGAACCTCTATTAGTTCTGTTACTGCAAGAGACCCAGATTGGAGGCAGAATGGTACAGTACTGTATTCTCTGGTGCCCAGTGAAATAAATACTGGTCCAGTCACCTCATTTTTATCCATTAACTCAGACACAGGAGTGATCCATGCTGTGAGGTCATTTGACTATGAAAAGTTCAAAAACTTTACAGTCCAGGTTGTCGCCAGAGACAATGGTTCTCCTCCACTCAGCAGCAGCGTGATTGTGAGTGTGTTCATATCAGATGAGAATGATAACTCTCCACAGATATTATACCCTGCTCCAGAGGGAAAGTCTTTAATGACTGAGATGGTCCCTAAAGCTGCTCTCTCTGGCTCTCTGGTCTCTAAAGTCATTGCTGTGGATGCTGACTCTGGACAGAACGCATGGCTCTCATATCAGATTGTCAAATCAACTGATCCAGGACTTTTCACTATTGGGCTTCATAGTGGAGAGATCAGGGCTCAGAGGGACATTACTGAATCTGACAGCATGAAACAGACCCTTGTCATCTCAGTGAAAGATAATGGACAGCCTCCTCTCTCTGCTACCTGTTCTGTATATTTACTTATTTCTGATAATCTTGCTGAAGTTCCAGAACTGAAAGACATGACTTATGAGGAAAGCAATTCAAAACTGACTTTTTATTTGATCATCGCACTGGTTTCTGTGTCCACGTTTTTTCTGACTTTCATTATTCTGATCCTGGCTGTGAGATTTTGCCGCAGGAGAAAGCCCAGACTGTTGTTTGATGGAGCAGTGGCCATTCCCAGTGCATATCTCCCTCCCAACTATGCAGAAGTGGAGGGAGCTGGAACTCTCCGCAGTTCTTACAATTATGACACATATCTAACAACAGGATCTCGCACCAGTGACTTCAAGTTCATCACATCTTACAATGACAGCACTCTTACTGCTGATGGAACTTTGAACATGACTGAAAAAGACACTTTGCCTACATACCTGATTTCACTAAACAATACAGAAGATGGAGATGAGGTAAGGAAACGGGTTTTTCAAATATAGCACGCTCATTTCAAGATTATCATTAATGTAGTTATGAGGTTTTAGTGACCTTCAGAGAAGAATATTGCTCATACATTGAGATTATCTTCTGAGTTATTCATTGTAAAATATCAACTACAGAGGTGTACCATCATTTTTACTATTATTTTTAGTTTTTAAACAATCTTATACACACCATGTTCTCATTTCTTATGTTTGTTTAGTTAATTCATTCAGAGATTTGGTTGTCTATATATATATATATATATCAACTTTGTGTAAGCTTCCCGACTTTTGCTCTTGATTTTCTGAAAGATTTCTGCGTTAAGGTACCACTGATGTTTACAACGTGGATATTGTAAACATCACTGCCTAAGGTACCACTATAGTACCTTAGGCAGTGATGTTTACAATATCCACGTTATGTATACATTACGTATTTAATATGCATGAAGTAACACAGCTCCTTTGCATTTTTGCTCCATATCACTGGCTCACCCAAACCTATTGAATTACATTATCCGACATCAAAAACCGGGTACAAGATTAACCTTTATGATCGCTCCTTTTTCAACACATGTCATAAAGTGCAATAATCGCAAAATGCTCTTAGTGTCGCTCTTCACCTGCAGGAGACGCACTGAATCCCTCACCGCCCTTCTATAAAAGACACTGTAATCAAAATACGGTCTGCAACCAAGCACCATTAGCTTCCTTCAGTCGAGACATCGCGTTTTCTTAGAAATGATTTGCAGGTTTCGAGTTTTTATTTAAACAAGTTTAATTTAGATTGTTTTTAATAAACACGCTGTGACGATGTCACATAACTCTACAGGTATGACGTTTAGAAGCGTTTCCTGTATAATGTTAGGATTTTTCTCAGTTCTTTTCTTCAATCAGAACATCGTGTACGGAGATTTAAGCTACACAGTACAGGAGGAAATGAAACATCGGTATGTGATTGGAAATATAGCAAATGATCTCAGACTGGATGCACTGAAATTATCAACACGAAAGGCGCGAGTAGAAACTGAGGACAGCAGCAAGCGGTATGTGGATCTTAATTTTAATACGGGAGAACTGATCATTTCAGAGACAATAGACCGGGAAAAGCTTTGTGGTTTAAGACTGAACTGCATCCTCAATTATGAGCTCGTCTTAGAAAATCCTCTAGAATTGCATCGCATTTCTCTGAATGTACAGGATATCAATGACAATTCGCCAAAATTTCTTAATGAGCGAATTAACCTAGAAATCCCCGAGTCAGCTGATAAAGGTCAGCGCTTCCGTTTGGATGAAGCTCACGACTCTGATATTGGACAAAACGGAGTGAACGGCTATGCGCTGGAGAAAAACGACCATTTTGCTTTGTCTGTGGAAGGAAACATTGAGAAGGGTAAATACGCAGAGCTCGTGTTGGAGAAAGAGCTGGATCGCGAACAACAGAAGGATATTGAGTTGATTCTTACCGCAGTGGATGGCGGGATTCCTCAGAGATCAGGGACCGCTGTTATACACATCACTGTGCTAGATGCTAATGATAATGTTCCGGTGTTCAGTCAGACTGTATATAAAGTAGCTTTAGCTGAAAACGCAGCAATAGGAACAGAAGTCGTCACTGTGAGCGCAGAAGATGCAGATGAAGGAGCAAACGGTGCAGTCACTTATGAATTTAGTCGGATTGCTGATACTGCAGTAAAATTATTTACGATCGATAAGCTCACTGGACAAATTAAGGTAAATGGAGAAATCGACTATGAGGAGGAAAAATATTATGAAATAAGAGTCCAGGCGAAAGATGGATCTGGTTTAGCATCGACTGCAAGTGTTATTATAGATATTACTGATGTCAATGACAATGCACCTAAAATTATTCTTAAATCTCTGAACAATCCAATATCCGAAGATGTTATTCTAGGCAGTGAAGTAGCTATTATTAATGTTCAAGATAAAGATTCAGGTGATAATCGAGAAATCCGTTGTTCACTTCAGGAAAACGTTCCATTCAGATTAAATAAGTCTATAAAAAACTATTTCACTTTGATAACAACTAGCACACTGGACAGAGAAATGGACAAAGATTACAACATAACAATAACTGCTACTGATGGAGGCTCTTTGCCATTATCAACAACCATGACCATTTATTTATCTGTATCTGATGTAAATGATAATCCTCCTGTATTTGAAAAGAAATCCTACACTGCATATGTGATGGAAAATAACAAACCAGGAACCTCCATTAGTTCTGTTACTGCAAGAGACCCAGACTGGAGGCAGAATGGTACAGTACTGTATTCTCTGGTGCCCAGTGAGATAAACGCTGTTCCAGTCACCTCATTTTTATCCATTAACTCAGACACAGGAGTGATCCATGCTGTGAGGTCATTTGACTATGAAAAGTTCAGAAACTTTACAGTCCAGGTTGTAGCCAGAGACAATGGTTCTCCTCCACTCAGCAGCAGTGTGACTGTGAGTGTGTTCATATCAGATGAGAATGATAACTCTCCACAGATATTATACCCTGCTCCAGAGGGAAAGTCTTTAATGACTGAGATGGTCCCTAAAGCTGCTCTGTCTGGCTCTCTGGTCTCCAAAGTCATCACTGTGGATGCTGACTCTGGACAGAACGCATGGCTCTCATACCAGATTGTCAAATCTACTGATCCGGGACTTTTCACTATTGGTCTCCATAGTGGAGAGATCAGGGCTCAGAGGGACGTTACTGAATCTGACAGCATGAAACAGACCCTTGTCATCTCAGTGAAAGATAACGGACAGCCCCCTCTCTCTGCTACCTGTTCTGTATATCTACTTATTTCTGATAATCTTGCTGAAGTTCCAGAACTGAAAGATATGACTTATGAGGAGACCAATTCCAAACTGACTTTTTATTTGATCATCGCACTGGTTTCTGTTTCTACCTTCTTTCTGACTTTCATTATTCTGATCCTGGCTGTGAGGTTTTGCCACAGGAGAAAGCCCAGACTGTTGTTTGATGGAGCAGTGGCCATTCCCAGTGCATATCTCCCTCCCAACTATGCAGAGGTGGAGGGAGCAGGAACTCTCCGCAGTTCTTACAATTATGACACATATCTAACAACAGGATCTCGCACCAGTGACTTCAAGTTCATCACATCTTACAATGACAGCACTCTTACTGCTGATGGAACTCTTAACAAAGTCCAAGATGAGGTTTTAGGCGGAAGCCTCATTACACTTACCATGACTGGCGATGCTGAGGTAAGAAATGCTTAGCCGGAAATTGCAATATTAAATATTAATGTTTAACATCTAATACAAGACGTTTCATCTTCATCTTACTACAACTTCAAATATCGTTGACAACTTTTTGTTGTTACTATTAAATGCTAAACTTAAATCCAACTAAATTGCGATACCATCCAAAATGTATTCCTTGTTAATATGCGTGCTTATTAAACCATAAAAGTGCTGTTATTATTACTGATGGGCTGTATCACCAATCTGTCTCATTCTGGAAAAAAAAGATCTTCACGTATGTTAGCAAGTCTCTGTTGTATCTATAATCTTGAATATACCTAATTCGAGTTATGATGAATTTTATAACAACAAGCAGATGTACCTTAAAATGTACCTTTTTTAGATTATGACTCGCAATCATGAAATTAATTATAATGTTGTTGTAATTTTGGGTGCGGTGAAGATTAAACAGTTGGCCCTGCTACTGAAGGGTGTATAGTCTCCTCTTCCCCACATTTCTTTGTGTTTATTCATGGATATATACAAGCAATGAGGTGCTTGTTTTGTATTATGCGGTTAGGTACTTTATTTTTTTATTCACGTATTTAATTTGTTAAGTGTATCCTTTGCTGCTATAAATGGTGTGAAACATGTAAACTTGATCGGTTGAGTTCAGGACATTGTGTGTTTTTTTAAACATATTTTTCTTTGAAAAACATTTCCTGAAAGTTTTACGTATAGGGGCACGCTTATTTTAAAAAGGCAGGAGAATGAAAGACGAAAGACGGCAGTGTTCAAGATGTAAAAGCATACCGCTGCTTAAAATAGTTTAAATTAAATTGTACTGTATATGCAATGAGGTGGTAAACTAACAATGTGCTTTTATTTCATTTATCTTCAAAGTCAATGGAAAATGGATTTGAATTCGGTTAAATGGCGATATTTTACAAAATACAACAAATGACTAAAAAAAATGGGGGGGGGGCGGCGGGGGGGGATTTGTGCTCGGAATGTCTGCGCACGTTCCTGCTTTATATGTTCAGTATATCTGTGTGCATTTCCACTTATTTGTAAGCTGTAAACCCTTCCGTATATTACTTTTTTTTCCTTCTACTTCGTTTTCATACGATATTAAATAAACTTTTATTGTATTGATTTCTATACAAAAGTTATTTTAATGCCATGTCTGGATGTGTTATCTATAACTGGAAAACATGCACGCTAACTGAGACCAAGAATATATAAGAATTGTAACGTCTTTATATTGAATTTCTTGGTTGATATTCTGAAGAATGTATCAGAATCCCAAATATGTTAGTATTCATTAAGGATTTTGTTTTTTGGAAGATGAGCATCTTAACTGCAGTTCTATGAAAATACACAGAGGGTCGCTCTTTACCAAATAACTAAATTAACTGAAGCTCACCTCCCATTTAGTTATATAGTCCAGCTTTCTTTAAACATCGAACACTACTGCAGCAGATGGCTGTCATATTGTCTTAATGTAAATATCGATTTCATTAGAAGGCTACACGGTTTGGAATTTAAAGAGAGATCCTGGAGACGTATTAGGATGGGAGGGAAAACGTTTTTCTTTTCGCCACCATGGACTTGGGCTTTAATTTGTGTTTTCATTCGCGCTGTCTGTGGAGATTTGACCTACACTTTCCCGGAAGAAACGAAGCAGCAATATGTGATCGGAAATTTAGCGAAGGATCTCGGACTTGATGTGAAAAGATTATCTGCTCGAAAAGCTCGGATAGAAACAGAAGGGAGCACTAAACGGTATTGTGACATTAATCTGAGTAGTGGAAATCTGGTGGTGGTGGAAACAATAGACCGAGAGGAGATCTGTGGATTAAAGATGTCTTGCGTTCTTAATTACGAGCTTGTGTTAGAAAATCCTCTTGACGTGCATCGTATTTCACTGCAGATTCAGGATGTAAACGACAACGCGCCGAGATTTCCCAATGATCGGATAATATTTGATATCCGGGAATCAGCGGATAAAGGTGAGCGTTTCCCTTTGGATGAAGCTCACGACTCTGATATAGGACAAAACGCGGTTCAAGGATATTCACTTGAAAAAAACAATTATTTTATTTTATCGGTTAAAGAAAACTCGGAAGGAGGAAGATATGCCGAACTGGTTTTGGACAAAGAGCTTGATCGTGAAATGACAAAAGAAATAGATTTAATATTCACTGCGACCGATGGAGGCACTCCACAGAGGTCTGGTACTGCAGTTATTCACATCAATGTGCTTGATGCTAATGACAATAGCCCCGTGTTTAGTCAGTCTGTGTATAAGGTTACTCTGGCTGAAAACACACCGCTGGGTGCAGAGGTAGTCAGAGTGAGCGCTACAGACGCTGATGAGGGCGTGAACGGGGAAGTCAGTTACGAATTTAGCCGAATATCTGATAAAGCAGCAAAAATGTTTTCTATTGACAAACTAACTGGTAAAATCATGGTGACTGGAAACATCGATTATGAAGATGAAACGTCGTATGAAATGAGAGTGCAGGCAAAAGATGGTCCTGGTTTAGCATCCACTGCCAAAATTATTATAGATATCTCTGATGTAAATGACAACGCTCCGAGAATTATAATTAAATCAATGAAAGATCTAATTCCTGAGAATTCTGAGATAGGAACTGAAGTAGCAGTACTGAATGTTCAAGATAACGATTCAGGAAATAACCGAAACGTCAGATGTTCAGTTCAGGAAAACGTTCCATTCAAATTAAATCCATCAATCAAAAATTATTTTTTGTTGGTAACAACAAGCATCTTAGATCGAGAGACAGAAGCAGATTACAATATAACAATCACTGCTACTGACGGCGGTTCTCCTCCATTATCAACATCCATGACAATTCATCTGTCTGTATCAGACATTAATGACAATCCTCCTGTATTTGAACAGCAATCCTACACTGCATATGTGATGGAAAATAACAAACCAGGAACCTCTATTAGTTCTGTTACTGCAGGAGACCCAGACTGGAGGCAGAATGGTACAGTACTGTATTCTCTGGTGCCCAGTGAAATAAACGCTGTTCCAGTCACATCATTTTTATCCATTAACTCAGACACGGGAGTGATCCATGCTGTGAGGTCATTTGACTATGAAAAGTTCAGAAACTTTACAGTCCAGGTTGTAGCCAGAGACAATGGTTCTCCTCCACTCAGCAGCAGCGTGACTGTGAGTGTGTTCATATCAGATGAGAATGATAACTCTCCACAGATATTATACCCTGCTCCAGAGGGAAAGTCTTTAATGACTGAGATGGTCCCTAAAGCTGCTCTCTCTGGCTCTCTGGTCTCCAAAGTCATTGCTGTGGATGCTGACTCTGGACAGAACGCATGGCTCTCATATCAGATTTTCAAATCTACTGATCCAGGACTTTTCACTATTGGTCTCCACAGTGGAGAGATCAGGGCTCAGAGGGACATTACTGAATCTGACAGCATGAAACAGACCCTTGTTATCTCAGTAAAAGATAATGGACAGCCCCCTCTCTCTGCTACCTGTTCTGTATATTTACTTATTTCTGATAATCTTGCTGAAGTTCCCGAACTGAAAGACATGACTTATGAGGAGACCAATTCCAAACTGACTTTTTATTTGGTCATCGCACTGGTTTCTGTGTCCACGTTCTTTCTGACTTTCATTATTCTGATCCTGGCTGTGAGGTTTTGCCACAGGAGAAAGCCCAGACTGTTGTTTGATGGAGCAGTGGCCATTCCCAGTGCATATCTCCCTCCCAACTATGCAGAGGTGGAGGGAGCTGGAACTCTCCGCAGTTCTTATAATTATGACACATATCTAACAACAGGATCTCGCACCAGTGACTTCAAGTTCATCACGTCTTACAATGACAGCACTCTTACTGCTGATGGAACTCTTAAGAAGATCCAAGATGAGGTTTTAGGCGGAAGTCTCATTACACTTACCATGACTGAGGATGCTGAGGTAAGACATGCTTAGCCGGAAATTGCTAAATTAAATATTAATGTTTAACATTAGATACAAGACGTTTTATCTCTTTATCTGATTCCAACTTCATGTCTCTCTTGACAGAATTCAATATGCCCGAGCAAATGCTCGTTTTCGCTCTGTCGCGAGCATCTTTTATTTTTGTGCTTATAACTGCATAAATACGAGTAACTAATAAGTGCTAAACTTAAATTGCTAAACTTAAATGGAAATTGCATGCTCATCAAAAATTTAAATGTGACAAAACCGATTATTTTTTGTCACATTTATTTATATTTATATATATTTATATATTAAATATACTGATATTTATATGTGAAATATCTAACGTGCACGTTAGTTATGATCTTGAACATACCCAATTGAAGTTGTGATTAATTTAATACCAATAAGCATATGTAGCTGATAAAATTCGCATTGTTTTTCTTCGTGAGATTTTTAATCGCTATGATCAAATTAGTTAAAATGCAGTGGTACGTTTGGGTGCCCACACCAGACAGTGAACAATTCAAATTATTATTATTTTTTTTTTCATTCTTCATATACACAACCATACACAGTATGATATGCAGTGAAATGCCTATACGACTGTTTTGGACCTAAAAAGGAAATAAGAGATGCGAATGCCAATAGCAGCAGTGGTCTGCTTCATCTTTAACGTGCAATAGTTACTTCTCATTTCTATGTAAACAGAACCAGAAATGTGCAATTTATGTGCCCTATACAGTTTGCAAATATTACAATTTTCACTGTCGTTTGTTTTTTGGTGCTCCATAACATTTGTAAAGGAAACATAGGAAGACCTATCAGTTGAGTCCTATGACGAGTTCTGGTTGGAAGCCCGTACAGGCTGCGGGAAGAAGCTTCTCCTCAGTCTCTGTGTTGGGCTTCAGGGAGCGAAATCGCTTACCTGACCGCAGCAGAGAGAACAGACTATTTGCGGGTGGTTAAAGTCCTTCATTATTTTCCTGGGCTTGGTTCAGTACAGCTTAATGTAGATTGTGTGCACGTAAGGGTGCGGATGATGCGCTCAGATGGGGTGGTGATGGTTCCCGTCAGGACGCTCTTTATAGTGCAGGTGTAAAATGAACAGTACCCCGTTCTCCTGAATCATGCATTGTTAGATATTCCCCTCAATTATATCATGAGATCATGACAATTGCTCATTGATGTTATCCAAATATTTCGTGGTGTTTTTTTTTAATGGAGATATGCAATAAAAATACAATCGAGTTCTGTTTCTATTACGCAGTAGGTTATTTTGCATTGAAGCTGCAACATTTATCTTCATCTGCTACAAATGATGTGCATCATATCAACTCGACCATTTGAGTTTATAACATTGTGTTGTTCACGTTTTGTTATTTGAAAAACGTTTCCTAAAAGTCTGAATGCTTTACGTATCTTCTGTCTTTAATAAGTAAATAAATAAAGGAGAGTGCCATTCTGAAGCGCTGTGATCACCATTTGCATTAGGTAGACGTTTTTTTATATAAAAAAGAAGAAGAAGAAAGAAAGACGGCAGCGTTAAGATGAAGACGAAAAAGCATACCGCTGTTTAAAACAGTTTACAATAAATAAACTGTGTTTATCACAGCTAGGTGATAAACTAGCTGTGTCGTTTTTGGTTTTATTTTGATCATCTTTCAAATAAAAAAAGCAATAATTAAGAAAAAGGTTTTGTACTTGGTTAAATGACAGTTTTTGCAAAATATAGGCAAATGACTGATGCGTGACAGCAAAAACGAGAGGGTGCTGTTTCAAATTAGAGTAACAGCCGCTCGGAATATCTGCGGACGTTCCATAATATGTTAAGTACTGTGAGCACTTTCTTTTAACTGTAAGACCTTCCATATATACAGTATGTGTATTACTATTCACCTTCTAGTTCAGTGTCATATGATATTGAATTAACTTGTGTATTGATATTATAGCAAAAACGTTTTTAATGCTATTGCTGGATTTGTTATTTATACCTGGGGAACGTGCACGTTAAATGAGTATAAATTAAAGTGTAAAATATTATTTTTTTTCTCTCATCCTATATGTATTTTTAAAACAAATATAAGAATGTATCATAATACCTAATATGTGACCAGTCGTTAAGGATTTTGTTTTTGGAAGATGAGAATCTTAACTGCAGTTTTATGAATATACACAGAGGGTCGCTCTTTACCAAGTAACTAAATTAACTAAAGCTCACCACCCATTTCGTTATATAGTCCAGCCTTCCTCAAACACGGTAGACCGTTGCTGCAGAAGGTTGTCTTTATTGTGGTAAATTAAATGTCAATTTCATTCATAAGAATGCTACACGGTTTGGAATTTAAAGAGAGATCCTGGAGACGTTGTAGAATGGGAGGGAAAACGATTGTCTTCTCGACCCCATGGACATGGGCTTTAATTTGTGTTTTCATTCGCGCCGTCGGTGGAGATTTGACCTACACATTCCCGGAAGAAACAAAGCAGCAATATGTGATCGGAAATCTTGCGAAGGATCTCGGACTTGATGTGAAAAGATTATCTGCTCGAAACGCTCGAATAGAAACAGAAGGGAGCAATAAACGGTATTGTGACATTAATCTGAGTAGTGGAAATCTGGTGGTGGTGGAAACAATAGACCGAGAGAAGCTCTGTGGATCAAAGATGTCTTGCATTCTCAATTACGAGCTTGTGTTAGAAAATCCTCTTGATGTACATCGTATTTCACTGCAGATCGAGGATATTAACGACAACGCGCCGAGATTTCCTAAAGGCCGGATTACATTTAGTATGACGGAATTAGCCGATAAAGGTGAGCGTTTCCGGTTGGATGAAGCTCACGACTCTGATGTAGGCCAAAACACGGTTCAAGGATATTCACTTGAAAGAAATACAAATTTTATTTTATCGGTTAAAGAAAACTCGGATGGAGGAAAATTCGCTGAACTCATCTTGGACAAAGAGCTTGATCGTGAACAGACAAAGGAAATAGATTTAATATTCACTGCGACCGATGGAGGCACTCCACAGAGGTCTGGTACTGCAGTTATTCACATCAATGTGCTTGATGCTAATGACAATAGCCCCGTGTTTAGTCAGTCTGTGTATAAGGTTACTCTGGCTGAAAACACACCGCTGGGTTCAGAGGTAGTTAGAGTGAGCGCTACAGACGCTGATGAGGGCGTGAACGGGGAAGTCAGTTACGAATTTAGTCGAATATCTGATGAAGCGGGAAAATTGTTTTCAATTGATAAGATAACTGGCCAAATTAAAGTAACTGGTAATATTGATTATGAAGAGGAAACTTCATACGAAATTAGAGTCCAGGCCATAGACGGTCCTGGCTTAGCATCTACTGCCAAAATTATTATAGATATCACTGATGTAAATGACAACGCTCCGAGAATTATCCTTAAATCATTGAGAGATCAAATCCCTGAGAATTCTCTGGTAGGAACTGAGGTGGCAATAATTAATGTGCAGGATAACGATTCAGAAATTAATCGACAGATCCGATGTTCTATTCAAGGAACTGCTCCGTTTAAATTAAATCCATCAATCAAAAACTACTTTTCATTAGTAACGACAAGGATGCTCGATCGAGAGTTGGAAGAAGATTACAATATAACCATTACTGCTACCGATGGAGGGGCTCTACCTTTATCCTCATCCTTGACCGTTCATCTGTCTGTAGCAGATGTGAATGACAATCCTCCTGTATTTGAACAGCAATCCTACACTGCATATGTGATGGAAAATAACAAACCAGGAACCTCTATTAGTTCTGTTACTGCACGAGACCCAGACTGGAGGCAGAATGGTACAGTACTGTATTCTCTGGTGCCCAGTGAGATAAACGCTGTTCCAGTCACCTCGTTTTTATCCATTAACTCAGACACAGGACTGATCCATGCTGTGAGGTCATTTGACTATGAAAAGTTCAGAAACTTTACAGTCCAGGTTGTAGCCAGAGACAATGGTTCTCCTCCACTCAGCAGCAGCGTGACTGTGAGTGTGTTCATATCAGATGAGAATGATAACTCTCCACAGATATTATACCCTGCTCCAGAGGGAAAGTCTTTAATGACTGAGATGGTCCCTAAAGCTGCTCTGTCTGGTTCTCTGGTGTCCAAAGTAATCGCTGTGGATGCTGACTCTGGACAGAACGCATGGCTCTCATATCAGATTGTCAAATCTACTGATCCGGGACTTTTCACTATTGGTCTCCACAGTGGAGAGATCAGGGCTCAGAGGGACATTACTGAATCTGACAGCATGAAACAGACCCTAGTTATCTCAGTGAAAGATAACGGACAGCCCCCTCTCTCTGCTACCTGTTCTGTATATTTACTTATTTCTGATAATCTTGCTGAAGTTCCAGAACTGAAAGACATGACTTATGAGGAGAGCAATTCCAAACTGACTTTTTATTTGATCATCGCACTTGTTTCTGTGTCCACGTTCTTTCTGACTTTCATTATTCTGATCCTGGCTGTGAGGTTTTGCCACAGGAGAAAGCCCAAACTGTTGTTTGATGGAGCAGTGGCCATTCCCAGTGCATATCTCCCTCCCAACTATGCAGAGGTGGAGGGAGCTGGAACTCTCCGCAGTTCATATAATTATGACACATATCTGACAACAGGATCTCGCACCAGTGACTTCAAATTCATTACATCGTACAATGATAGCACTCTTCCTGCTGATGGAAATCTTAAGAACGTCCAAGATGAGGTTTTTGGGACAAGTCTGATTTCACTTAGCAACCCAGGAGAGGCAGATATGGTAAGAAAATTGTAATTTCTAGTGTTCATTCTCCTTTTGATTACAGATTAGTATTGCCTTGAATAGGCATCGTGACAATTTCCATCCATTTCTTCTGTTGTGGCATTTTAAAACCCTCAACAAGCAGACAGTATATTATCGGCCGAAGCTGTTTTAATTTGTTTTGCCTTCATTCCTTAATTTCTGAAATGTCTTTTCTTTAAATCTGTTACAGATTTTAAAGTGGAGTCTTCATTCTAGTGTTTGTAAATAATGTAAAAATAATGTTTTTATTTTAATATAATATATTTTATATATTTTATATTACATAAATATAAATATATTTTATTTAATATTAATGTTATTATAAGTACTCGTTTTTTTCAAGGAGTTTCCAACAATATAATGAAGCATTCTTAAACAGGACCTACATTCTCCCCAATTTCTTCACTTTCTATTTACTAAAGGAGACTTCTAATGTTGTTTATACTTGATGACTTCAAGTATTGTAAGTTTGGATGTCATAGACTTGTCTCATAACATGGCATGACAAATTACTCTATTCAGCACAGTAAAATGTTAATCAGTACTGCTCACACTAGGTCAGTTGGAGTTGGAGTTATTATTATTATTATTATTATTATTGAGGTTGTTTTATGGTTTACACAACAAGATCAAGACGTCATTGATAGCTCTGCACATTTTATAGTGGTTCTGTATTATATTTGAGGGGTTAGTTCTCTTATTACTTCTGGCATAAACAAACACTTAGGATGACATTAAAAAATATACAATTCTGTCATGGGATGTCTATGATAATAGATGCTTATGGAACTGTTTTGTTAACAATGTAAGTGATATGTGTAGAGATTATGTTTTATTATTATTAATATTAGTAAATGTTCAATATTACAACATAGTTTCATATTACACCAAACTGGGAGATCACCATAGTTCTAAAATATAAGGATTTGCAGGCAGTCAAAAGTTGTTACAATTCAATAAGAACAAGGTTCCACAGTTTAAAAAAAAAGTATCAATCAATCGATCAATAGATGTAAATGAAAGATGACAGAATAAAATAAACATGCATTAACGTTATTAAATGTAGAAACAAAAATCATCAGTCAATTTGTGCATCATAATATGTTTGTGTCCGCATGCTTCAATTCTATGCGTGAAATGTTAACAAAACAAAAACAAAAAAACAACAACAACAATGCGGATTAACCCTGTGTGACAAGGCTCTTTTCCTTTCTCGGTATGACATTAATGCTGACACAACCCAATACAAATAATGAGGGTTTTGCATTGCTGATTCATTCGGATGACGATCTTTCAAATATCATATTTGATATTACGTGATATAATTTGATTAAAAATAAAGAGCACAACTATTTAAACATTCTGAGAAGGGTGAAAAAGTTTTTTTTTAGATTCAGCACCGTTTATTTGGACAGCGCCAGTACATAACATACAATAGATTGTTTAAATTCTGCTAAGTAAATATTACGTGGTGCTAGAATTTCGCTTAAATCGAGGAGAAAACCAGTCATTTGGGTATATTGAAAAAAATAATATCAATAGCCTACGTGTGTTGCCTAAGACGGTCCTTTAGTCATCCCTGCAGTAAAAACATAATGCTCAGAGCGTCGCTGTTGACCAATATTTGGACACCCTTCTAAACCGTGAACAGTGCGCCGCTGTCATCAGTAACAGGAAGATTTCATCATAAAATGGTTCAGTCGAGATTGTTTTTCGACGGACAGTTGCTGTTTAAGGAACATTAATAATATCTTTGAATTTAAATGCGCTTATCAGAGTGAGGAATTGCAGATCTTCAAATATGGAATGCAGGATGCCCTCAGTCCTGTTGTCTCTTCTAATCTTGACGTTTCTTTCCTTCGTTCTCCCTGCCGTCCACGGAGACCTGAGCTACACAGTTCAAGAGGAAACCAAAGCAAAGCATGTGATTGGAAATATAGCAAAGGATCTCGGAACAGATGGTACAAAATTAAAAACACGAAAGGCTCGAGTTGAAACTGAGGGCAGCAGCAAGCGGTATGTGGATATTAATTTTAATACGGGAGAACTGATCGTTTCAGAGACAATAGACCGGGAAAAGCTTTGTGGTTTAAGACTGAACTGCATCCTCAATTATGAGCTCGTCGTAGAAAATCCTCTAGAGCTACATCGCATTTCTATAAACATTTTAGATATTAATGACAACGCGCCAAAATTTATTAAAGAGCGAATTAGCTTTGAAATCCACGAGTCCGCTGATAAAGGTCAGCGCTTCCGTTTGGATGAAGCTCACGACTCTGATATCGGACAAAACGGAGTGAACGGCTATGCGCTGGAGAAGAACGACCATTTTGTTTTGTCTGTACAAGAAAATAAAAACGGGCGGAAATACGCAGAGCTCGTGTTGGAGAAAGAGCTGGATCGCGAACAACAGAAGGATATTGAGTTGATTCTTACCGCAGTGGATGGCGGGATTCCTCAGAGATCAGGGACCGCTGTTATACACATCACTGTGCTAGATGCTAATGATAATGTTCCGGTGTTCAGTCAGACTGTATATAAAGTGGCTTTAGCTGAAAACGCAGCAATAGGAACAGAAGTCGTCACTGTGAGCGCAGAAGATGCAGATGAAGGAGCAAACGGTGCAGTCACTTATGAGTTTAGTCACATTCCAGACAATGCAAAAAACTTATTTACTATTCACGAGTTTAGTGGAAAAATTAAGGTAAATGGAGAGATCGACTTTGAGGAAGAAACATATTACGAAATTGGAGTCCAAGGTAAAGATGGATCTGGTTTAGCATCGACGGCAAGTGTTATTATAGATATTACTGATGTCAATGACAATGCTCCTAAAATCACACTTAAATCTCTGAATAATCCTTTACCTGAGAATGTTATTGTAGGCACTGAAGTGGCCATTATTAATGTTCAGGATAAGGATTCAGGAGATAATCGACAAATCCACTGTTCTATTCAGGGAACTGTTCCGTTTAAATTAAAACCATCCATCAAAAACTATTTTTCATTGGTAACAACAAGTGTGCTGGATCGAGAGATGGAAGAAGTTTACAATATAACTATTACTGCTACCGATGGAGGCTCGCCACCTTTATCTTCATCCATGACAATTCATCTGTCCGTAGCAGATGTGAATGACAATTCTCCTTTATTTGAACAACAAATTTACACTGCATATGTGATGGAAAATAACAAACCAGGAACCTCTATTAGTTCTGTTACTGCAAGAGACCCAGACTGGAGGCAGAATGGTACAGTACTGTATTCTCTGGTGCCCAGTGAGATAAACGCTGTTCCAGTCACCTCATTTTTATCCATTAACTCAGACACAGGAGTGATCCATGCTGTGAGGTCATTTGACTATGAAAAGTTCAGAAACTTTACAGTCCAGGTTGTAGCCAGAGACAATGGTTCTCCTCCACTCAGCAGCAGCGTGACTGTGAGTGTGTTCATATCAGATGAGAATGATAACTCTCCACAGATATTATACCCTGCTCCAGAGGGAAAGTCTTTAATGACTGAGATGGTCCCTAAAGCTGCTCTCTCTGGCTCTCTGGTCTCCAAAGTCATCGCTGTGGATGCTGACTCTGGACAGAACACATGGCTCTCATACCAGATTGTCAAATCTACTGATCCGGGACTTTTCACTATTGGTCTCCACAGTGGAGAGATCAGGGCTCAGAGGGACATTACTGAATCTGACAGCATGAAACAGACCCTTGTTATCTCAGTGAAAGATAACGGACAGCCTCCTCTCTCTGCTGCTTGTTCTGTGTATTTACTTATTTCTGATAATCTTGCTGAAGTTCCAGAACTGAAAGACATGACTTATGAAGAGAACAATTCCAAACTGACTTTTTATTTGATCATCGCACTGGTTTCTGTGTCCACCTTCTTTCTGACTTTCATTATTTTGATCTTGGCTGTGAGGTTTTGCCACAGGAGAAAGCCCAGACTGTTGTTTGATGGAGCAGTGGCCATTCCCAGTGCATATCTCCCTCCCAACTATGCAGAGGTGGAGGGAGCTGGAACTCTCCGTAGTTCTTACAATTATGACACGTATTTAACAACAGGATCTCGCACCAGTGACTTCAAGTTCATCACGTCTTACAATGACAGCACTCTTACTGCTGATAGAAGTCTTAAAAAGGTCCAAGATGAGATTTTAGGTGCAAGTCTGATTACACTTAACACAACAGAGGATGCACATGAGGTAAGAAGTACTTCCCTGTGAAAACTTCATTATTTATAAATTCCATGCAGTAACGTTCAAGCTTGTCGAAGGGCAGAGAAAAGAATCAGTCTCACATATTGTGCATCATGTTCATCCTGCATATAGCACTAACTTACCTAGTCTTTGCACATCACCAGTGTACCCTGAATTATATTTAATCCATATTATTGTTTGAATTTGCACATTGCCTTTTATAATCTGCCAAAGGGCATTCAACTCTCTACTTTGTGGACCTTAAAGGGCACTTTATCTCTTGCTAGTGGGGTGAGTTTACACTGCAGTCTATAAGATTTTCTTGCACTGAAAGTTCTCATGTTCGGGGCAGAGTTGAACTCTGAAGCACGTACTGAGTTACACACAGACGGTATTACAAAAATTATAGTTATTGCTCTACTGTGGGATGACCATTAGAACTTCATAATGTTTACTCTATTATAATTCCTTGGGACTGTAGGAGTGTGTGTGCGTGTGTGTGTGTGTGTGTGTGTGTGTGTGTTACCATACAATAGTAAATTAGCTTCAGTGAATTTTATGCTGTTAATTTTGGACTTTGTTTCAAATTTCATTCTACTTGTACATAGAAGGATCAAATACACAACATTTAAAATCCCTGAAGAAACCAGCAGCATAAACGATAATTAAAAATATTTCATACATTCAATGCAATTTGTAGTTTAATTTTTTTTATTATTTCATTTATTTTATTATTTATTGTTATAACTAATATTGGGCAATCAACAATCGTGTCCCTTTCCAAATATCCCTAATTGTTGTACGTACTTTGTTTGATTGTTTGTTTAAGTTATCTTTTTTTTTTTTTTTGTATAAAAAATAAATACTATACCCTGCACTGAAATAGTTTAATGATTAAAGTTTTTGGTACTGCAGTAGGAACCACAAAATTCTAGTTCTCTGAAAATACTCAGAGTGTCGCTCTTTACTAACGGATTAAAAACATTAAAACTCTCCACCCATATTATGGTGTATTCCACTTTTCTCTTGACATCGAGGACGGCTGCTGCGGAAGGGTGTATTTACTGTAGACATTTTATGAGAGATTATTTTGACCCGTGTACTTTTTACATTTAAAAATAGGATTTTGGCCGTTGCGTGATGGAAAAGCAAACGGTTTTGTTTTCGATACCATGGATTTTGGCTTGTATTTGCATTTCTATTCGCGCTGTCTGTGGAGATTTGACCTACACTTTCCCGGAAGAAACGAAGCAGCAATATGTGATCGGAAATCTTGCGAAGGATCTCGGACTTGATGTGAAAAGATTATCTGCTCGAAAGGCTCGGATAGAAACAGAAGGGAGCACTAAACGGTATTGTGACATTAATCTGAGTAGTGGAAATCTGGTGGTGGTGGAAACAATAGACCGAGAGGAGATCTGTGGATTAAAGATGTCTTGCGTTCTTAATTACGAGCTTGTGTTGGAGAATCCTCTTGACGTGCATCGTATTTCACTGCAGATTCAGGATGTAAACGACAACGCGCCGAGATTTCCTAACGATAGGATTACGTTTAATATGATGGAATCAACCGATAAAGGGGAGCGTTTCCGGTTAGATGAAGCTCACGACTCTGATGTAGGACAAAACGCCGTTCAAGGATATTCACTTGAAATAAATGATCATTTTGTTTTGTTGGTCAAAGAAAACTCGGAAGGAGGAAAATACGCCGAACTGGTTTTGGACAAAGAGCTTGATCGTGAACAGACAAAGGAAATAGATTTAATATTCACTGCGACCGATGGAGGCACTCCACAGAGGTCTGGTACTGCAGTTATTCACATCAATGTGCTTGATGCTAATGACAATAGCCCCGTGTTTAGTCAGTCTGTGTATAAGGTTACTCTGGCTGAAAACACACCGCTGGGTGCAGAGGTAGTCAGAGTGAGCGCTACAGACGCTGATGAGGGCGTGAACGGGGAAGTCAGTTACGAATTTAGTCGAATATCTGATAAAGCAGCAAAAATATTTTCTATTGACAAGATAACTGGTAAAATTATTGTAAAGGGGAATATTGATTATGAAGAAGAAACGTCGTATGAAATGAGAGTGCAGGCAAAAGATGGATCTGGTTTAGCATCCACTGCCAAAATTATTATAGATATCACTGATGTAAATGACAACGCTCCGAGGATTATCATTAAATCATTAAATGATCCAATTTCTGAGAATAGTATTGCAGGCACTGAGGTGGCCATTATTAATGTTCAGGATAAAGATTCAGGAGATAATCGAAAAGTCAGATGTTCAATTCAAGAAAACATTCCTTTCAAGTTAAACCCATCTATCAAAAATTACTTTTCACTGGTTACAACAAGCTTGTTAGACAGAGAGAAAGAATTAGATTACAACATAACAATTACTGCTACTGATGAAGGCGCTCCACCATTATCAACATCTCTAATGATTCATTTAACTATATCGGATGTAAATGACAATCCTCCTGTATTTGAACAGCAATCCTACACTTCATATGTAGTAGAAAATAACAAACCAGGAACCTCTATTAGTTCTGTTATTGCAAGAGACCCAGACTGGAGGCAGAATGGTACAGTACTCTATTCTCTGGTGCCCAGTGAGATAAACGCTGTTCCAGTCACCTCATTTTTATCCATTAACTCAGACACAGGAGTGATCCATGCTGTGAGGTCATTTGACTATGAAAAGTTCAGAACCTTTACAGTCCAGGTTGTAGCCAGAGACAATGGTTCTCCTCCACTCAGCAGCAGCGTGACTGTGAGTGTGTTCATATCAGATGAGAATGATAACTCTCCACAGATATTATACCCTGCTCCAGAGGGAAAGTCTTTAATGACTGAGATGGTTCCTAAAGCTGCTCTGTCTGGCTCTCTGGTCTCCAAAGTCATTGCTGTGGATGCTGACTCTGGACAGAACGCATGGCTCTCATATCAGATTGTCAAATCTACTGATCCAGGACTTTTCACTATTGGTCTCCACAGTGGAGAGATCAGGGCTCAGAGGGACATTACTGAATCTGACAGCATGAAACAGACCCTTGTTATCTCAGTGAAAGATAACGGACAGCCCCCTCTCTCTGCTACCTGTTCTGTGTATTTACTTATTTCTGATAATCTTGCTGAAGTTCCAGAACTGAAAGATATGACTTATGAGGAGAGCAATTCCAAACTGACTTTTTATTTGATCATCGCACTAGTTTCTGTGTCCACCTTCTTTCTGACTTTCATTATTCTGATCCTGGCTGTGAGGTTTTGCCACAGGAGAAAGCCCAGACTGTTGTTTGATGGAGCAGTGGCCATTCCCAGTGCATATCTCCCTCCCAACTATGCAGAGGTGGAGGGAGCTGGAACTCTCCGCAGTTCTTACAATTATGACACATATCTAACAACAGGATCTCGCACCAGTGACTTCAAGTTCGTCACATCGTACAATGACACCACTCTTACTGCTGGTGGAACTCTACAAAAACGTCACAATGAGACTTTAGCTTCAAGCTTGATTACACTTGATAATTCAGGAGAAGATGAGGTAAGAAAAGTTCCTGCCTTTTGTGAGTTTGTACAAACTGCTTCTTGTTGTTGTGGTTGGTGGTGGTTGTGATATTTTTGTCTTCCGATTTAAGTAAGTATTATTTTTATTAATCTGGTAAGGTGTCATGAGAATGGCAAATAGCCTCGTTGATGCTTAATGCTTTTCTGTACACAACCTTGCGGGCTTCTTAATTGTACAGTTTAGGGGATACCCTGTGTGGACTACAGTGTGATTTGTGCTAGTGTCATAGCTGATTTTGTTTGGTTGCAGTTTATTCTGGATACTAAATATAAATTATAGTAAAATAAGCATTTTCCTCCACTCTTTCATATTTGTGTCTTGAAATTTGATGTAAACTGTTGTGTGGTTACTCGAAATAAAGTTTTGCCTTCTCTCTAGCACATTGAAGGACGCTGGTCAAATAATACTGCTGCTAGGTGGCCGATTTTCATCATACTTAAGATGACATATCTGTCAATGTTATTCCCTTCTTGGCTCTAAAAAAAGACACTTATGTCATCATTGTCCAATACTGCAAACCAAGCTGATGCTGATCTTTATACCTGTGCTTAGTGTCTTATGGATTATAGTGAAACCAATCATATACATATGCTTTATTTTATTTTAAATAGCAATCTTTAAATCTCTTTTGATTTTACAGATTTTTGTGGAGTTCAGAATCCTATATGTACAATAAACAATGGAACATGTGAAAATAACGACTTTAAGTGTATTTTAGAAAGCTTTAGTATATTATTATTATTATTATTATTATTATTAGAAGATGAATTCCTTGCTTTTATGTAATTAATCGACTAAACCTCATAAACCCTATATATAAAGAAAACTCAGGAATGTAGTGGATAAATGATGGCTTTCAATTGTCCTGATATGACATCCATCCAACACTTCTGCTATTATTTATCATTTAGGAAATGTAAACAATCGTGCATCTTATAAAATCTTTGCTTTTAAAATTCGCTAAAAGGTTTGGTAGACATTGTCCTCTTACAATTCATTTGAAGCAATATCTGTGAACCAGTAATTAGGAATCTCTCTCTCTCTCTCTCTCTCTCTCTCTCTCTCTCTCTCTATATATATATATATATATATATATATATATATATATATATATATATATATATATATATATATATATATATATATATATATATATATATATATATATTCTCGTTCTGTGCAATCTCGTAACTCCTTGACACACTTCAGCAATCACAGTAAATTTACACAGAGCACTGCAGTTTATTGTCTGTTAGTTTACGTGAATTAAATAAATATTTGATTTTCTTTGAGAAAGTGAAAATGCTGTATAACAAGTTGATCATTGATCTAATGCTTGACTTTTCTGTTTTACTAATGTGCTTGTCAACATGAGGAGTACGATACTGTAGACGTTAGGAAATGCGTCAAAGAATGATATTATTATTGATTTCTTACGCTTTAGTCGGGGAAAAACAAAAATTAGAATTTATCCTTCATAGATTTATTGGAGCTGTTTTTTTTCCTGATTATTTTTTACCTGCAATAAAAGCAAAATGCTCAAAGGGTCGCTGTTGACCATCACTTGAACATAGTACTGAATCTTTCCGCCCATATATTAAATATTCAGCTGCTGACATAAGCGGCAGTAAGAACAAGCGTTATACAAAACGGAGAAGTCTACTTCTTACCTCGCGTGGGTGGATTTTAATAATATTTACACATTGCATGAATAGAAGTAGGGTTACTGGCATCTGGTTTAGCATCGACTCCAAATAGATCAGCAGCTCAAATATGGGATCAAGGACGATTTCAGTGCCGATGTCTTCTGTACTACTGGCGCTTCTTTCCTTCCCTTTTCCTGTCGCCCATGGAGAACTGAGCTACACGGTTTCAGAGGAAACGAAGGTGCAATATGTGATTGGAAATATAGCAAAAGATCTCGGAATAGATGCTACGAAACTAAAAACACGAAATGCCCGAATAGAAACTGAGGACAGCAGCAAGCGGTATGTGGATATTAATTTTAATACGGGAGAACTGATGGTTTCAGAGACAATAGACCGGGAAAAGCTTTGTGGTTCGAGACTGAACTGTAACCTCAATTATGAACTCGTTTTAGAAAATCCTCTAGAGCTACATCGCATTTCTCTAAATATCCAGGATATTAACGACAATTCGCCTAAATTTCTTAATGAGCGCATAAACCTAGAAATTCCCGAGTCCGCTAATAAAGGTCAGCGCTTCCGTTTGGATGAAGCCCATGACTATGATATCGGACAAAACGGAGTTAATGCTTATTCACTTGGGAAGAACAATCATTTTTCTTTGTCTGTGGTAGATAAAAACGGGCGGAAATACGCAGAGCTCGTGTTGGAGAAAGAGCTGGATCGCGAACAACAGAAGGATATTGAGTTGATTCTTACCGCAGTGGATGGCGGGATTCCTCAGAGATCAGGGACCGCTGTTATACACATCACTGTGCTAGATGCTAATGATAATGTTCCGGTGTTCAGTCAGACTGTATATAAAGTGGCTTTAGCTGAAAACGCACCAATAGGAACAGAAGTCGTCACTGTGAGCGCAGAAGATGCAGATGAAGGAGCAAACGGTGCAGTCACTTATGAGTTTAGTCGGATTTCTCACAACGCTGCACAGTTATTTACCCTTAATTATCTCACTGGACAAATCAATGTAAATGGAGAAATCGACTATGAGGAAGAAAAGTATTATGAAATTGGAGTTCAGGCTAAAGATGGATCTGGTTTAGCGTCAACTGCAAGTGTTATTATAGATATTACTGATGTCAATGACAATGCACCTAAAATTATTCTTAAATCTCTAAATAATCCTTTTCCCGAGAATGTAATTTTGGGCACTGAGGTGGCCATCATTAATGTTCAGGATAAAGACTCAGGCAATAATCGACAAATTCATTGTTCAATTCAGGAAAATGTTCCTTTCAAATTAAATCCATCCATCAAGAATTATTTTTCATTGGTTACAACAAGCATGCTTGATCGAGAGACAGAAGAACATTACAATATAACCATTACTGTTACTGATGGAGGCTCTCCACCTTTATCTTCATCCATGACAATTCATCTGTCTGTATCAGACATCAATGACAATCCTCCTGTATTTGAACAGCAATCCTACACTGCACATATAACAGAGAATAACAAACCAGGAACCTCTATTAGTTCTGTTAATGCAAGAGACCCAGACTGGAGGCAGAATGGTACAGTACTGTATTCTCTGGTGCCCAGTGAGATAAATGCTGTCACCTCATTTTTATCCATTAACTCAGACACAGGAGTGATCCATGCTGTGAGGTCATTTGACTATGAAAAGTTCAGAAACTTTACAGTCCAGGTTGTAGCCAGAGACAATGGTTCTCCTCCACTCAGCAGCAGCGTGACTGTGAGTGTGTTCATATCAGATGAGAATGATAACTCTCCACAGATATTATACCCTGCTCCAGAGGGAAAGTCTTTAATGACTGAGATGGTCCCTAAAGCTGCTCTCTCTGGCTCTCTGGTCTCCAAAGTCATCACTGTGGATGCTGACTCTGGACAGAACGCATGGCTCTCATACCAGATTGTCAAATCTACTGATCCAGGACTTTTCACTATTGGTCTTCATAGTGGCGAGATCAGGGCTCAGAGGGACATTACTGAATCTGACAGCATGAAACAGACCCTTGTTATCTCAGTGAAAGATAACGGACAGCCCGCTCTCTCTGCTACCTGTTCTGTATATTTACTTATTTCTGATAATCTTGCTGAAGTTCCAGAACTGAAAGACATGACTTATGAAGAGAACAATTCCAAACTGACTTTTTATTTGATCATTGCATTGGTTTCTGTCTCCACCTTCTTTCTGACTTTCATTATTCTGATCCTGGCTGTGAGGTTTTGCCACAGGCGAAAGCCCAGACTGTTGTTTGATGGGGCAGTGGCCATTCCCAGTGCATATCTCCCTCCCAACTATGCAGAAGTGGAGGGAGCTGGAACTCTCCGTAGTTCTTACAATTATGACACATATCTAACAACAGGATCTCGCACCAGTGACTTCAAGTTCGTCACATCGTACAATGACAGCACTCTTATTGCTGGTGGAACTCTACAAAAATGCCACAATGAGACTTTAGCGTCAAGCTTGATTACACTTGATAATTCAGTAGAAGATGAGGTAAGAAAAGTTCCTGCCTTTTGTGAGTTTGTGCAAACTGCTTTTAATTGTTGTACTTGTTAGTGGTTGTGATATTTTTGCCTTCTGATTTAAGTTAGTATGATTTTTATTCATTTGGCAAGGTGTCATGAGAATGGCAAATAGCCTCATTGATGCTTAATGCTTTTCTGTACACAACACTGTGGGATTATTGATTGCAAAATTTAGGGGATACACAGTGTGGATTATTGTTTGACTTGTGTTAGTGTCATAGCTGCTTTTGTTTCCGTTGCATACTAAATCTATATAGTAGTACAATAAGCATTTTTCCTCTATGCTTGTATATGTGTGTCTTGATATTTGATCCAGCCTGTTGTGTGGTTATTTGACATACATTTTAGTTTTCTCCCCCACACTGTTGAAGAACTCACTTAGGTAATCAATTAATACTTCTGCTTGGTAGCAGATTTTCCTGATATTTAAGATGACATATCTGTCCTCGTTTTTCGCTCCTTGGCAAAAACAAAAGAGACTCATGTCATCATTTTTCAGTACTGCAAACCAAGCTGATGCTGATCTTTATACCTGTGCTTAGTGTCTTATAAATTATAGTGAAACCAATGATATCCAGATGCTTTATTTTATTTTAAATAGCTATTTTTAAATCTCTATTGATTTTACAGACTTTTGTGGAGCTCGGAATCCTAAATAGATAAAACTGTAAATGATGGCACATTTCAAAACATGACTTTAAGTGTATTTTAGAAAACTCTGGTGTATTCGTGTTTTATATAATACGTAGCAGATGAGCATTCTAAAAAGAATACACCAGAGCTTGCTTTTATATCATGAATTGACTATATTTTAAAACTCTGTAAACGCTGTCCATAAAAAGAGTTAGGAATGTAGTGGGTAAATGATGGCTCTCCATGGTGCTGAAATGGCTTCCTTCCATCACTGCTGCTCTTGTTCACCATTTAGAAAATGTAGACAGTTGTATATCAAAGAAATCTTTGCTTTTAATATTCGCTAAAATTATTATTGTTATTTTTTTTTAAAACATTCTGCTCTTACAATTAATTTGAAGCAATATGTGTGAACCAGTAATTAGGAATCTGTAATTTCTTTCCTTCTGGACAATCCCGTAACCCCTTAATGCACTTCAGCAATCACAGTAAAGAACACAGAGTATGCAGTTTGTCTTTTAGTTAAGAGCAATTGAATAAATAAGTAATTTTCTTTGAGAAAGTGAAAATGCTGTATAACAAGTTGATTATTGCTCTAATGATTTGACTTTTCGGTTTTACTAATGTGCTTGTGAACAGGCGGAGTAAGGTACTGTAGGCGTTCGAAAATGCTTCAAATAATGATATTATTATTGATTGTTTTTTACGAGGTTGAAAAATCAGAATTTATCTCTCATAAACGTATTGGTGATGTTTTTTTTTTATTTATTTTGGGGTTTTTTTACCTGCAATAAAAGCAAAATGCTCAAAGAGTCGCTGTTGACCATCACTTGAACATAATACTGTATCTTTCCGCCCATATATTAAATATTCAGCTGCTGACATAAGCGGCAGTAAGAACAAGCGTTATACAAAACGGAGAAGTCTACTTCTTACCTCGCGTGGGTGGATTTTTAATGATATTTACACATTGCATGAATAGAAGTAGGTTTACTGGCATCTGGTTTAGCATCGACTTCAAATAGATCAGCAGCTGAAATATGGAATCAAGGACGATTTCAGTGCCGATGTCTTCTTTACTACTGGCGATTCTTTCCTTCCCTTTTCCTGTCGCTCATGGAGAACTGAGCTACACGGTTTCAGAGGAAACGAAGGTGCAATATGTGATTGGAAATATAGCAAAGGATCTCGGAATAGATGCTACGAAACTAAAAACACGAAAAGCCCGAATAGAAACTGAGGACAGCAGCAAGCGGTATGTGGATATTAATTTTAATACGGGAGAACTGATGGTTTCAGAGACAATAGACCGGGAAAAGCTTTGTGGTTCGAGACTGAACTGTAACCTCAATTATGAGCTCGTTTTAGAAAATCCTCTAGAGCTACATCGCATTTCTCTGAATATCCAGGATATTAATGACAATTCGCCTAAATTTCTTAATGACCGCATAAACCTAGAAATTCTCGAGTCCGCTAATAAAGGTCAGCGCTTCCGTTTGGATGAAGCCCATGATTATGATATCGGACAAAACGGAGTTAATGCTTATTCACTTGGGAAGAACAATCATTTTTCTTTATCTGTGGTAGATAAAAACGGGCGGAAATACGCAGAGCTCGTGTTGGAGAAAGAGCTGGATCGCGAACAACAGAAGGATATTGAGTTGATTCTTACCGCAGTGGATGGCGGGATTCCTCAGAGATCAGGGACCGCTGTTATACACATCACTGTGCTAGATGCTAATGATAATGTTCCGGTGTTCAGTCAGACTGTATATAAAGTGGCTTTAGCTGAAAACGCAGCAATAGGAACAGAAGTCGTCACTGTGAGCGCAGAAGATGCAGATGAAGGAGCAAACGGTGCAGTCACTTATGAGTTTAGTCGCATTTCTCACAACGCTGCACAATTATTTACCCTTAATTATGTCACTGGACAAATTAAAGTAAATGGAGAAATCGACTATGAGGAGGAAACGTATTACGAAATTGGAGTCCAAGCTAAAGATGGATCTGGTTTGGCATCGACTGCAAGTGTTATTGTAGATATTACTGATGTCAATGACAATGCACCTAAAATTATTCTTAAATCTCTAAATAATCCTTTTCCCGAGAATGTAATTTTGGGCACTGAGGTGGCCATCATCAATGTTCAGGATAAAGACTCAGGCAATAATCGACAAATTCATTGTTCAATTCAGGAAAATGTTCCTTTCAAATTAAATCCATCCATTAAGAATTATTTTTCATTGGTTACGACAAGCATGCTTGATCGAGAGATTGAAGAACATTACAATATCACCATTACTGCTACTGATGGAGGCTCTCCACCTTTATCTTCATCCATGACAATTCATCTATCTGTATCAGACATCAATGACAATCCTCCTGTATTTGAACAGCAATCCTACACTGCACATATAACAGAAAATAACAAACCAGGAACGTCTATTAGTTCTGTTACTGCAAGAGACCCAGACTGGAGGCAGAATGGTACAGTACTGTATTCTCTGGTGCCCAGTGAGATAAACGCTGTTCCAGTCACCTCATTTTTATCCATTAACTCAGACACAGGAGTGATCCATGCTGTGAGGTCATTTGACTATGAAAAGTTCAGAAACTTTACAGTCCAGGTTGTAGCCAGAGACAATGGTTCTCCTCCACTCAGCAGCAGCGTGACTGTGAGTGTGTTCATATCAGATGAGAATGATAACTCTCCACAGATATTATACCCTGCTCCAGAGGGAAAGTCTTTAATGACTGAGATGGTCCCTAAAGCTGCTCTGTCTGGCTCTCTGGTCTCCAAAGTCATCGCTGTGGATGCTGACTCTGGACAGAACGCATGGCTCTCATATCAGATTGTCAAGTCTACTGATCCAGGACTTTTCATTATTGGTCTCCACAGTGGAGAGATCAGGGCTCAGAGGGACATTACTGAATCTGACAGCATGAAACAGACCCTTGTCATCTCAGTGAAAGATAACGGACAGCCCCCTCTCTCTGCTACCTGTTCTGTATATTTACTTATTTCTGATAATCTTGCTGAAGTTCCAGAACTGAAAGACATGACTTATGAGGAGAGCAATTCCAAACTGACTTTTTATTTGATCATTGCACTGGTTTCTGTGTCCACCTTCTTTCTGACTTTCATTATTCTGATCCTGGCTGTGAGGTTTTGCCACAGGAGAAAGCCCAGACTGTTGTTTGATGGAGCAGTGGCCATTCCCAGTGCATATCTCCCTCCCAACTATGCAGAAGTGGAGGGAGCTGGAACTCTCCGCAGTTCTTACAATTATGACACATATCTAACAACAGGATCTCGCACCAGTGACTTCAAATTTATTACATCATATAATGACAGCACTCTTACTGCTGATGGAACTCTTAAGAAGATTCAAAATGAGACTATAGCTGCAAGCTTAATTACCCTTAGCAATTCAGGAGAGGAAGAACAGGTAGGAATATTTGCCTATTAAATTGTTTGGGATGATTTTTGTGGCATACTTCCATGGCATGTTTTTCAAAACTAAGGTAATTTATTTATCTGGTAAATTGGCCTGAAATGGCATTAATAGTTTCTAGTGACAAAAAAAACACCCCTGATTATTTTCTATTATTTGTTCTTGTATTGATTTCTCAAGTCAGCATTCAGAGTATTGTGGTGTTTATATATATATATATATATATATATATATATATATATATATATATATATATTATTTGCATAGACCTTGGTGTCTGTACATATAAGTCAAGAATAACAACTTTTATAAATGAATTCGGACCAATGTATTTCAAGGGGAGTACTTAAATTTTCTTTCTTCCTACATTATTATCAACACATTCTTGCCCAGTTTCTTTTGTTGTCCAAAATATGATTTTTCTTCCTTCTTCATTTATTTAATTTTGTATTATTTCTTGCTTCTACACTTTTTTCCTTGCACAAGAAATCCTGTTCATTAATCTGATAGCTAAGGTGTTTCGCTACATACCTTTTCATGCACATCCCTATGGACAGGAGATGCTCATTGTGGACTGCTGTATGATTTAAGTTAGTGTAGTGCCTACTGTTGGTTTGTAGTAGGTTGCTCCATAAGCTATATATAAGGTATGTGCGCTGCTCAAGTAGGTTATTTTATTCTCTTCTGTTTCGTGATATGTATCTTGATATTTGGTCCAAATTAGTATAAAGAACTTGGTCATACACTTTTTCTCCACTCTCCCACAATGTCTAATGACTCACTGGGTAAAGTTAAAGATAGATTAGATAAAGTTGTTAAGAAATAGCACATTTTCATCTTTTAAAAAATGTTACATCTCCCATGTTTATTTGCAACTCTTGTGGGGTGGATTATCTCGGGAAAGGAGAAGTGCTCACTATCAGATTTTGACAGATTTATTAACAATATTTGAGAGATGTGGTTTCTTTGTGTATGTAGAAAATGTTTCAGATCTTTGAGTGAATCTCATAAAAAATGGGAGCAAAAACAAAAATGTTGCATTTATATTTTTGTTCAGTATAGATGAGTTTACTTTGTTCATTACAAAGTAAAAATAATAATAACAATGAGACAAAGATTCAAATATTGCTTTCAATACTTGTTTACAAAACAAACAAACAAACAAACAAATATTAGCTTATAGGTTAAAACTTAGTACCCATGATTATAGATTAATTGTATAGTAGTTGTTGTCTTCTAAAATTTGAAAGTGCCTTTTAACAGATTGTTTTATCTTCCTAAGACTTGTATAACAGTTTATTGAAAGTTACATTACTGTAATTATAATTATTACATTAAAAATAAGTATCGTTTCAACATTAAATGAAATGGATTTTTAAATTTGAATGTTTAAATTAATTTCTTAATTCACCGAGCTATTTTTTATTTAAATTTTTGAAAGAAAATGAGGAATTCAATTAAATGTTACTCATTATTTACAAAACGGTACTTTTATAAGGTTAAATTGTTAATTTGGGGATTAATTCGTGTAAATGTAATTTATTATAATCAATAATTTTTATTGCATTATGGCACTTAATAGTTTCAATTAATTCATTAATTCGTTTCTTGAAAATCCTGCAATGCACAAAAATTACTCAAAGCGTCGCTGTTCATCTACGGAGTAAAATAAAATATACCTCTCCACCCATTTCCTGCCCTTTTCCTGCTCCTCCTGACATCGACAAACGGTGCTGAGTTTGGCTGTTACTTGTCGCCAAAAATTTCGAATAAACTACAGTAATTAATTACAAAAATTAGTAACCGAGTACGGACATATTCATTTTATTAGGATGGAAAGGAAGACAGTATTATCCTGGATATTATTCACTTTCTGTCTTGATGTTATTCTTCTTCACCCTGTCCGTGGAGATTTGAGCTACACGGTTCCGGAGGAAACAAAGCGTCAGCATGTGATCGGACATTTAGCAAAGGATCTCGGACTGGATGTGAAACGTTTATCTGCTCGTAAGGCTCGGGTGGAGACAGAGGACAGCGCGAAGCGGTACTGCGACATTAATCTGAGTAGTGGGAATCTGGTCGTGGCGGAAACAATAGACCGAGAGAAGCTTTGTGGGTCGAGAATTTCTTGCATTCTTAATTACGAGCTTGTTTTGGAAAACCCTCTTGAAGTGCATCGCATTTCACTGCAGATTGAGGATGTAAACGATAACTCTCCTGTTTTTACAAATGATCGGATCAGCTTTGAAATCACAGAGTCGGCTCATAAGGGCGAGCGATTCCCTTTGGAAGAAGCTCATGATTTGGACACAGGACGCAATGCAGTTCAAGGATATTCGCTTGAAAAAAACGAGCATTTTATTTTATCTGTGCATGAGAACACGGACGGAGGAAAAACCGCGACGTTGGTCCTGGAGAAAGAGCTCGATCGGGAAAAGCAGAGAGAGATTCATTTAATTCTTACCGCATTTGATGGCGGTAATCCACCGAAATCAGGGACAGCTGCTATACACGTTACTGTTCTGGATGCCAATGATAATATTCCTGTGTTTAGTCTACCTGTGTACAGAGTGAGTCTCGCGGAAAACACGCCTTTAGGCACCGAGGTGATTACAGTCCGCGCGACTGATGCTGATGAGGGAGCAAACGGTGACGTCACATATGAGCTCAGTCGTTTATCTGATAATTCAGCAAAATTATTTTCTCTTGATAAAGCTGTTGGGCGGATCACGGTGAGTGGGAACATCGACTATGAAGATGAAAAATATTTTGAAATGAGAGTCCAGGCCAAGGATGGTCCTGGGCTTGTATCATCTGCTAAAATTATTATAGACATCACTGACGTCAATGACAATGAACCGCGAATTATTCTTAAATCATTAAACGACCCAATACCTGAGAACTCTGCAGCAGGCACTGAGGTGGCCATTATTAATGTACAAGATAAAGATTCAGGAGATAATCGACAGGTGCATTGTTATATTCAGGAAAATGTTCCTTTTAAATTAAACCCATCAATTAAAAACTATTTCTCTTTGGTAACCACAAACATGCTGGATCGAGAGAAAGAATCTCATTACAACATAACTGTTACTGCTACTGATGGAGGCTCTCCAGCTTTATCCTCATCCTTGACAATTCATCTATCTGTATCAGACATCAATGATAATCCTCCTGTATTTGAACAGCAATCCTACACTGCATATGTGATGGAAAATAACAAACCAGGAACCTCTATTAGTTCTGTTACTGCAAGAGACCCAGACTGGAGGCAGAATGGTACAGTACTGTATTCTCTGGTGCCCAGTGAGATAAACGCTGTTCCAGTCACCTCATTTTTATCCATTAACTCAGACACAGGAGTGATCCATGCTGTGAGGTCATTTGACTATGAAAAGTTCAGAAACTTTACAGTCCAGGTTGTAGCCAGAGACAATGGTTCTCCTCCACTCAGCAGCAGCGTGACTGTGAGTGTGTTCATATCAGATGAGAATGATAACTCTCCACAGATATTATACCCTGCTCCAGAGGGAAAGTCTGTAATGACTGAGATGGTCCCTAAAGCTGCTCTCTCTGGCTCTCTGGTCTCCAAAGTCATTGCTGTGGATGCTGACTCTGGACAGAACGCATGGCTCTCATATCAGATTGTCAAATCTACTGATCCAGGACTTTTCACTATTGGTCTTCATAGTGGAGAAATCAGGGCTCAGAGGGACATTACTGAATCTGACAGCATGAAACAGAACCTTGTTATCTCAGTGAAAGATAACGGACAGCCCCCTCTCTCTGCTACCTGTTCCGTATATTTACTTATTTCTGATAATCTTGCTGAAGTTCCAGAACTGAAAGACATGACTTATGAAGAGAGCAATTCCAAACTGACTTTTTATTTGATCATCGCACTAGTTAGTGTCTCCACCTTCTTTCTGACTTTCATTATTCTGATCCTGGCTGTGAGGTTTTGCCACAGGAGAAAGCCCAGACTGTTGTTTGATGGAGCAGTGGCCATTCCCAGTGCATATCTCCCTCCCAACTATGCAGAGGTGGAGGGAGCTGGAACTCTCCGCAGTTCTTATAATTATGACACATATCTAACAACAGGATCTCGCACCAGTGACTTCAAGTTCATCACATCTTACAATGACAGCACTCTTACTGCTGATGGAACTTTTAAAAAGGGCCAAAATGACACTTTAGCCACAAACCTGATTACTCTTAACACTACAGGAGAGGGAGATGAGGTAAGAAAAGTGTGATCTTTCTTTCCATTCTAAGGTTGAATTTGTCCTCAAATGCAAATTCTCTATTTCATTTTTGGCAAACCACGTCTTCATCGATCTCACTTTATGAACAGGTGCATTGCAATATTGGATGAAATTTGGGCCTTTTTGTTTGAGTAAGGAACAACCTTAATAGTACTGCATATGCTATTTGTCTGAATAATTGTCTGCCTCTAACATTGTGCCAACTTTGAATGCTTGGTGATTCTTTCAGTTTTAAATAAATCCCCATATGCTTCATCTTTCCAATTCAAAAGACACACTCATTTCCTCACATATAATCAAAATATTTCATCCATAAACAATATTTTTTACATGCTTTGGCCATTTCTTCATTGTCCCTTTTTTGTTGCTTGAGTTTTGTGATACTTTTTTCACTCTTCTCCATAGCTAAATTACCACTTTACTAAGCTTTGTTTCAATTTTAATAAAAGTATCCATGTTTTTAAAAAAAATCTAATTTGGATAAATGCCTTTTTCTCACAAAAAAAATATTGTACAGGAATTCACAAATTGAGTTATTATTATTATTATTATTATTATTATTATTATTACTCAAATTTTCTTTGGTTAGAAATTACACATTATCAAGTTAGGGTTACAATTACCTCAGTCTTCTGCCTTGTTTACGCTTTGCATGCATAGTGCAAATTGGGATAGGGTTGTAATTCAGGTAGCAATAATTATTGTATTGAGAATTAGAAAGGTTGTAGTAAAGTTCCTCAAAAGTTGGGGAGGTGTTTTAATTGGTCAACAGGGTCTCTCATCAAAATAATCTTCATCATGAAATTTCCACAAACACAAATTCAAACCTATGATAAACTTTTATTATACTCCTAATCCAAAAAATATATCCTACGGAAAAATGTATCCCTTATCCCATATATAATAAAAATATTATTTAATTTTTTTATTTACTTCTTTTTTTTAAGTACATGATCTTAAATCCATTTGCTACTTACTACTTGTTGTACATTGATATGATAATGCAGTGATTGATATTTTATACAGTGGTCATATTGGTATTCTGAATTTGCACATATTTTGTGTATAGTTTACAGGTCTATTTTAGACATATTGGCATCCAATTTCATTCAGCATAATTTTACATTACACTTGTTATACAGTTTTTTAATACATGTCCAAGAATCTTGAGCTTCAAATACATCATGAAAGTATGGAAACATGTTGAGGCACTAGTTCAGCTCTATGTAGTTTGTTCTGTTGTTTGGCAGGGTAATGAATGAAATGTTTTATGTAATTGCTGCTAATAGGAAGAAGAAAATGCAATTCAAGTCAAGCATACATTATGTTTTTCACTTGTTTTGTTTAACTGCTTTTACTCTGCACTTAAATTTAAATACAAAACAAACATCATTTTTCTCTTGGTCTGTATGTGTCCTTATTAGTTGTTACAGTGCTGAAAAATCATTTACATCAGATTTGTATGCCTTTTTTTTTCATTGTTTTTTTGGGGTGGGGGTGTATGTAACAGCTCATTTATTCCTTCAAGGTCAGATTAGCTTTATTTTTTATGATTCTTTGCTTCTGGACTGGCTGATACTTGCGATTTTTGCCTAATGCAGTTTTGATATCCACTGGTTGTTTGAATGTCTTTAGATGTTGTTGATTTAGACAGTGGCCAATCTTTCACTGCATTTCTAGATGTCAAATGCATTTATTGCAGTGTTATTTTAAAAAACACATTCTTCAGACACCTATCTTATCAAATGTGACTCTTCTTTAGTAATTGTTTTCTACAATTTAGAATTTTGTTGTGTAGTAAGAGCAAAATATCACACTGTACTTCAGATTATGATCGGTCGATTTTGTTGCTCACTTTGCATGGTTCAGATTCCCCACAGCACATGTTTTTTTTTTCCTCGTTACAGTAGGTTCTAAATCTCATTTTATCCCATGCTGAAGAATGACTTGTTTGGTTTGTGGAGGTAAACTTCGCTGTTATGGAAAGGCTTTTCACAGCATTTTGCATTGTGATTGTGGTGATTTGTGATCATTTTTTACAAGACCATTAGTATGGATTAATGCACAGTCTACATCTTAATTTATTGTAATGTTGTCCAGTCAGGTTGACGTCAGACCTCTGGGGTAACCCCCTCATGTAACTCCACTTTAACTTTGGCAAACCATGTATTTATGAAGCTTGCCTTCTGCAGAGGGCATTGTCATGCTGGAACAGGTTTGAGCCTTAAGTAAATATTGTAATGTAGCGAAATCTAAATTAAACATAGGATTTTTACTAAGCATTTTCATTTTTTAAAGAGTGATGAAAACACCAGATTTTTTTATTTGCTCTAATTTGATTAATAGAGCCTTTCTTATTTCTGAGGATAATGGTAGAGATCATTTATATTAAGACTGTAGTAATAATGATTCAATAACTAAAACAAACATGAGTTACAAAGTCTTCTGCGCTTCACCATGGATACTTTTTGAACAATTTGACAAACAAACAAAAACTGTTGTCTGTCAGTATGAATTAATTATGTTGATTGTATTTTTGATTGGACATACTATGTAATTTCATGGATCTTTTTTCTTCATAATATTTTATAAGTTTCCTTAGTGTATTATTGCATTCTTGATAATTCAAACTGTATGAAGGATATATTAGGTATATAAAGATGAAATCATAAAGTAATATAATTTCATATTAATCATATCTCCATATTTTTATTCAACTATATTAATCCCATTCCTTACATAATGGTTCTTTAAAAAAGAACCGAAAAGGTTTTTTTTTTTTTTTTTTTTTCGAAAAGTTTATATCCATTTATTTATTTGTTTATTCGTTCATAAATTCTTTGTAAGGGAAAGAGCAAAAAAGAATTGAACAGAATATAGTGCAATATACCTAAATTACTCCAAGCGTCGCTGTTCACCCACTGAATGAAATATAATAAACCTCTCCACCCATTTCATATCTTCTTCCAGCTCCTCCTGACATGCTGCATTTGGCGATTTTATTGTCATTGCAAATTACGAAAAGACGGCACCAATTAGACACATTTAAAACGCAGTAGAGAATTTACTGTTGCTAAAATTGACCGGGAAATGGGTTTATCCTGGATATTATTTACTTTCTGTCTTGATGTTATTCTTCTTCACCCTGTCCGTGGAGATTTGAGCTACACGGTTCCGGAGGAAACAAAGCGTCAGCATGTGATCGGACATTTAGCAAAGGATCTCGGACTGGATGTGAAACGTTTATCTGCTCGTAAGGCTCGGGTGGAGACAGAGGACAGCGCGAAGCGGTACTGCGACATTAATCTGAGTAGTGGGAATCTGGTCGTGGCGGAAACAATAGACCGAGAGGAGCTTTGTGAGTCCATAATTACTTGCATTCTTAATTACGAGCTTGTTTTGGAAAACCCTCTTGAAGTGCATCGCATTTCACTGCAGATTGAGGATGTAAACGATAACTCTCCTGTTTTTACAAATGATCGGATCAGCTTTGAAATCACAGAGTCGGCCGATAAGGGCGAGCGATTCCCTTTGGAAGAAGCTCATGATTTGGACACAGGACGCAATGCAGTTCAAGGATATTCGCTTGAAAAAAACGAGCATTTTATTTTATCTGTGCATGAGAACACGGACGGAGGAAAAACCGCGACGTTGGTCCTGGAGAAAGAGCTCGATCGGGAAAAGCAGAGAGAGATCAATTTAATTCTTACCGCATTTGATGGCGGTAATCCACCGAAATCAGGGACAGCTGCTATACACGTTACTGTTCTGGATGCCAATGATAATATTCCTGTGTTTAGTCTACCTGTGTACAGAGTGAGTCTCGCGGAAAACACGCCTTTAGGCACCGAGGTGATTACAGTCCGCGCGACTGATGCTGATGAGGGAGCAAACGGTGACGTCACATATGAGCTCAGTCGTTTATCTGATAAATCGGTGAAATTATTTTCTCTTGATAAAGCTACTGGGCGGATCACGGTGAGTGGGAACATCGACTATGAAAATGAAAAACATTATGAAATAAAAGTCCAGGCCAAGGATGGTCCTGGGCTTGTATCATCTGCTAAAATTATTATAGACATCACTGACGTCAATGACAATGAACCGCGAATTATTCTTAAATCATTAAACGACCCAATACCTGAGAACTCTGCAGCAGGCACTGAGGTGGCCATTATTAATGTACAAGATAAAGATTCAGGAGATAATCGACAGGTGCATTGTTATATTCAGGAAAATGTTCCTTTTAAATTAAACCCATCAATTAAAAACTATTTCTCTTTGGTAACCACAAACATGCTGGATCGAGAGAAAGAATCTGATTACAACATAACTGTTACTGCTACTGATGGAGGCTCTCCACCTTTATCTTCATCCATGACAATTCATCTGTCTGTATCAGACATCAATGATAATCCTCCTGTATTTAAACAGCAATCCTACACTGCATATGTGATGGAAAATAACAAACCAGGAACCTCTATTAGTTCTGTTACTGCAAGAGACCCAGACTGGAGGCAGAATGGTACAGTATTGTATTCTCTGGTGCCCAGTGAGATAAACGCTGTTCCAGTCACCTCATTTTTATCCATTAACTCAGACACAGGACTGATCCATGCTGTGAGGTCATTTGACTATGAAAAGTTCAGAAACTTCACAGTCCAGGTTGTAGCCAGAGACAATGGTTCTCCTCCACTCAGCAGCAGCGTGACTGTGAGTGTGTTCATATCAGATGAGAATGATAACTCTCCACAGATATTATACCCTGCTCCAGAGGGAAAGTCTGTAATGACTGAGATGGTCCCTAAAGCTGCTCTGTCTGGCTCTCTGGTCTCCAAAGTCATCGCTGTGGATGCTGACTCTGGACAGAACGCATGGCTCTCATACCAGATTGTTAAATCTACTGATCCAGGACTTTTCACTATTGGCCTCCACAGTGGAGAGATCAGGGCTCAGAGGGACGTTACTGAATCTGACAGCATGAAACAGACCCTTGTTATCTCAGTGAAAGATAACGGACAGCCCCCTCTCTCTGCTACCTGTTCTGTATATTTACTTATTTCTGATAATCTTGCTGAAGTTCCAGAACTGAAAGACATGTCTTATGAAGAGAGCAATTCCAAACTGACTTTTTATTTGATCATCGCACTGGTTTCTGTGTCCACCTTCTTTCTGACTTTCATTATTCTGATCCTGGCTGTGAGGTTTTGCCACAGGAGAAAGCCCAGACTGTTGTTTGATGGAGCAGTGGCCATTCCCAGTGCATATCTCCCTCCCAACTATGCAGAGGTGGAGGGAGCAGGAACTCTCCGCGGTTCTTACAATTATGACACATATCTAACAACAGGATCTCGCACCAGTGACTTCAAGTTCATCACGTCTTACAATGACAGCACTCTTACTGCTGATGGAACTTTTAAAAAGGGCCAAAATGACACTTTAGCCGCAAATCTGATTACACTTAACAGTTCAGGAGACAGTGATGAGGTAAGAAAAGCATAATCTTTTCTTTTCTTCTGTACTTGAAAATGTGTATAAATTCCATTTGTTCACCTCATCTTTGACAAACCTTGTCTTGATTAAGCTTGTTTTGCTTCATATCGGAACACATATGGGCCTCTCAGTTTAAACAGTTTAACAGTATCCACATATTTCTTGAATAATTGTGTGCTTCCAACATTCTAACGACTTTAAAGCCTTGAGATTCTATATTCCTTCATTTTGTTTCTCATTGGATTTGCTCTTGGCAAAGTGTCTCTCTCATTTTACACATCACATGGACATTGTGATGCTGGAACAGGTTCTGTCTTGTCAGTTTCAGTAAGGGGAAATCTTAAAGCTATAGCATTGAAATACATACTCAATTGTGTGCTTCCAACAGCGTGGAAAATTGTAAAGCTTTTTAATTCTCTGGACATTAAATAAAAGCTTGTTTCCTTCATGTATCCAAAGTTTTTTCTTATGTTTTATATGTCAAAGAATATTAAATAATAATTTACTTTTTTTTGTGAGGAAAAAAGAACACATTTATTTGTCACAAATATTTTACAGCACTGTGAAATTCTTTTTTCTTATTTCCCAGCTTGTTAAGAAATTGAAGTCAGAGCAGGGTTAGCTATGAGTAGTGTGCACCTCAAACAGAGAGAGTTAAGGTCCTTCCTCAAACCATTTTATGATATTTTATAATATGTTTTGGTATCACAATCAATAAGTGGTTATTTTTTTTTACATATTTGTGAAAGTTTTATAATTAAGTTAATTTTGTTATGTGATCTTGCTGGCCAATTAAAACACACCTCCAGTGTCTGATTCACAGCTTTCCTCTATAGCTAATTTCAATGATACTGTATGGCCTTTATTCTCAAATAAATAGCTATTTTCATGGTGCACAATGTCAGATACTGTTAACATTTTATACTTTTTCCATACTTTTCCAAGCAAGCAATTGATAGATTATGTTTTTCAGTCAAGATTTCTAATGTGTCACGATTGCAAGTTACTAAGTCACTGGTACAGTTGGCTGATTTCTCTTTTCTGCCTAATTTGAGTCATGCATACACAGTGCCAGTTGTGATGAGTGGGGGGAAAATGTCATTTGGGGAGTGGTGGTTATCATTATCAGAATCAGATTGTTTGTAGTGAATTCCCCAAACTTGGGAAAGTGCTTTGATTGGTCATTATGATGCAGAAAAACTCTTTCAGAATCAATGATATTTGAGACAGCAATTATGAATAACACAACTGCACATTCTGCATGGGCCAGATTGGCCACAACACTGTCCGGTACTTGTTTATTTCCAGTTATATCATTTAATGTGTCCCACTCTGACCAATATCTAATTTGGTGATTAGTTTATGCTACAATGTGCCACTAGGTGCCATAGTTTCATCCTACTTCTTGAGTTTTATATCTACTAGATTACATCATTAGTATTTAAACTCCATGTGATCCACCATCATACCCATATGCACATCGTAAACATTCTATTCCAAAGTTGGTCCTACCATTGCTATTAAAATAAACTTTTTTCTGGGAAGGTTTTTACTAGATTGCTGAGTTTAGTTGTGGGGATTTGTGATCATTAAAGCACAAAACCATAAGGTAGTATTAGTGCACAGTCAGCATTTTAAAGTTCACCGAAATTAACTTAAACCTAATTGAGAAGGGGAGGGGGGGGGGGGGGTTCTATGTGAAAACCAGTCTTTCAGTTGATCCTTGGCAAAGCTTGTCTTCATGGAATTTGCATTGTGAGTCATGGTGTTGCTGAAACAGGTTGGGATCTCTTAGTTCCAGGGAAGGGATCTCGTTATCCTACAGCATACAAACACTTGCTGCACTTTTGTTTCCTTTTAACATTTATGCAATTTATGAGGCTAGGCTTTTTTTTATTTTTTACTTAGTCTACTCACCTTTAAAAAAAAATCTGGGTACAGGGTCACCTTTAGCAGCCCCAAGAAATGTCTCTGAAGTTTATTTATTCATTCATTTATTTATGTGTTTGTTTATTATTTTCATTATGCGAATACTATAATGTATAAGTGAAAAAAATAAAGACATAGACTAATAGAACTACACATTATTTTACACATTGAAAAACATAAAGGGGAAACACGTATTTTGATCCAGTCAATGAGCGCAGCAAGCGCTGAACTTTTAATCTTTTCCTTCCGAATAACTGAACCATAGTAATAAAGCATTAGTTAGTTACAAACATGTGCTTGTCTGTGTTACTTGTTTTTGAATTTTAAATCCTTTGTCGGTTGAGGCACAGCTAGTTCTTGTTATCGCTATGCGATGCTCATTCATATAGGATTAGGTCTATGGGTCTAATACTGCTACATCATTACGCAGCACGAATTTGTAATTTCTGATTGTGTGTGTGTGTGTGTGTGTGTGTGTGTGTGTGTGTGTGTGTGTGTGTGTGTGTGTGTGTGTGTGGCTTGCTGCGTGTGTGGAATGCTGTGAACCAATAACATTATATAGGTCTCAGAGCGGCAACGTTAATGGCGCCAATTTTAAGCAGCCTTGATGAAAAGTCACGTTATTCCATTGCATTAGAAAAAAAGAAAATGCCTCCTGCCTCTTTGTCAACGATATTGCGGGTTGTTGTAGTGCTTGGAAGGCAAAACGGGTTGTTTAAATATTTAAATATGGTTACATGGGGTGAAAGGTGAATATTTTTTTAATGGAACTATGTATTTAAAATATTATAAAAAAGTGATGGAAATAGCATTTTAAACTGTTTTTTTTTAAATCTATTTGCTGTTAATATAATTTCTTATTGCTGACGAAACACGCTAACACATTTTTGTTAAACTTGATTTGTTCGCACTGGTTATGATCAATCGTGGAGTCATGTCGTCTAAACCAGGAGTAAAAAACGCATCTAAAACAACAGCAAATATATAACATGTCCCAAATATATGAGGCGCCGTATAGGGCTTAAATCAAACTTCACTCATGCACACACATATGAAACACTTGCATACACATATATGAAACAGTCACACATCTATATAGACTACTAACTGCTCACACAACTACATATGAAATGCGCACACACACACCTATGAGACGCGCGCACATATATACAAACTCTCCGTGCACATACACACGCAAACTCTCCGTGCACACACACCTATGAGATGCACGCACACACACATATGAAATTCTCAGTGTAACCGGAAGTCATTTCAGTGTAGACGGACTTGTCGCTTCATACTCCATGATTGGTAGTAGCGGTTTGTAAACACCCTGCTGTTGGACAGTTTAAAAGACGGAGTAGGACAGTATAATGAGGATCACTGCTCAATCACAAGGCATATTCACAACTGTCCACATAATGTCTGAATATTGCAGCGGCACAAAACGCACGTGATGTTTAGCAAAAGGAAAATTGAAGCACGGAATCTGTGGCTAATATGTCGGATCCTTCTGTGGTGATAATAAATAAACCACTTGCTGTCTTCTAAACTGTCCAGTAACGGTCTATTTAAAAATGCTACTACTAATCAGCGAGAATGAATCGGCACCTCCATATACATTGAAATTACTACGCCCTACTCCCTACACCCTACTCCCTACACCCTACACCCTACTCCATGGTGGGGAATGCCTGTTAAGGGAACTTCACTCTACAAAATTCCGCCAATCGGAACATCCTGCAACGTCACTTCCTACATGCGTTACCATAGTAACATAAGCACCTTGGATACCCGTCCCTGCTGCTGTGGAAATTTCACGCTACGGACAGTAAATATAGAATATTTATTGAAAAAAAAAAACTGACACTAAAATATACAACGTTTTGAAACGTTTATAACTTATGAATAAATGATTCGATTAATTTACAAGATGTAGGGATATTTATTTATTTATTTATTTATTTATTTATACAGATTACTGGTCTATGTAATACTAAATATTTCTTAATTAAATTGAAATTAAATTATTGTGTCCTGTTTATATGGTGTTGTCCTCGAAAATAATTATAATAAATATTGTAATGACTGATAGGAAATTCCTTGTTTGTGCGCGTCTCATAAGTGTGTGTGTGTGTGTGTGTGTGTGTGTGTGTGTGTGTGTGTGTGTGTGTGTGTGTGTGTGCGTGTGTGTGTGTGTGTGTGTGTGTGTGTGTGTGTGAGTGTACGCACGGAGACTTTGTGTATGTGCGTGCATCTCATAGGTGTGTGTGCACGGAGAGTTTGCATATATGTGCGCGCGTCTCATAGGTGTGTGTGTGTGCGCATTTCATATGTAGTTGTGTGAGCAGTTAGTAGTATATATAGATGTGTGACTGTTTCATATATGTGTATGCAAGTTTACTGTGTGTTTCATATGTGTGTGCATGAGTGAAGTTTGATTTAAGCTCTATACGGCGCCTCATACAAATATTCATTACATTCGCTGTACTTGTTTAGCAGAAAGGAAGAAAGAGCTGGTGTACTTTCTGTTCAATAAGTTATGTAATGCGGTTATTTTCCTTTGCTAAAGTTTAATGTGCATTCTTAATATTTTAAATATTATCAATTTGATAATAAATTATATATTAAATAAATTGATATTATATGATATTTTCTGTCAATTACATTTTAGATTATCCATAGTTAATCTATCAGACATATTCATCTATGTATTCATTAACATATATTTATATATACAATTGGTTAAAAGAGATGAAACAGTAAACATTATGGATAAACAAGAAAACGTGCGCTAAAGATTACAGTTGTAATTACTATAATTGGCAGTCATTTTATTATAATTTATTCGTTTGTTTATTTAACCATAAAATATTTGTAGGGCAATAGTAATGATTGGAGAGAATACATTGTAATATACCAAAAATTACTCTGAGCGGCGCTGTTCACCTACGAAGTAAAATATAATATCCCTCTCCACCCATTTCATGTCTGCGTCCAGCTCCTCCTATCACAAACAGTGCTGCAGTTGGATGTTTTATGGTCAGAGAAAAACCCAAAGGGACGACAGTAAATAGATATTTTAAGCCGCACTAGACATATTTTAGTGTTGCTATTATATACAGGGAAATGGGTTTATTCTGGATAATATTTCATCTAATTTTTATATTCATTCTTCTTCACCCTGTCCGTGGAGATTTGAGCTACACGGTTCCGGAGGAAACAAAGCGTCAGCATGTGATCGGACATTTAGCAAAGGATCTCGGACTGGATGTGAAACGTTTATCTGCTCGTAAGGCTCGGGTGGAGACAGAGGACAGCGCGAAGCGGTACTGCGACATTAATCTGAGTAGTGGGAATCTGGTCGTGGCGGAAACAATAGACCGAGAGGAGCTTTGTGGGTCGAGAATTTCTTGCATTCTTAATTACGAGCTTGTTTTGGAAAACCCTCTTGAAGTGCATCGCATTTCACTGCAGATTGAGGATGTAAACGATAACTCTCCTGTTTTTCCTAATGATCGGATCAGCTTTGAAATCAGAGAGTCGGCCGATAAGGGCGAGCGATTCCCTTTGGAAGAAGCTCATGATTTGGACACAGGACGCAATGCAGTTCAAGGATATTCGCTTGAAAAAAACGAGCATTTTATTTTATCTGTGCATGAGAACACGGACGGAGGAAAAACCGCGACGTTGGTCCTGGAGAAAGAGCTCGATCGGGAAAAGCAGAGAGAGATTCATTTAATTCTTACCGCATTTGATGGCGGTAATCCACCGAAATCAGGGACAGCTGCTATACACGTTACTGTTCTGGATGCCAATGATAATATTCCTGTGTTTAGTCTACCTGTGTACAGAGTGAGTCTCGCGGAAAACACGCCTTTAGGCACCGAGGTGATTACAGTCCGCGCGACTGATGCTGATGAGGGAGCAAACGGTGACGTCACATATGAGCTCAGTCGTTTATCTGATAAATCGGTGAAATTATTTTCTCTTGATAAAGCTACTGGGCGGATCACGGTGAGTGGGAACATCGACTATGAAGATGAAAAAAATTTTGAAATGAGAGTCCAGGCCAAGGATGGTCCTGGGCTTGTGTCATCTGCTAAAATTATTATAGACATCACTGACGTCAATGACAATGAACCGCGAATTATTCTTAAATCATTAAACGACCCAATACCTGAGAACTCTGCAGCAGGCACTGAGGTGGCCATTATTAATGTACAAGATAAAGATTCAGGAGATAATCGACAGGTGCATTGTTATATTCAGGAAAATGTTCCTTTTAAATTAAACCCATCAATTAAAAACTATTTCTCTTTGGTAACCACAAACATGCTGGATCGAGAGAAAGAATCTGATTACAACATAACTGTTACTGCTACTGATGGAGGCTCTCCAGCTTTATCCTCATCCTTGACAATTCATCTGTCTGTATCAGACATCAATGATAATCCTCCTGTATTTGAACAGCAATCCTACACTGCATATGTGATGGAAAATAACAAACCAGGAACCTCTATTTGTTCTGTTACTGCAAGAGACCCAGACTGGAGGCAGAATGGTACAGTACTGTATTCTCTGGTGCCCAGTGAGATAAACGCTGTTCCAGTCACCTCATCTTTATCCATTAACTCAGACACAGGACTGATCCATGCTGTGAGGTCATTTGACTATGAAAAGTTCAGAAACTTTACAGTCCAGGTTGTAGCCAGAGACAATGGTTCTCCTCCACTCAGCAGCAGTGTGACTGTGAGTGTGTTCATATCAGATGAGAATGATAACTCTCCACAGATATTATACCCTGCTCCAGAGGGAAAGTCTTTAATGACTGAGATGGTCCCTAAAGCTGCTCTCTCTGGCTCTCTGGTCTCCAAAGTCATCGCTGTGGATGCTGACTCTGGACAGAACGCATGGCTCTCATATCAGATTGTCAAATCTACTGATCCAGGACTTTTCACTATTGGTCTCCATAGTGGAGAGATCAGGGCTCAGAGGGACATTACTGAATCTGACAGCATGAAACAGACCCTTGTTATCTCAGTGAAAGATAACGGACAGCCCCCTCTCTCTGCTACCTGTTCTGTGTATTTACTTATTTCTGATAATCTTGCTGAAGTTCCGGAACTGAAAGACATGACTTATGAAGAGAGCAATTCCAAACTGACTTTTTATTTGATCATCGCACTGGTTTCTGTGTCCACCTTCTTTCTGACTTTCATTATTCTGATCCTGGCTGTGAGGTTTTGCCACAGGAGAAAGCCCAGATTGTTGTTTGATGGAGCAGTGGCCATTCCCAGTGCATATCTCCCTCCCAACTATGCAGAGGTGGAGGGAGCTGGAACTCTCCGCAGTTCTTACAATTATGACACATATCTAACAACAGGATCTCGCACCAGTGACTTCAAGTTCATCACGTCATATAATGACAGCACTCTTAGTGCTGATGGAACTTTTAAAAAGGGCCAAAATGACACTTTTGCCGCAAATCTGATTACACTTAACAGTTCAGGAGAAGGAGATGAGGTAAGAAATTGTTTGATCTTTAAATTGACTTTCATCACTTCTACCAATATTTTGATTTCCATCTGATATTTATGGCATCCAAATTTTATGTATTTATATTTAGTTTAAACATGCGTATTTGTATTTTGGTTAAACCTGTGATAATGCTGGCAGTATTATTTTTTTTTTACCCTAACATAATACTTAGTTTTTTGTCTTGCTGAAAACTTGTTACTTTGTGCAACTGTACATGCAATGTGAATTCTGCAGTTCTTCTCCATTCGCATAAATAGTCGACAATCATTTTGGGGTTTATTGCAACTCCAAGTATCAAAGTGTTGTTCATGATTTGTTGGTCAGCATAAGCTACAGGCACATGCCAATTTAAATGTGGGTCCAAAGCAAATGCTTTGTACCCATCACAATCCCGATGGTTTATTTCTAATTTTCACAATTTCATAATCAGTTCTTTATAAGTTGTACAATATGCATGGTCCAAATTACAGCTGGGTTTTATGTTAATTTATTTTGCTATATACTGAACTTCCTAAGGTAATCGCTCTATGCTGCACAGTCAAACTTGTTGGCACACCAGAATTCCAAATTTCTGGTGTGGTTTATTTTGGATTACAGAGTTGCTTCTTAAATGGTATAATATTTTTGCTGCAGTTAGGTTGATAAATTGAACAAGTAATTCGTTGGTGGTTCAGAAAAAATGTTTTCAGGTAAACTTAGCCTACTCTGTCCAAGTTGATCAAATTACTTAGATGAAAGGACAAACTTTTTTCTCATCAGTTAGAAATAATTCTAATGTCTAATACATCTCTCTGTTTTTGTAATGTAACATAAGACTTATTTTGAGAGAAATTATAATACCAAAATTCATTGTTTTCAGTGGTGAGAGTACTTTTTTGTTATTTAACTATCCAGTAGGTTGTCTGTAGAACCACTTCTTTGGACCTTTGGAGAGTGATTTTTAGCTGGTCGTTAGTTTGTTCCTTCTAAAGCATCAGGAACAATGGAACAGCTCATTAGTTGAACTTTCTCTCTGGTCTCAAAACGATTACTGAAAACAGCTCATAACAGTCGGTTGGGTAACGGTGTAGTAATCGAAAAATGCTCCGAGTGTCGCTGTTCATCTACAGTAAAGATTTTGAACCCCACACCACCCTCTTGTACATACGTACTCGAGGGACAGTCTGCTTGCAGAAGGAACACAGCCACATACTACAGTCTTTCTTAGGATACACAAACCCAGTCTTTGACTATCTCTTTTCGTTTGAAGTTGTGACGATGTCATCAAGCTTTAGCGGTTTGAAGCCTACAGCGCTGTCCTGTGTAATATTAGGATTTTTCTCAGCTCTCATTTTCAATCAGAGCGTCGTGTGCGGAGATCTGAGCTACACCGTACAGGAGGAAATGAAGCATCGGTATGTAATTGGAAACGTCGCAAAGGATCTTGGATTTGATATGTTAAAATTATCATCACGAAAGGCGCGAGTAGAAACTGAGGACAGCAGCAAGCGGTATGTGGATCTTAATTTTAATACGGGAGAACTGATCGTTTCAGAGACAATAGACCGGGAAAAGCTTTGTGGTTTAAGACTGAACTGCATCCTCAATTATGAGCTCGTTTTAGAAAATCCTCTAGAGCTACATCGCATTTCTCTGAATATTCAGGATATTAATGACAATTCGCCTAAATTTCTTAATGAGCGCATAAACCTAGAAATCCCCGAGTCCGCTGATAAAGGTCAGCGCTTCCGTTTGGATGAAGCCCACGACTCTGATCTCGGACAAAACGGAGTGAACGGCTATGCGCTGGAGAAGAACGACCATTTTGCTTTGTCTGTTAATGAAAATAAAAACGGGCGGAAATACGCAGAGCTCGTGTTGGAGAAAGAGCTGGATCACGAACAACAGAAGGATATTGAGTTGATTCTTACCGCAGTGGATGGCGGGATTCCTCAGAGATCAGGGACCGCTGTTATACACATCACTGTGCTAGATGCTAATGATAATGTTCCGGTGTTCAGTCAGACAGTATACAAAGTGGCTTTAGCTGAAAACGCACCAATAGGAACAGAAGTCGCCACTGTGAGCGCAGAAGATGCAGATGAAGGAGCAAACGGTGCAGTCACTTATGAGTTTAGTCGCATCCCGGATAATGCAAAAACATTATTTGTTATTGACAAGCTCACTGGACAAATTAAAGTAAGTGGAGAAATCGACTATGAGGAGGAGAAGTATTATGAAATTGGAGTTCAGGCTAAAGATGGATCTGGTTTAGCGTCGACCGCAAGTGTTATTATAGATATTACTGATGTCAATGACAATGCACCTAAAATTATTCTTAAATCTCTGAGTAACCCTTTACCTGAGAATGCAATTTTGGGCACTGAGGTGGCCATCATCAACGTTCAGGATAAAGACTCAGGAGATAATCGACAAATTCATTGTTCAATTCATGAAAATGTTCCTTTTAAATTAAATCCATCCATTAAGAATTATTTTTCATTAATAACGACAAGCATGCTTGATCGAGAGACAGAAGAACATTACAATATAACCATTACTGCTACTGATGGAGGCTCTCCACCTTTATTTTCATCCAAGACAATTCATCTGTCTGTATCAGACATCAATGACAATCCTCCTGTATTTGAACAGCAATCCTACACTGCACATATGACAGAAAATAACAAACCAGGAACCTCTATTAGTTCTGTTACTGCAAGAGACCCAGACTGGAGGCAGAATGGTACAGTACTGTATTCTCTGGTGCCCAGTGAGATAAACGCTGTTCCAGTCACCTCATTTTTATCCATTAACTCAGACACAGGAGTGATCCATGCTGTGAGGTCATTTGACTATGAAAAGTTCAGAAACTTTACAGTCCAGGTTGTAGCCAGAGACAATGGTTCTCCTCCACTCAGTAGCAGCGTGACTGTGAGTGTGTTCATATCAGATGAGAATGATAACTCTCCACAGATATTATACCCTGCTCCAGAGGGAAAGTCTTTAATGACTGAGATGGTCCCTAAAGCTGCTCTCTCTGGCTCTCTGGTCTCCAAAGTCATCGCTGTGGATGCTGACTCTGGACAGAACGCATGGCTCTCGTACCAGATTGTCAGATCTACTGATCCAGGACTTTTCACTATTGGTCTCCACAGTGGAGAGATCAGGGCTCAGAGGGACGTTACTGAATCTGACAGCATGAAACAGACCCTTGTTATCTCAGTGAAAGATAACGGACTACCCCCTCTCTCTGCTACCTGTTCTGTATATTTACTTATTTCTGATAATTTTGCTGAAGTTCCAGAACTGAAAGACATGACTTATGAGGAGAGCAATTCCAAACTGACTTTTTATTTGATCATTGCACTTGTTTCCGTGTCCACCTTCTTTCTGACTTTCATTATTCTGATCCTGGCTGTGAGGTTTTGCCACAGGAGAAAGCCCAGATTGTTGTTTGATGGAGCAGTGGCCATTCCCAGTGCATATCTCCCTCCCAACTATGCAGAGGTGGAGGGAGCCGGAACTCTCCGCAGTTCTTACAATTATGACACATATCTAACAACAGGATCTCGCACCAGTGACTTCAAGTTTATCACGTCGTACAATGACAGCACTCTTACTGCTGATGGAACTTTTAAAAAGAGCCAAAATGACACTTTTGCAGAGAGCTTGATTACACTTAACAATACAACTAGTGATGGTGATGAGGTAAGAAAACTGAGCTCTATACTTGTTTCAGACTACTATGCATATTTAATTACATTGTTTCTTCTCATTTGAACCAAATGAGAAAATATTTTATTTTATATTTACTTGTATGGTATCTGACAGACTGATTGATTTAGAACTACATACATTTGTTGAATTCATATATCTGAGCAGTTGAAAGTTTATGATCTTGTTTAAAAGCCCAATACTGGCAGGTTGGTGTTACTTGCGTTTGACCTCATGACCATTCAATAAGTAATGCATTTGCTTTTTGTTATTTTTACCAATATACTGCATACTGGATGCCATTTATGTTTTTTTGCTGGCTTGATTTTGGTTTGTTGTTGCTGCAGGAATTTATTCATAGAGTTTATGTAAAGTTTTTTGTAGGATAAACACATATTCCCATTTTGGTAATGCTGTCAAAGCAAATTGCTCCATAAAATCAGAACTTTTGAAATAATTTCTAAACTTTTACTCTCAAATGTGGCTCACGGTATCATGTTAAGTTTTATTTGCTTTGTTGAACCTCTGACTTTCTTTAGAAAAACAAAACAGAGGCAAATTGTTCGGTTGGATTTTTCAGACAGTGCTGTTCAGAATACAAAACAGATCCTTTTAAGTAAAAATGAAATTGGTTCTTCCATATACTGTTCTTTTTGATCTGGTCATGCTGTATGTCAGTAGACCAGTACTTATTCTGTAATCACAAGTGCTTGCCAATGCAGCTTGTCACATGTGTCGCTTGGTGCTGTTCACTTCTGGATATTGTGGATGTTTTTTTGGACCATATGTATCTTAAATAGACTAAAATGATTGTACAGATAACATTTCTGGCAGATGGTAGCACCATGTTAAAGGGTCTTAAAGCTGTCCAGTGAGAGCTACCTACTGGTGTCATGTTCCCTATGTCCAAAATGTACTAAATGTTTTTTATCACTTGTGACATTTACTGCATTCCACATCAGAGGAATTGTTGTTTTAATGGCAGCAGTTATTATCCTAACACTACAGTCCTTTCATATGGGTTCATTAGCCAAGGCTGCACTTGCCATGAAATTAATATTATTCAATATGACAGTGCTGCTCAATCAGCTGCTGAAATGCAATACAGTGGGTTCAGCCCATCTTCTTTGTAACATCTCTTTGATTGGAACATTCATTTCAACCTCTGTTGCTATGTGTGTCTGTTTCCTTCTTGTATTTTGTTCCTTGTGCTTCTTGTGTCAGGTGTTCTTGGTGTTCTGTTAGTATTGTCACTATAGGAGTACAAAGCGATAACATATTCTTTGTAAGGTGCTGAAGTATTCTGCATGTATCTGAAGTATGAGGGGAATGTATCTGCTGTTTGTTGCCTTGGTTTTATGGTAGTGATAATGCTGACAACTAAGTGCTAAAAGCAACCTCATAGATCCAGGTGTTTTTTTTAACTTTTATATTCATATATTATTATTAATATATATTACGCTGGTGTGCGCGCATGTGTGAGAGAGAATCTAAAAAGTAGGTTTAAAAATAAATCAAATGTAAATATGGTTTCTCCTCTTATGTGATAAAAACTTGAATACAAACAATTATTGGACTTCTGAAAAAGTCAGTTGCAGAGACAGAAAGTAGGAAGTTCTGTACTTTGAATATATTGTGCTCCTGTGGATAGAGTGTGATTATTTACTTTATTGTTTAAACACAGTTGACTGTTATGCAGTATTTAAAATGATCAAATTGAGGTTGCTTCACAGCACATTTCTGGGCAGTCTATTGTTGCCAGTTCACCACTGTCTGTTTTTTAGCAAGCTTTAGTTTGTCTAACCACACACTTTTTCTATGCAGTTGTGTGCCTCTGTCTGAGTTAAAATACATTGTCATATTACTTTTAGTTCCTCACATTTTAGAACTCCTTTGCACTACTGCCAAATAATCAAGAAAAGATCGTAATGTGAGTGGTTAAGGGGAAGGGAAGTTTCACGGTGTGAATATAGAGCACTCTATAATGATAGTTAAGATTAAATCAAACTTTTCTTTTATTCACATTAGTGAAAAAAATCAATTGAATTCATTCATCACACAGATCTATTTTGTCTGTTTCGTTAAATGTGAGTTTTTTATTTACTATTATTATTTTTTTTACAAGTTTAAGAGAGAATAAGCTAACCTCTGCAAGTGACAGAGCTATCCGTGGTCCTGAAACATGATTTTCGTTTCTTTACTCTGCCGACTCATTTAGGTTCGGACACGACAAATGTACATGTTAGTTGAATAGTGTCATATATAAATGAAAAAAAAACATTAATTAGTTGATAATAATAATAATAATAATAATAATAATAATAATAATAATACAAGAAAAGGAGAAAAAAAGAAACAATGAAAAAAAAGAGAAAAAAAGAGAAAAAAAGAAACAATGTTTGCACAATTTTCTACAGTCTTTAATTTTTCTTTTATTTTGAAGCTCTAAACATTTGCAAATACTTCTGTGGCTAGGAAAATAGGAGAATATTTAGAAGAAAACTGCATGAACTATATTTTGGATATAAAAAATAAAGACATGCACAAAGCAAAGATAATGACTGCACTGATAAATCCTGAAACAATTGTATTCATTGAACCGCATGTTTAGCTCAAAATGCAATGTGGTTAAGATAAACAAAAAACTATTCTGTATAAAATATGTTTAACGTTTTTTGAGATTATACATTATTCCTGGAGCACTAGAGCAATACGGCAAAAAATTACATTAGCATAATTGGTTAAGTATGTGTTTTTTTAATTGTTCACTTTCTCTTATAAAAATCTAAAAACTAACTAAATAATATAATTCTATGTCCATGTAATCAATATAGTCCACAGTTAAAAGATTAAACACAACTGACACAAAAGACATCTGAAATGTGTATGAAACAAGAAGTATATGTTTACATTCCATAAATATTCACTTATTTGTAAAATCTACTTGTAGTAAACAGAATATACTCAGAGCGTCGCTGTTCACCATCACATCCTTGTACTTCGGAGCATTTCCTCCCCTCTCTTAAATATTCCTATGCAGACATCAGTGATACCGAGAGCGAGCTGCGCGCGACATGGATTAATCTAATGGTTCTCTTGCGGTAGAGATTTGTCATCGGTTTTGCAGACTACACCACGTTAGACTGAATTATTCTGACTGAGGATTGGAATTCTGAAAATATGGAACGTAAGAAGCTTTCAGTTCTTCTGAATATTCTCCTCGCAGCGCTCCTTTTCTTTCTTCTCCCCGCCGCACGAGGAGATCTGAGCTATTCTGTTCCTGAGGAAACCAGGCGTCAGTATGTGATTGGAAATATCGCAAAAGACGTCGGAGTCGGAGCTCAAAGTTTATCAGCCCGTAAAGCGCGAATAAACACCGAAGACAGCAGCAAACGGTACATTGACATTAATGTGAATTCTGGAGATTTGATCGTAGTGGAGAGAATCGACAGAGAGACGCTTTGTGGCTCGAGGATCAACTGCATCTTAAATTATGAGCTGGTTTTAGCCAATCCGCTTGAGGTGCATCGCATTTCTCTGAATGTTCAGGATATTAACGACAACGCGCCAAAATTCGGTAATGAACGCATTTCTTTTGAAATCGGAGAGTCCGCTGTTAAAGGTCAGCGCTTCCGTTTGGATGAAGCTCATGATTATGATATCGGACAAAACGGAGTGAACGGCTATGCGCTGGAGAAGAACGACCATTTTGTTTTGTCTGTAGAAGGAAACACCGAGAAGGGTAAATATGCAGAGCTCGTGTTGGAGAAAGAGCTGGATCGCGAACAACAGAAGGATATTGAGTTGATTCTTACCGCAGTGGATGGCGGGATTCCTCAGAGATCAGGGACCGCTGTTATACACATCACTGTGCTAGATGCTAATGATAATGTTCCGGTGTTCAGTCAGACTGTATATAAAGTGGCTTTAGCTGAAAACGCACCAATAGGAACAGAAGTCGTCACTGTGAGCGCAGAAGATGCAGATGAAGGAGCAAACGGTGCAGTCACTTATGAGTTTAGTCGCATTTCTCATAATGCTGCACAAATATTTATTATTGATAAACTCACCGGACAAATTATTGTAAATGGAGAAATCGACTACGAGGAGGAAAAATATTATGAAATTAGAGTTCAGGCTAAAGATGGATCTGGTTTAGCATCGACCGCAAGTGTTATTATAGATATTACTGATGTCAATGATAATGCTCCTAAAATTATTCTGACATCTATAAACAATCCGATCCTGGAGAACACTGCTGTAGGAACTGAAGTGGCCATCATTAATGTTCAGGATAAAGACTCGGGTGATAACAGACAGATTCACTGTTCAATTCAGGGAAATGTTCCTTTTAAATTAAACCCGTCTATTAAAAACTATTTTTCTCTAATTAACACAAATCCCCTGGATCGAGAGACAGAGGCACATTACAATATCACCATTACTGCTACTGATGGAGGCTCTCCACCTTTATCTTCATCCATGACAATCCATCTGTCTGTATCAGACATCAATGACAATCCTCCTGTATTTGAACAGCAATCCTACACTGCACATATAATAGAAAATAACAAACCAGGAACCTCTATTAGTTCTGTTACTGCAAGAGACCCAGACTGGAGGCAGAATGGTACAGTACTGTATTCTCTGGTGCCCAGTGAGATAAACGCTGTTCCAGTCACCTCATTTTTATCCATTAACTCAGACACAGGAGTGATCCATGCTGTGAGGTCATTTGACTATGAAAAGTTTAGAAACTTTACAGTCCAGGTTGTAGCCAGAGACAATGGTTCTCCTCCACTCAGCAGCAGTGTGACTGTGAGTGTGTTCATATCAGATGAGAATGATAACTCTCCACAGATATTATACCCTGCTCCAGAGGGAAAGTCTTTAATGACTGAGATGGTCCCTAAAGCTGCTCTCTCTGGCTCTCTGGTCTCCAAAGTCATCGCTGTGGATGCTGACTCTGGACAGAACGCATGGCTCTCATATCAGATTGTCAAATCTACTGATCCAGGACTTTTCACTATTGGCCTCCACAGTGGAGAGATCAGGGCTCAGAGGGACATTACTGAATCTGACAGCATGAAACAGACCCTTGTCATCTCAGTGAAAGATAATGGACAGCTTTCTCTCTCTGCTACCTGTTCTGTATATTTGCTTATTTCTGATAATCTTGCTGAAGTTCCAGAACTGAAAGACATGACTTATGAAGAGAGCAATTCCAAACTGACTTTTTATTTGATCATTGCACTGGTTTCTGTTTCCACCTTCTTTCTGACTTTCATTATTCTGATCCTGGCTGTGAGGTTTTGTCACAGGAGAAAGCCCAGACTGTTGTTTGATGGAGCAGTGGCCATTCCCAGTGCATATCTCCCTCCCAACTATGCAGAGGTGGAGGGAGCTGGAACTCTCCGTAGTTCTTACAATTATGACACATATCTAACAACAGGATCTCGCACCAGTGATTTCAAGTTCATCACTTCTTACAATGACAGCACTCTTACTGCTGATGGAACTTTTAAAAAGAGCCAAAATGACACTTTTGCAGAGAGCTTGATTACACTTAACAATACAACTAGTGATGGTGATGAGGTAAGAAAACTGAGCTCTATACTTGTTTCAGACTACTATGCATATTTAATTACATTTGCAGTCAGAAATTTCAAACACACATTTTATTGCCATTTCTTCTAAATTCAACAGAATGAAAACATTTTTTTTTTATTTTATGTTTACTTGTATGGCATCTGACAGACTAATTGCCTCAGAACTACTTACATTTGCTTAATTCATATATCTGAGCAGTTGAAAGTTTATGATCTTGTTTAAAAGCCCAATACTTGCAGGTTCTTGGTACTGGGGTTTGACTTCATGACCATTCAATAAGTACTGTATTATTTTTAACCAATATACGGCATACTGGATGACATTTATGTTTTTTTCCTGGCTTAATTTTGGTCTGTTGTTGCTGCAGAAATTTATTCATAGAGTTTATGTGAAGTTTTTTGTCGCATACACACATATTCCCATTTTGGTAATGTTGTCAAAGCAAATGACTGCACAAAATCTGAACTTTTGAAATAATCTCTAAAATGTTACTGTCAAATGTGGCTCACAGTATCATGTAAATTTTTATTTGCTTTGTTGAACCTCTTATTTTCTTTAGAAAAAAACTAAACAGAGGCCTATTGCTCGCTTGGATTTTCCTGGTAGTGCTGTCCAGAATACAAAACAGACCCTTTTAAGTAAAAAAGAAATAAGTGTTTCAGTATACTGTTGTTTGTGATGTGGTCATACTGTATGTCAACAGACCAATACTTTTCCTGTTACCACAATTGCTTGCCAATGCAGCTTGTCACAGATGTTGCTTAGTGCTGTTCACTTCTGGATATTTTAGATGTTTTTTGGACCATAGCTATCATAAATAGACTAAAATGATTGTACACATAACCTTTCTGGCAGATGGTAGCACCATGTTAAAAGGTCTTGAAGCAGTCCAGTGAGAGCTACCTACTGGTGTCATGTTCCTTATGTCCAAAATGTACTAAATGTTTTCATCACTTGTGACTTTCAGTGCATTTCACATTAGAGGAATTGTTGTTTTAATGCCAGCAGTTATTACCCTAACACTACAGTCCTTTTGATTTTCATACAGGTGCATTAGCCAAGGCTGCACTTGCTGTGAAATTAATATTATCCAATATGATGGTTCTGCTCAATCATGTGCTGAAATGCAATATGGTACAGACTACCTTCTTTGTAAGATCTCTATGGATGGAACTCTAATTTCAACTAATGTTGCCATGTTTGTCTGTTTCCTTCTTGTATTGTGTTCCTTGTGCTTCTTGTGTCAGGTGTTCTTGGTTTTCTGTTACTATTATCACTATAGGAGTACAAAGCGATAACATATTCTTTGTAAGGGGCTGAATGCATTCTGCATGTATCTGAAGTACGAGTTGAATGTGTCTGCTGTTTGTTGCCTTGGTTTTTATGGTAGTGATAATGTAACAACTAAGTGCTAAGAGCAACCTCACAGATCCAGATGTTTTTTTTTTACTTTTATATTTATATATTATAATAATATCAATTTCAATAACGATGACCTACAGTTCAGGGGCGGATCTAGAAAATTATTTATGGGGTGACAAGGGGGTGGCATTAAAATTATGAGGGGTGGCAACACTGAAGCAAGCATCCTTGCATGGTTTTTGTGGATTCAAGGAACGCTGTTCTTATTCGGTGTATACACTAGGGTGCACATTTTTACATTGTCCTATAAAAATGAAATAAAGTAATACTTATATTAAAATGTTACAGTACAAAACATTTAACACCGAATTGTTCATGTACACCGACTACTGCAGCAACCTTTGTCTAAAGGTTTTTTTAGGCATATCTCAACAATATATATTAAAGAACACTGAATGTAACCAAGATTAAGTTAAGCATATATTGAGCTCTGGTTCTTTAAATGATTATAAGTTAAATAAATCAAATAGGTTGTGCTTATTTTTTATTTATGTAAAAAAATATTTTGAACAACATCCCATGGTCACCTGACAAACAGGGTGCTGGTGTTTCAAGCTCTCTCTCTCCTCTCTTTCAATATCCGAGCTCTCCTCCTCTCTTAACCTTGTTTCTTCCACCTCTTCACTCACTTCATGCTGCATATCTTCTGCTTCTTCACTTCTTTCTAGCTCTTTGTCATCAGTTTCTATATTTCTTTCTTCCAACACTCCACCCCCTCCTCTGTCTTCCACAACTTCTTCTCTACCCTTGTCTATCTGATCTGCACCTTCCACTCCCACAGTATCAGATTCTGATTGTCCTTTTCTTTATGGTTTAAAAAACTCTGGATGTCAGCCTTTCTTTTCATAGTATCCTGGGAGATGCAACAGATATGAAGTTGAGACTTTATTGCTTTCCAAACATACGTACACTACACTGAACAATTTGGACTAACAAGGTAATAAGTCTAACGTTAACTAGGACAGATGAAAAAACTTGCTATTTAGTTGTCATATAACTAGCAAGCAACATATCAGGCAACACTTAGAAAATGTTTTTTTATACCTTAATTCAAAATTAATTTGTTAAGTATTAAAAGTTTGTTTCTCAACTTCAGCATATCGATGGACTGGACACGGCCAAATGCGTTGTTGTCACGTGACGCCAGTTATCAAAGGTTCGGACAATCTTGAAGATTCAAGCTACTGAACTGAACAATATACTTTTCAAAATAGTTCACAGTTAAGCTGTTAGTCATTAATATACGCGAAGATATCAAAAAACTCCTTTGGTTTGTTAAAAGAGCCGGATTGACGATTGAGTCATTTGTGTGTGTGTGCGTGTGTGTGTGTGTGATGATCTCGCTGCACTAAATGTCTTTGATTCACTAAAACAAAGCAGTTCATAAGTGTCGTTTGTTCGGACTCTGCTTTAATAGAAAGACGAGATTTTGTTCGTTTATTTATGGGTATTGTAGCGGGGAATAAAGAGCATCAACGGAAATACAGGTGAACAAACCCCGGAGGGTGGTTTTATTCAACAATTTATTTTTTATCAGCGACGCTGACAGATGATTTGGGACTCAAAACAAACCTAGCTACAATGCTACGCGGTCGCGACTCTAAATATGGGCTAATAACACTTACTTCCGGTTCTGCATGAGCTTTGCGGAACAAGCAAGACGTGACACAACAAGAAGTCAAAAACAAACAAAAGTGTATCAAGTGAACAAACCAACAAACAAGCCAGGTGCACCAAAAAACAATATATACAAATATAAACAATGTGCGCGCGTGTATGTATGAATGTCCAAAGTCCGTGTATTTATTGTTTGTGTGTGTGATGTAGGCTGGGACAGGGGGCTCGGATTCACCGGTAAAAGATGTTCAGTGCGGGAGCACGAGGAAACGGAACGAGAGGGGTATTGAATGTGTCCACAACAGATTAATCCACCCGGGAAAAGTAATCCAGTGAACGCGGCAAGCAAACAAACTCTCTCTCTCTCTCTCTCTCTCTCAGAAACAGCGGTGTAAAGCCACATCTCTCCTCCCCGAACGCCTTTGCCGATTCCGCTTTTAAACCGGCTCACGTGATTCACGAGTCGCTGCTGTAAAGCGGTCGAGAAAACTCTTTTATTTTTAGAACACTGGGACACTAGTGCTGGGGTGGCAAATGGGGTGGCAAGGCTTTTTCTTAGGGTGGCAATTGCCACACCCGTGCCACCCCGGTAGATCCGCCCCTGCTACAGTTACACCCTGCCTCCAGTTACATCTCTGATGCCCTTTAAAGGTACAATCACCTGCCTATTCGTTATATAGACCTTGGTAATACTGGGTTGGAATTTCTTTGAAACCAGTTCAATTATGTGTGGCATATATTGAACAAGGTTCTGGAAACATTACTTTTAATAATCATTTTAAAAGTTTATTTTTGTAAAATAATAGAGTGTGATTATTTACTTCATTGTTAAAAGACTGTTGACTGTTATGCAGTATTTAAAAGTATCAAATTGAGGTTGCTTGACAGCACATTTCTGGGAAGTCTATTGTTGCCAGTTCACCCCTGCCTGCTTTTTAGCAAGCTTTAGTTTGTCTAACCACACACTTTTTCTATGCAGTTGTGTGCCTCTGTCTGAGTTAAAATAAATGTTTCATATTACTTTTAGTTCCTCACATTTTAGAACTATTTCACACTACTGCCAAATAAACTAGAAAATATTGTAATGTGAGAGGTTAAGGGGAAGGGAAGTTTCACAGTGTGAATACGGAGCACTCATGATAGTTCAGATTAAAACACAATTTTATTTTATTGACATTGGTGAAAAAAATCAATTAAATCTATTTATAAAACAGCTTTATTTAGTTTATTTTTTCGTTAAATGTGAGTTTATTTTTATTATTATTTATTTATTTATTTATTTTACAAGTTTAGAAGATTAAGCTAATCTCTGCAAGTGACAGAGCTATCCGTGGTCCTGAAACATTCTTTTCGTTTCCCTACTATGCCTAATCATTTAGGTTCGGACACGTCAAATGTACATGTTAGTTGGCTAGTGTCATATATAAATGAAACATTATTTATATACATTAACATTAATTAGTTGATAATAATAATAATAATAATAATAATAATAATAATAATAATAAAGAATAGTACTAGTAGTACAAGAAGAAGAAGAAAGAAAAAAAGAAACAATGTTTGCACAATTTTCTACAGTCTTTAATTTTTCTCTTATTTTGAAGCGCTAAAAAATTGCAACAACTTCTGTGGCTAGGAAAATAGGTGTCTATCAATAATTAGAAGAAAACAGCATAAATTATATTTTGGACATAAAAAGCAAACACGTACACAAAGCAAAGATAATGACTGCACTGATAAATCCTAAAACAATTATATTCATTGAACCGCATTTTCAGCTCACTACCACTTTAACCACATTACATAACCAAAATGTAATGTGGTTAAAGTAAAAAAAATATTCTGTATAAAATATGTTTCGAGAGACCGTTTTTTTTTTTTTAGATTATACATTATTCCTGGAGCACTAGAGCAAAACGACAATAACTTATATTAGCATAATTGGTTAAGTATGTGGTTTTTTTTTTATGTCTACTTTCTATAATAAAGGTCTACTTAATAAATAATATATTTTATGTTGTTGTAATCGGTATATATAGTACAAAGCTAAAAGATAAAACACAATTGACACAAAAGACACGTGAAACAAGAACTATATGTTTACATTCCATAAATATTCACTTATATGTAAAATCTACTTGTAGTAAACAGAATATACTCAGAGCGTCGCTGTTCACCATCACATCCTTGTACTTCGGAGCATTTCCTCCCCTCTCTTAAATATTCCTATGCAGACATCAGTGATACCGAGAGCGAGCTGCGCGCGACATGGATTAATCTAATGGTTCTCTTCCGGTAGAGATTTTTCATCTGTTTTGCAGACTACACCACGTTAGACTGAATTATTCTGACTGAGGATTGGAATTGTGAAAATATGGAACGTAAGAAGCTTTCAGTTCTTCTGAATATTCTCCTCGCAGCGCTCCTTTTCTTTCTTCTCCCCGCCGCACGAGGAGATCTGAGCTATTCTGTTCCTGAGGAAACCAGGCGTCAGTATGTGATTGGAAATATCGCAAAAGACGTCGGAGTCGGAGCTCAAAGTTTATCAGCCCGTAAAGCGCGAATAAACACCGAAGACAGCAGCAAACGGTACATTGACATTAATGTGAATTCTGGAGATTTGATCGTAGTGGAGAGAATCGACAGAGAGACGCTTTGTGGCTCGAGGATCAACTGCATCTTAAATTATGAGCTGGTTTTAGCCAATCCGCTTGAGGTGCATCGCATTTCTCTGAATGTTCAGGATATTAACGACAACGCGCCAAAATTCAGTAATGAACGCATTTCGTTTGAAATCCACGAGTCCGCTGTTAAAGGTCAGCGCTTCCGTTTGGATGAAGCTCGTGATTATGATATCGGACAAAACGGAGTGAACGGCTATGCGCTGGAGAAGAACGACCATTTTGTTTTGTCTGTACAAGAAAATAAAAACGGGCGGAAATACGCAGAGCTCGTGTTGGAGAAAGAGCTGGATCGCGAACAACAGAAGGATATTGAGTTGATTCTTACCGCAGTGGATGGCGGGATTCCTCAGAGATCAGGGACCGCTGTTATACACATCACTGTGCTAGATGCTAATGATAATGTTCCGGTGTTCAGTCAGACTGTATATAAAGTGGCTTTAGCTGAAAACGCACCAATAGGAACAGAAGTTGTCACTGTGAGCGCAGAAGATGCAGATGAAGGAGCAAACGGTGCAGTCACTTATGAGTTTAGCCATATAGCTCATAATGCAGCACAGTTGTTTACTATAAATAAACTCACTGGACAAATCATGGTAAGCGGAAATATTGATTATGAGGAGGAAAAGTATTATGAGTTTGAAGTCCAGGCTAAAGATGGATCTGGTTTAAAATCGACTGCAAGTGTTATTATAGATATTACTGATGTCAATGACAATCCACCTAAAATTATTCTGACATCTATAAACAATCCGATACTGGAGAACACTGCTGTAGGAACTGAAGTGGCCATCATTAATGTTCAGGATAAAGACTCGGGTGATAACAGACAGATTCACTGTTCAATTCAGGGAAATGTTCCTTTTAAATTAAACCCGTCTATTAAAAACTATTTTTCTCTAATTAACACAAATCCCCTGGATCGAGAGACAGAGGCAGATTACAATATCACCATTACTGCTACTGATGGAGGCTCTCCACCTTTATCTTCATCCATGACAATTCATCTATCTGTATCAGACATCAATGACAATCCTCCTGTATTTGAACAGCAATCCTACACTGCACATATAACAGAAAATAACAAACCAGGAACCTCTATTAGTTCTGTTACTGCAAGAGACCCAGACTGGAGGCAGAATGGTACAGTACTGTATTCTCTGGTGCCCAGTGAGATAAACGCTGTTCCAGTCACCTCATTTTTATCCATTAACTCAGACACAGGAGTGATCCATGCTGTGAGGTCATTTGACTATGAAAAGTTCAGAAACTTTACAGTCCAGGTTGTAGCCAGAGACAATGGTTCTCCTCCACTCAGCAGCAGCGTGACTGTGAGTGTGTTCATATCAGATGAGAATGATAACTCTCCACAGATATTATACCCTGCTCCAGAGGGAAAGTCTTTAATGACTGAGATGGTCCCTAAAGCTGCTCTGTCTGGCTCTCTGGTCTCCAAAGTCATCGCTGTGGATGCTGACTCTGGACAGAACGCATGGCTCTCGTACCAGATTGTCAAATCTACTGATCCAGGACTTTTCACTATTGGCCTCCACAGTGGAGAGATCAGGGCTCAGAGGGACATTACTGAATCTGACAGCATGAAACAGACCCTTGTTATCTCAGTGAAAGATAACGGACAGCCCCCTCTCTCTGCTACCTGTTCTGTATATTTGCTTATTTCTGATAATCTTGCTGAAGTTCCAGAACTGAAAGACATGACTTATGAGGAGAGCAATTCCAAACTGACTTTTTATTTGATCATCGCACTGGTTTCTGTTTCCACCTTCTTTCTGACTTTCATTATTCTGATCCTGGCTGTGAGGTTTTGCCACAGGAGAAAGCCCAGACTGTTGTTTGATGGAGCAGTGGCCATTCCCAGTGCATATCTCCCTCCCAACTATGCAGAGGTGGAGGGAGCTGGAACTCTCCGTAGTTCTTACAATTATGACACATATCTAACAACAGGATCTCGCACAAGTGACTTCAAGTTCATCACGTCTTACAATGACAACACTCTTACTGCTGATGGAACTTTTAAAAAGAGCCAAAATGACACTTTTGCAGAGAGCTTGATTACACTTAACAATACAACTAGTGATGGTGATGAGGTAAGAAAACTGAGCTCTATACTTGTTTCAAACTACTATGCATATTTAATTACATTTGCAGTCAGAAATTTCAAACACACATTTTATTTCCATTTCTTCTAAATTCAACAGAATGAAAACATTTTTATTTTATTTTATGTTTACTTCTATGGCATCTGACAGACTAATTGCCTCAGAACTACTTACATTTGCTTAATTCATATATCTGAGCAGTTGAAAGTTTATGATCTTGTTTAAAAGCCCAATACTTGCAGGTTCTTGGTACTGGGGTTTGACTTCATGACCATTCAATAAGTAGTGTATTATTTTTAAGCAATATACGGCATACTGGATGACATTTATGTTTTTTTCCTGGCTTGATTTTGGTTTGTTGTTGCTGCAGAAATTTATTCATAGAGTTTATGTGAAATTTTTTGTCGCATACACACATATTCCCATTTTGGTAATGTTGTCAAAGCAAATGACTGCACAAAATCTGAACTTTTGAAATAATCTCTAAAATGTTACTGTCAAATGTGGCTCACAGTATCATGTAAATTTTTATTTGCTTTGTTGAACCTCTGATTTTCTTTAGAAAAAAACTAAACAGAGGCCTATTGCTCGCTTGGATTTTCCTGGTAGTGCTGTCCAGAATACAAAACAGACCCTTTTAAGTAAAAAAGAAATAAGTGTTTCAGTATACTGTTGTTTGTGATGTGGTCATACTGTATGTCAACAGACCAATACTTTTTCTGTTACCACAATTGCTTTCCAATGCAGCTTGTCACAGATGTTGCTTAGTGCTGTTCACTTCTGGATATTTTAGATGTTTTTTGGACCATAGGTATCATAAATAGACTAAAATGATTGTACACATAACCTTTCTGGCAGATGGTAGCACCATGTTAAAAGGTCTTGAAGCAGTCCAGTGAGAGCTACCTACTGGTGTCATGTTCCTTATGTCCAAAATGTACTAAATGTTTTCATCACTTGTGACTTTCAGTGCATTTCACATTAGAGGAATTGTTGTTTTAATGCCAGCAGTTATTACCCTAACACTACAGTCTTTTTGATTTTCATACAGGTGCATTAGCCAAGGCTGCACTTGCTGTGAAATTAATATTATCCAATATTATGGTTCTGCTCAATCATGTGCTGAAATGCAATATGGTACAGACTACCTTCTTTGTAAGATCTCTATGGTTAGATCTCTCATTTCAACTTCTGTTGCCATGGTTGTCTGTTTCCTTCTTTTATTGTGTTCCTTGTGCTTCTTGTGTCAGATGTTCATGGTTTTCCTTTTGTATTGTCACTATAGGAGTACAAAGCGATAACATATTCTTGGTAAGTTGCTGAATATATTTTGCAGGTATCTGAAGTATGAGTGGAATGTGTCTGCTGTTTGTTGCCTTGGTTTTTATGGTAGTGATAATGCTAACAAATAAGTGCTAAGCTCAACCTCATATATCCAGATTTTTTTTTACTTTTATATTCATATATTATATTAATATAAATTTCAATAATGATGACCTACAGTTACACCCTGCTTCCAGTCACATCTCTGCCGGCCTTAAAAGGTACAAGCACCTGCTAGGTCATTATATAGACCTTGGTAATACTGGGTTTGAACCCCTTTTAAACCAGTGCAATTGTGTCTGGAATATATTGAACAAGGTCCTGGTAACATTACTTTTACTAATAATTTAAAAAGTTTATTTTTTTTATGTATTGTAAATGGGTGAAAGAAACATTAATTTAGTAATATTCTTCTAGACAAACTATTTTTTTTCTATTATGATCTAGAGGACAAAATAATATTTGATAGGCAACCGGAAAATAAATGGTTTGTTAAATGCTTGCTGTATCATCTTAACAACCACATGAACTTTTATCTTTTAAAATTTTTAAAAACATGGAAGATTAATACAACATGAGATGGGGAAAGTTTTGAGAAAGAATTTACTTCTGTGGACATGTCTGTGTGTTTGTGTTTATGCTGGTGTGTGTATGTGCGCATGTTTGAGAGAGAAACTAAAAAGTAGATTTAAAAATAATTCAGATATAAATATGGTTTGTCCTCTTATGTGATTAAAACTTTAATACAAACAATTATTGGACTTCTGGAAAAGTCAGTTGTAGAGACAGAAAGTAGGAAGTGCTGTAGTGTGAATATATTGTGCTCCTGTGGATAGAGTCTGATTATTTACTTCATTGTTTAAACACTGTGGACTCTTATGCAGTATTTAAAAGTATCAAATTGATGTTGCTTGACAGCACATTTCTGGGAAGTCTATTGTTGCCAGTTCACCCCTGCCTGCTTTTTAGCAAGCTTTAATTTGTCTAACCACACACTTTTTCTATGCAATAAATAAAAATAAATTTGTCATATTACTTTTAGTTCCTCACATTTTAGAACTATTTCACACTACTGCCAAATAAACTAAAAAACATTGTAATGTGAGTGGTTAAGGGGAAGGGAAGTTTCACAGTGTGAACATGGAGCAATCTATAATGATAGTTAAGATTAAATCACAGTTTTCTTTTATTCTCATTAGTGAAAAAAATAAATGAAATCTACTTATCACACAGCACTGTTTTGTTTGTTTCATTAAATGTGAGTTTTATTATTATTATTATTATTATTATTATTATTATTTATTTAATTTATTTATTCATTTATTTTTACAAGTTTAGGAGATTAAGCTAACCTTTGCAAGTGACAGAGCTATCCATGGTCCTGAAACATGGTTTTCTTTTCTCTACTCTGCCTACTCATTTAGGTTAGGGCCATTCAAATGTACATGTTAGTTGGATAGTGTCATGTATAAATAAATAAAAATTAGTTGATAATAATAATAATAATAATAATAATAATAATAATAATAAAGAAAAGTACTAGTAGTACAAGAAGAAGAAGGAGAAAAAAAAGAAACAATGTTTGCACAATTTTCCACAGTCTTTAATTTTTCTGTTATTTTGAAGCTCTAAACATTTGCAACTACTTCGGTGGCTAGGAAAATAGGTCTCTAGCAATAATCAGAAGAAAACAGCATAAATTATATTTTGGACATAAAAAGCAAAGACATGCACAAAGCAAAGATAATGACTGCACTGATAAATCCTAAAACAATTGTATTCATTGAACCGCATTTTCAGCTCAAAATGTAATGTGGTTAAAAAAATAAAAACTATTCTGTATAAAATATGTTTAAAGAGACTGTTTTTTAAAAAGTTTTTTAAAATTATAAATTATTCCTGAAGCACTAGAACAATGCGACAATAAATTATATTAGCATAGTTGGTAAAGTATGTGTTTCTTATGTTTATTTCTCTTATAAAGGTCTAAAAACTTAATAAATAATATATTTTATGTTGTTGTAATCGGTATATATAGTACAAAGCTAAAAGATAAAACACAATTGACACAAAATACACCTGAAACAAGAACTATATGTTTACATTCCATAAATATTCACTTATATGTAAAATCTACTTGTAGTAAACAGAATATACTCAGAGCGTCGCTGTTCACCATCACATCCTTGTACTTCGGAGCATTTCCTCCCCTCTCTTAAATATTCCTATGCAGACATCAGTGATACCGAGAGCGAGCTGCGCGCGACATGGATTAATCTAATGGTTCTCTTCCGGTAGAGATTTGTCATCAGTTTTGCAGACTACACCACGTTAGACTGAATTATTCTGACTGAGGATTGGAATTGTGAAAATATGGAACGTAAGAAGCTTTCAGTTCTTCTGAATATTCTCCTCGCAGCGCTCCTTTTCTTTCTTCTCCCCGCCGCACGAGGAGATCTGAGCTATTCTGTTCCTGAGGAAACCAGGCGTCAGTATGTGATTGGAAATATCGCAAAAGACGTCGGAGTCGGAGCTCAAAGTTTATCAGCCCGTAAAGCGCGAATAAACACCGAAGACAGCAGCAAACGGTACATTGACATTAATGTGAATTCTGGAGATTTGATCGTAGTGGAGAGAATCGACAGAGAGACGCTTTGTGGCTCGAGGATCAACTGCATCTTAAATTATGAGATGGTTTTAGCCAATCCGCTTGAGGTGCATCGCATTTCTCTGAATGTTCAGGATATTAACGACAACGCGCCAAAATTCGGGAATGAACGCATTTCGTTTGAAATCGGAGAGTCCGCTGTTAAAGGTCAGCGCTTCCGTTTGCATGAAGCTCATGATTATGATATCGGACAAAACGGAGTGAACGGCTATGCGCTGGAGAAGAACGACCATTTTGTTTTGTCTGTACAAGAAAATAAAAACGGGCGGAAATACGCAGAGCTCGTGTTGGAGAAAGAGCTGGATCGCGAACAACAGAAGGTTATTGAGTTGATTCTTACCGCAGTGGATGGCGGGATTCCTCAGAGATCAGGGACCGCTGTTATACACATCACTGTGCTAGATGCTAATGATAATGTTCCGGTGTTCAGTCAGACTGTATATAAAGTGGCTTTAGCTGAAAACGCACCAATAGGAACAGAAGTCGTCACTGTGAGCGCAGAAGATGCAGATGAAGGAGCAAACGGTGCAGTCACTTATGAGTTTAGCCATATAGCTCATAATGCAGCACAGTTGTTTACTATAAATGAACTCACTGGACAAATCATGGTAAGCGGAATTATTGATTATGAGGAGGAAAAGTATTACGAGTTTGAAGTCCAGGCTAAAGATGGATCTGGTTTAACATCGACTGCAAGTGTTATTATAGATATTACTGATGTCAATGACAATCCACCTAAAATTATTCTGACATCTATAAACAATCCGATACTGGAGAACACTGCTGTAGGAACTGAAGTGGCCATCATTAATGTTCAGGATAAAGACTCGGGTGATAACAGACAGATTCACTGTTCAATTCAGGGAAATGTTCCTTTTAAATTAAACCCGTCTATTAAAAACTATTTTTCTCTAATTAACACAAATCCCCTGGATCGAGAGACAGAGGCAGATTACAATATAACCATTACTGCTACTGATGGAGGCTCTCCACCTTTATCTTCATCCATGACAATCCATCTATCTGTATCAGACATCAATGACAATCCTCCTGTATTTGAACAGCAATCATACACTGCACATATAATAGAAAATAACAAACCAGGAACCTCTATTAGTTCTGTTACTGCAAGAGACCCAGACTGGAGGCAGAATGGTACAGTACTGTATTCTCTGGTGCCCAGTGAGATAAATGCTGTTCCAGTCACCTCATTTTTATCCATTAACTCAGACACAGGAGTGATCCATGCTGTGAGGTCATTTGACTATGAAAAGTTCAGAAACTTTACAGTCCAGGTTGTAGCCAGAGACAATGGTTCTCCTCCACTCAGCAGCAGCGTGACTGTGAGTGTGTTCATATCAGATGAGAATGATAACTCTCCACAGATATTATACCCTGCTCCAGAGGGAAAGTCTTTAATGACTGAGATGGTCCCTAAAGCTGCTCTCTCTGGCTCTCTGGTCTCCAAGGTTATTGCTGTGGATGCTGACTCTGGACAGAACGCATGGCTCTCATATCAGATCGTCAAATCTACTGATCCAGGACTTTTCACTATTGGTCTCCATAGTGGAGAGATCAGGGCTCAGAGGGACATTACTGAATCTGACAGCATGAAACAGACCCTTGTTATCTCAGTGAAAGATAACGGACAGCCTCCTCTCTCTGCTACGTGTTCTGTATATTTACTTATTTCTGATAATCTTGCTGAAGTTCCAGAACTGAAAGACATGACTTATGACGAGAGCAATTCCAAACTGACTTTTTATTTGATCATCGCACTGGTTTCTGTTTCTACCTTCTTTCTGACTTTCATTATTCTGATCCTGGCTATGAGGTTTTGCCACAGGAGAAAGCCCAGACTGTTGTTTGATGGAGCAGTGGCCATTCCCAGTGCATATCTCCCTCCCAACTATGCAGAGGTGGAGGGAGCTGGAACTCTCCGCAGTTCTTATAATTATGACACATATCTAACAACAGGATCTCACACCAGTGACTTCAAGTTCATCACGTCTTACAATGACAACACTCTTACTGCTGATGGAACTTTTAAAAAAGGCCAAAATAGCACTTTTGCAGAGAGCTTGTTTACACTTAACAATACAACTGATGGTGATGAGGTAAGAAAACTGAGCTCTATTCTTGTTTCAGACTACTATGCATATTTAATTACATTTGCAGTCAGAAATTTCAAACAGATTTTATTGCCATTTCTTCTAAATTCAACAGAATGAGAATTTTTAAATTTTATTTTATATTTACTTGTATGGCATCTGACAGACTGATTGATTCAGAACTACTTACATTTGCTTAATTCATATATCTCAGCAGTTGAAAGTTCATGATCTTGTTTAAAAGCCCAATACTGGCAGGTTGTTGGTACTGGAGTTTGACTTCATGCCCATTCAATAAGTAGTGTATTTGCTTTTTCTCATTTTTACCAATACACTGCATACTGGATGCCATTTATGTTTTTTTCCTGGGTTAATTTTGGTTTGTTGCTGCTGCAGAAATTTATTCATAGAGTTTACGTAAAGTTTTTTGTAGGATACACACATATTCCCATTTTGGTAATGCTGTCAAAGCAAATAACTGCACATAATCAGAACTTTATTTCCAAAGTTCTGATTATGTGCAGTCATTTGCTTTGGAAATAATCTCTAACCTTTTCATTTCAAATGTGGCTCATGGTATCATGTTAATTTTTATTTGCTTTGTTGAACCTCTGATTTTCTTTAGAAAAACAAAAAACAAAAAAGCAACAACAACAGAGGAATATTTTGTGGTTGGATTCTCCTGGTAGTGCTGTCCAGAATACAAAATAAACCCTTTTAAGTAAAATAGAAATTAGTGTTTCAGTATACTGTTGTTTTTGATGTGGTCATACTGTATGTCAACAGACCAGTAGTTATTCTGTTATCACAAGTGCTTGCCAATGCAGCTTGTCACATGTGTCGCTTGGTGCTGTTCACTTCTGGATATTTTGGATGTTTTTTGTACCATAGGTATCATAAATAGGTGGTAGCACCATGTTAAAAGGTCTTGAAGCTGTCCAGTGAGAGCTACCTACTATGTCCAAAATGTACTAAATGTTTTCATCACTTGTGACTTTCAGTGCATTTCACATTAGATTAATTGTTGTTTTAATGCCAGCAGTTATTACCCTAACACTACAGTCCTTTTGATTTTCATACTGCTGCATTAGCCAAGGCAGTTCTTGCTGCGAAATTACTATTATCCAATATGATGTTACTGCTCAATCACCTGCTGAAATGCAATATGGTACAGACTATCTTCTTTGCAAGATCTTAATGGTTGGAACTCTCATTTCAACTTCTGTTGCCATGTTTGTCTGTTTCCTTCTTGTATTGTTTTCCTTCTGCTTCTTGTGTCAGGTGTTCCTAGTTTTCTGTTAGTATTATCACTATATGAGTACAAGCCATAACATATTCTTTGTAAGGTGCTGAATGTATTCTGCATGTATCTGAAGTATGAGGGGAATGTGTCTGCTGTTTGTTGCCTTGGTTTTATGGTAGTGATAATGCTAACAACATGCTAAGTGCTAAGAGCAACCTCATAGATCCAGATATATATATTTTTACTTTTATATTCATATATCATTTTAATATAAATTTAAATAACGATGACCTACAGTTACACCCTGCCTCTAATCACATCTCTGTCGGCCTTAAAAGGTACAATCACCTGCCAGTTCATTATATAGACCTTGGTAATACTGGGTCGGAACCCTTTTTAAACCAGTGCAATTATGTGTGGCAAATATTGATCAAGGTCCTGGAAACATTACTTTAATAATAATTTAAAAAGTTTATTTTTGTAATGTATTGTAAATAAGTGAAACAAACATATTAACTTAGAAATTTTCTTCTTTATAAACTATGTATTATGACCAAGAGGACAAAATTATATTTGATGGCCAACAAGCAATTAAATGGTTTGTTAAATACTTGCTATATCATCTTAACAGCCACATGAAATTTTAAACTACTGGCCAATGTACAAGAAAACATCGTTAAGGGGAAGGGAAGTTTCAAAGTGTGAATATGGAGCACTCTATAATGCTAGTTAAGATTAAATCACAATTTTATTTTATTCACATTGGTGAAAAAAATCAATGAAATTTATTTATCAAAAAGCTACATTTTGTTTGATTCGTTAAATGTGATTTTTTTTTTTTTTACAAGTTTAGGAGATTACGCTAACCTCTGCAAGTGACAGAGCTATCCATGGTCCTGAAACATGGTTTTCTTTTCTCTACTCTGCCTACTCATTTAGGTTAGGACACGTCAAATGTGCATGCTAGTTGGGTAGTGTTATATATAAATAAAAAATAACATTAATTAGTTTGTAATAGTAATAATAATAATAATAATAATAATAATAATAAAGAAAAGTCTAGTAGTACAAGAAGAAGAAGTAGAAAAAAAAAGAAACAATGTTTGCACAATTTTCTACGGTCTTTAATTTTTTCTCTTATTTTGAAGCTCTAAAGATTTGCCACTTCTTCGGTGGCTAGGAAAATAGGTGTCCAGCAATAATTCGGAAGAAACAGCATAAATTATATTTTGGACACAAATAGCAAAGACATGCACAACGCAAAGATAATGACTGCACTGATAAATCCTTAAAGAATTGTATTCATTGAACCGCATTTTCAGCTCAAAATGTAATGCGGTTAAAAAAATAAAAAATAAAAACTATTCTGTATAAAATATGTTTAAAGAGACTGTTTTTTTATTTTATTTAGATTATACATACATTATTCCTGAAGCACTAGAGCAATGCGACAATAAATTATATGAGCATAGTTGGTAAAGTATGTGTTTTTTATGTTTATTTCTCTTATAAAGGTCTAAAAACTTTTATAAATAATATATTTTATGTTGTTGTAATCGGTATATTTAGTACAAAGCTAAAAGATAAAACACAATTGACACAAAAGACACCTGAAACAAGAACTATATGTTTACATTCCATAAATATTCACTTATATGTAAAATCTACTTGTAGTAAACAGAATATACTCAGAGCGTCGCTGTTCACCATCACATCCTTGTACTTCGGAGCATTTCCTCCCCTCTCTTAAATATTCCTATGCAGACATCAGTGATACCGAGAGCGAGCTGCGCGCGACATGGATTAATCTAATGGTTCTCTTCCGGTAGAGATTTGTCATCAGTTTTGCAGACTACACCACGTTAGACTGAATTATTCTGACTGAGGATTGGAATTGTGAAAATATGGAACGTAAGAAGCTTTCAGTTCTTCTGAATATTCTCCTCGCAGCGCTCCTTTTCTTTCTTCTCCCCGCCGCACGAGGAGATCTGAGCTATTCTGTTCCTGAGGAAACCAGGCGTCAGTATGTGATTGGAAATATCGCAAAAGACGTCGGAGTCGGAGCTCAAAGTTTATCAGCCCGTAAAGCGCGAATAAACACCGAAGACAGCAGCAAACGGTACATTGACATTAATGTGAATTCTGGAGATTTGATCGTAGTGGAGAGAATCGACAGAGAGACGCTTTGTGGCTCGAGGATCAACTGCATCTTAAATTATGAGCTGGTTTTAGCCAATCCGCTTGAGGTGCATCGCATTTCTCTGAATGTTCAGGATATTAACGACAACGCGCCAAAATTCGGTAATGAACGCATTTCGTTTGAAATCCGCGAGTCCGCTGTTAAAGGTCAGCGCTTCCGTTTGGATGAAGCTCATGATTATGATATCGGACAAAACGGAGTGAACGGCTATGCGCTGGAGAAGAACGACCATTTTGTTTTGTCTGTAGAAGGAAACACCGAGAAGGGTAAATACGCAGAGCTCGTGTTGGAGAAAGAGCTGGATCGCGAACAACAGAAGGATATTGAGTTGATTCTTACCGCAGTGGATGGCGGGATTCCTCAGAGATCAGGGACCGCTGTTATACACATCACTGTGCTAGATGCTAATGATAATGTTCCGGTGTTCAGTCAGACTGTATATAAAGTGGCTTTAGCTGAAAACGCACCAATAGGAACAGAAGTCGTCACTGTGAGCGCAGAAGATGCAGATGAAGGAGCAAACGGTGCTGTCACTTATGAGTTTAGTCGCATTTCTCATAATGCTGCACAAATATTTATTATTGATAAACTCACCGGACAAATTATTGTAAATGGAGAAATCGACTACGAGGAGGAAAAATATTATGAAATTAGAGTTCAGGCTAAAGATGGATCTGGTTTAGCGTCGACCGCAAGTGTTATTATAGATATTACTGATGTCAATGACAATGCACCTAAAATTATTCTGACATCTATAAACAATCCAATACTGGAGAACACTGTTGGAGGAACCGAAGTGGCCATCATTAATGTTCAGGATAAAGACTCGGGTGATAACAGACAGATTCACTGTTCAATTCAGGGAAATGTTCCTTTTAAATTAAACCCGTCTATTAAAAACTATTTTTCTCTAATTAACACAAATCCCCTGGATCGAGAGACAGAGGCAGATTACAATATAACCATTACTGCTACTGATGGAGGCTCTCCACCTTTATCTTCATCCATGACAATCCATCTGTCTGTATCAGACATCAATGACAATCCTCCTGTATTTGAACAGCAATCCTACACTGCACATATAACAGAAAATAACAAACCAGGAACCTCTATTAGTTCTGTTACTGCAAGAGACCCAGACTGGAGGCAGAATGGTACAGTACTGTATTCTCTGGTGCCCAGTGAGATAAACGCTGTTCCAGTCACCTCATTTTTATCCATTAACTCAGACACAGGAGTGATCCATGCTGTGAGGTCATTTGACTATGAAAAGTTCAGAAACTTAACAGTCCAGGTTGTAGCCAGAGACAATGGTTCTCCTCCACTCAGCAGCAGTGTGACTGTGCGTGTGTTCATATCAGATGAGAATGATAACTCTCCACAGATATTATACCCTGCTCCAGAGGGAAAGTCTTTAATGACTGAGATGGTCCCTAAAGCTGCTCTCTCTGGCTCTCTGGTCTCCAAAGTCATCGCTGTGGATGCTGACTCTGGACAGAACGCATGGCTCTCATACCAGATTGTCAAATCTTCTGATCCAGGACTTTTCACTATTGGTCTCCACAGTGGAGAGATCAGGGCTCAGAGGGACGTTACTGAATCTGACAGCATGAAACAGACCCTTGTTATCTCAGTGAAAGATAACGGACAGCCCCCTCTCTCTGCTACCTGTTCTGTATATTTACTTATTTCTGATAATCTTGCTGAAGTTCCAGAACTGAAAGACATGACTTATGACGAGAGCAATTCCAAACTGACTTTTTATTTGATCATCGCACTGGTTTCTGTTTCCACCTTCTTTCTGACTTTCATTATTCTGATCCTGGCTGTGAGGTTTTGTCACAGGAGAAAGCCCAGACTGTTGTTTGATGGAGCAGTGGCCATTCCCAGTGCATATCTCCCTCCCAACTATGCAGAGGTGGAGGGAGCTGGAACTCTCCGTAGTTCTTACAATTATGACACATATCTAACAACAGGATCTCGCACCAGTGATTTCAAGTTCATCACTTCTTACAATGACAGCACTCTTACTGCTGATGGAACTTTTAAAAAGAGCCAAAATGACACTTTTGCAGAGAGCTTGATTGCACTTAACAATACAACTAGTGATGGTGATGAGGTAAGAAAACTGAGCTCTATACTTGTTTCAGACTACTATGCATATTTAATTACATTTGCAGTCAGAAATTTCAAACACACATTTTATTGCCATTTCTTCTAAATTCAACAGAATGAAAACTTTTTTTTTTTTTTAATTTTATGTTTACTTGTATGGCATCTGATAGACTAATTGCCTCAGAACTACTTACATTTGCTTAATTCATATATCTGAGCAGTTGAAAGTTTATGATCTTGTTTAAAAGCCCAATACTTGCAGGTTCTTGGTACTGGGGTTTGACTTCATGACCATTCAATAAGTACTGTATTATTTTTAACCAATATACGGCATACTGGATGACATTTATGTTATTTTCCTGGCTTAATTTTGCTTTGTTGTTGCTGCAGAAATTTATTCATAGAGTTTATGTGAAGTTTTTTGTCGCATACACACATATTCCCATTTTAGTAATGTTGTCAAAGCAAATGACTGCACAAAATCTGAACTTTTGAAATAATCTCTAAAATTTTACTGTCAAATGTGGCTCACAGTATCATGTAAATTTTTATTTGCTTTGTTGAACCTCTTATTTTCTTTAGAAAAAAACTAAATAGAGGCCTATTGCTCGCTTGGATTTTCCTGGTAGTGCTGTCCAGAATACAAAACAGACCCTTTTAAGTAAAAAAGAAATAAGTGTTTCAGTATACTGTTGTTTGTGATGTGGTCATACTGTATGTCAACAGACCAATACTTTTCCTGTTACCACAATTGCTTGCCAATGCAGCTTGTCACAGATGTTGCTTAGTGCTGTTCACTTCTGGATATTTTAGATGTTTTTTGGACCATAGCTATCATAAATAGACTAAAATGATTGTACACATAACCTTTCTGGCAGATGGTTGCACCATGTTAAAAGGTCTTGAAGCAGTCCAGTGAGAGCTACCTACTGGTGTCATGTTCCTTATGTCCAAAATGTACTAAATGTTTTCATCACTTGTGACTTTCAGTGCATTTCACATTAGAGGAATTGTTGTTTTAATGGCAGCAGTTATTACCCTAACACTACAGTCCTTTTGATTTTCATACAGGTGCATTAGCCAAGGCTGCACTTGCTGTGAAATTAATATTATCCAATATGATGGTTCTGCTCAATCATGTGCTGAAATGCAATATGGTACAGACTACCTTCTTTGTAAGATCTCTATGGATGGAACTCTAATTTCAACTTATGTTGCCATGTTTGTCTGTTTCCTTCTTGTATTGTGTTCCTTGTGCTTCTTGTGTCAGGTGTTCATGGTTTTCTGTTACTATTATCACTATAGGAGTACAAAGCGATAACATATTCTTTGTAAGGGGCTGAATGCATTCTGCATGTATCTGAAGTACGAGTTGAATGTGTCTGCTGTTTGTTGCCTTGGTTTTTATGGTAGTGATAATGCTAACAACTAAGTGCTAAGAGCAACCTCACAGATCCAGATGTTTTTTTTTTTTTTTTTACTTTTATATGTATATATTATATTAATATCAATTTCAATAACGATGACCTACAGTTCAGGGGCGAATCTAGAAAATTATTTATGGGGTGACAAGGGGGTGGCATTAAAATTATGAGGGGTGGCAACACTGAAGCAAGCATCCTTGCATGGTTTTTGTGGATTCAAGGAACGCTGTTCTTATTCGGTGTATACACTAGGGTGCACATTTTTACATTGTCCTATAAAAATGAAATAAAGTAATACTTATATTAAAATGTTACAGTACAAAATATTTAACACCGAATTGTTCATGTACACCGACTACTGCAGCAACCTTTGTGTAAAGTTTTTTTTTAGGCATATCTCAACAATATATATTAAAGAACACTGAATGTAACCAAGATTAAGTTAAGCATGTATTGAGCTCTGGTTCTTTAAATGATTATAGGTTAAATAAATCAAATAGGTTGTGCTTATTTTTTATTTATGTAAAAAAATATTTTGAACAACATCCCATGGTCACCTGACAAACAGGGTGCTGGTGTTTCAAGCTCTCTCTCTCCTCTCTTTCAATATCCGAGCTCTCCTCCTCTCTTAACCTTGTTTCTTCCACCTCTTCACTCACTTCATGCTGAATATCTTCTGCTTCTTCACTTCTTTCTAGCTCTTTGTCATCAGTTTCTATATTTCTTTCTTCCAACACTCCACCCCCTCCTCTGTCTTCCACAACTTCTTCTCTACCCTTGTCTATCTGATCTGCACCTTCCTCTCCCACAGTATCGGATTCTGATTGTCCTTTTCTTTATGGTTTAAAAAACTCTGGATGTCAGCCTTTCTTTTCATAGTATCCTGGGAGATGCAACAGATATGAAGTTGAGACTTTATTGCTTTCCAAACATACGTACACTACACTGAACAATTTGGACTAACAAGGTAATAAGTCTAACGTTAACTAGAACAGATTAAAAAACTTGCTATTTAGTTGTCATATAACTAGCAAGCAATATATCAGGCAACACTTAGAAAATGTTTTTTTTATACCTTAATTCAAAATTAATTTGTTAAGTATTAAAAGTTTGTTTCTCAACTTCAGCATATCGATGGACTGGACACGGCCAAATGCGTTGTTGTCACGTGACGCCAGTTATCAAAGGTTCGGACAATCTTGAAGATTCAAGCTACTGAACTGAACAATATACTTTTCAAAATAGTTCACAGTTAAGCTGTTAGTCATTAATATACGCGAAGATATCAAAAAACTCCTTTGGTTTGTTAAAAGAGCCGGATTGACGATTGAGTCATTTGTGTGTGTGTGTGTGTGTGTGTGTGTGTGTGATGATCTCGCTGCACTAAATGTCTTTGATTCACTAAAACAAAGCAGTTCATAAGTGTCGTTTGTTCGGACTCTGCTTTAATAGAAAGACGAGATTTTGTTCGTTTATTTATGGGTATTGTAGCGGGGAATAAAGAGCATCAACGGAAATACAGGTGAACAAACCCCGGAGGGTGGTTTTATTCAACAATTTATTTTTATCAGCGACGCTGACAGATGATTTGGGACTCAAAACAAACCTAGCTACAATGCTACGCGGTCGCGACTCTAAATATGGGCTAATAACACTTACTTCCGGTGCTGCATGAGCTTTGCGGAACAAGCAAGACGTGACACAACAAGAAGTCAAAAACAAACAAAAGTGTATCAAGTGAACAAACCAACAAACAAGCCAGGTCCACCAAAAAACAATATATACAAATATAAACAATGTGCGCGCGTGTATGTATGAATGTCCAAAGTCCGTGTATTTATTGTTTGTGTGTGTGATGTAGGCTGGGACAGGGGGCTCGGGCTCACCGGTAAAAGATGTTCAGTGCGGGAGCACGAGGAAACGGAACGAGAGGGGTATTGAATGTGTCCACAACAGATTAATCCACCCGGGAAAAGTAATCCAGTGAACGCGGCAAGCAAACAAACTCTCTCTCTCTCTCTCTCTCTCTCTCTCAGAAACAGCGGTGTAAAGCCACATCTCTCCTCCCCGAACGCCTTTGCCGATTCCGCTTTTAAACCGGCTCACGTGATTCACGAGTCGCTGCTGTAAAGCGGTCGAGAAAACTCTTTTATTTTTAGAACACTGGGACACTAGTGCTGGGGTGGCAAATGGGGTGGCAAGGCTTTTTCTTAGGGTGGCAATTGCCACACCCGTGCCACCCCGGTAGATCCGCCCCTGCTACAGTTACACCCTGCCTCCAGTTACATCTCTGATGCCCTTTAAAGGTACAATCACCTGCCTATTCGTTATATAGACCTTGGTAATACTGGGTTGGAATTTCTTTGAAACCAGTTCAATTATGTGTGGCATATATTGATCAAGGTCCTGGAAACATTACTTTTAATAATCATTTTAAAAGTTTATTTTTGTAAAATAATAGAGTGTGATTATTTACTTCATTGTTAAAAGACTGTTGACTGTTATGCAGTATTTAAAAGTATCAAATTGAGGTTGCTTGACAGCACATTTCTGGGAAGTCTATTGTTGCCAGTTCACCCCTGCCTGCTTTTTAGCAAGCTTTAGTTTGTCTAACCACACACTTTTTCTATGCAGTTGTGTGCCTCTGTCTGAGTTAAAATAAATGTTTCATATTACTTTTAGTTCCTCACATTTTAGAACTATTTCACACTACTGCCAAATAAACTAGAAAATATTGTAATGTGAGAGGTTAAGGGGAAGGGAAGTTTCACAGTGTGAATATGGAGCACTCATGATAGTTCAGATTAAAACACAATTTTATTTTATTGACATTGGTGAAAAAAATCAATGAAATCTATTTATAAAACAGCTTTATTTAGTTAATTTTTTTGTTAAATGTGAGTTTATTATTATTATTATTTTATTTTTTTTTTTTTACAAGTTTAGGAGATTAAGCTAACCTCTGCAAGTGACAGAGCTATCCGTGGTCCTGAAACATGCTTTTCGTTTCCCTACTATGCCTAATCATTTAGATTCGGACACGTCAAATGTACATGTTAGTTGGCTAGTGTCATATATAAATGAAACATTATTTATATACATTAACATTAATTAATTGATAATAATAATAATAATAATAATAATAATAATAATAATAATAATAATAAAGAATAGTACTAGTAGTACAAGAAGAAGAAAGAAAACAGAAACAATGTTTGCACAATTTTCTACAGTCTTTAATTTTTCTCTAATTTTGAAGCGCTAAAAAATTGCAACAACTTCTGTGGCTAGGAAAATAGGTGTCTATCAATAATTAGAAGAAAACAGCATAAATTATATTTTGGACATAAAAAGCAAACACGTGCACAAAGCAAAGATAATGACTGCACTGATAAATCCTAAAACAATTATATTCATTGAACCGCATTTTCAGCTCACTACCACTTTAACCACATTACATAACCAAAATGTAATGTGGTTAAAGTAAAAAAAATATTCTGTATAAAATATGTTTCGAGAGACCGTTTTTTTTTTTTAGATTATACATTATTCCTGGAGCACTAGAGCAAAACGACAATAACTTATATTAGCATAATTGGTTAAGTATGTGGGTTTTTTTATGTCTACTTTCTATAATAAAGGTCTACTTAATAAATAATATATTTTATGTTGTTGTAATCGGTATATATAGTACAAAGCTAAAAGATAAAACACAATTGACACAAAAGACACCTGAAACAAGAACTATATGTTTACATTCCATAAATATTCACTTATATGTAAAATCTACTTGTAGTAAACAGAATATACTCAGAGCGTCGCTGTTCACCATCACATCCTTGTACTTCGGAGCATTTCCTCCCCTCTCTTAAATATTCCTATGCAGACATCAGTGATACCGAGAGCGAGCTGCGCGCGACATGGATTAATCTAATGGTTCTCTTTCGGTAGAGATTTGTCATCAGTTTTGCAGACTACACCACGTTAGACTGAATTATTCTGACTGAGGATTGGAATTCTGAAAATATGGAACGTAACAAGCTTTCAGTTCTTCTGAATATTCTCCTCGCAGCGCTCCTTTTCTTTCTTCTCCCCGCCGCACGAGGAGATCTGAGCTATTCTGTTCCTGAGGAAACCAGGCGTCAGTATGTGATTGGAAATATCGCAAAAGACGTCGGAGTCGGAGCTCAAAGTTTATCAGCCCGTAAAGCGCGAATAAACACCGAAGACAGCAGCAAACGGTACATTGACATTAATGTGAATTCTGGAGATTTGATCGTAGTGGAGAGAATCGACAGAGAGACGCTTTGTGGCTCGAGGATCAACTGCATCTTAAATTATGAGCTGGTTTTAGCCAATCCGCTTGAGGTGCATCGCATTTCTCTGAATGTTCAGGATATTAACGACAACGCGCCAAAATTCGGGAATGAACGCATTTCGTTTGAAATCCACGAGTCCGCTGATAAAGGTCAGCGCTTCCGTTTGCATGAAGCTCGTGATTATGATATCGGACAAAACGGAGTGAACGGCTATGCGCTGGAGAAGAACGACCATTTTGTTTTGTCTGTACAAAAAAATAAAAACGGGCGGAAATACGCAGAGCTCGTGTTGGAGAAAGAGCTGGATCGCGAACAACAGAAGGATATTGAGTTGATTCTTACCGCAGTGGATGGCGGGATTCCTCAGAGATCAGGGACCGCTGTTATACACATCACTGTGCTAGATGCTAATGATAATGTTCCGGTGTTCAGTCAGACTGTATATAAAGTGGCTTTAGCTGAAAACGCACCAATAGGAACAGAAGTCGTCACTGTGAGCGCAGAAGATGCAGATGAAGGAGCAAACGGTGCAGTCACTTATGAGTTTAGCCATATAGCTGATAATGCAGAACAAATATTTATTATTGATGAACTCACTGGACAAATTAATGTAAAAGGAGAAATTGACTATGAGGAGGAAAAGTATTATGAGTTTGAAGTCCAGGCAAAAGATGGATCTGGTTTAACATCGACTGCAAGTGTTATTATAGATATTACTGATGTCAATGACAATCCACCTAAAATTATTCTGACATCTATAAACAATCCGATACTGGAGAACACTGCTGTAGGAACTGAAGTGGCCATCATTAATGTTCAGGATAAAGACTCGGGTGATAACAGACAGATTCACTGTTCAATTCAGGGAAATGTTCCTTTTAAATTAAACCCGTCTATTAAAAACTATTTTTCTCTAATTAACACAAATCCCCTGGATCGAGAGACAGAGGCAGATTACAATATCACCATTACTGCTACTGATGGAGGCTCTCCACCTTTATCTTCATCCATGACAATCCATCTGTCTGTATCAGACATCAATGACAATCCTCCTGTATTTGAACAGCAATCCTACACTGCACATATAACAGAAAATAACAAACCAGGAACCTCTATTAGTTCTGTTACTGCAAGAGACCCAGACTGGAGGCAGAATGGTACAGTACTGTATTCTCTGGTGCCCAGTGAGATAAACACTGTTCCAGTCACCTCACTTTTATCCATTAACTCAGACACAGGAGTGATCCATGCTGTGAGGTCATTTGACTATGAAAAGTTCAGAAACTTTACAGTCCAGGTTGTAGCCAGAGACAATGGTTCTCCTCCACTCAGCAGCAGTGTGACTGTGAGTGTGTTCATATCAGATGAGAATGATAACTCTCCACAGATATTATACCCTGCTCCAGAGGGAAAGTCTTTAATGACTGAGATGGTCCCTAAAGCTGCTCTGTCTGGCTCTCTGGTCTCCAAAGTCATCGCTGTGGATGCTGACTCTGGACAGAACGCATGGCTCTCGTACCAGATTGTCAAATCTACTGATTCAGGACTTTTCACTATTGGTCTCCATAGTGGAGAGATCAGGGCTCAGAGGGACATTACTGAATCTGACAGCATGAAACAGACCCTTGTTATCTCAGTGAAAGATAACGGACAGCCCCCTCTCTCTGCTACCTGTTCTGTATATTTACTTATTTCTGATAATCTTGCTGAAGTTCCAGAACTGAAAGACATGACTTATGAAGAGAGCAATTCCAAACTGACTTTTTATTTGATCATTGCACTGGTTTCTGTGTCCACCTTCTTTTTGACTTTCATTATTCTGATCCTGGCTGTGAGGTTTTGCCACAGGAGAAAGCCCAGACTGTTGTTTGATGGTGCAGTGGCCATTCCCAGTGCATATCTCCCTCCCAACTATGCAGAGGTGGAGGGAGCTGGAACTCTCCGCAGTTCTTATAATTATGACACATATTTAACAACAGGATCTCGCACCAGTGATTTCAAGTTTATCACGTCTTACAATGACAGCACTCTTACTGCTGATGGAACTTTTAAAAAGGGCCAAAATGACACTTTTGCAGAGAGCTTGATTACACTTAACAATACAACACCTGATGTTGATGAGGTAAGAAAACTGAGCTCTATATTTGTTTCAGACTACTATGCATTTTTAATTACATTTTCAATCGTAAATTTCAAACACATATTTTATTGCTGTTTCAACAGAATGAGAAACATTTTTTTAATATTTACTTGTATGGCATCTGAGAGACTGATTGATTTAGAACTACTTACATTTGTCGAATTCATATATCTAAGCAGTTGAGAGTTTATAATCTTGTTTCAAAGTCCAGTAGTGGCAACGTAGCGGTGCTGAGGTTTGACCTCATGACCATCCAGTAAGTAGTGTACTGTTTTAGCCATGCCAAGTTATGGTATCTGCTTTTGGTTGTTTTGCATCAATATACTGCCTACTGGGAAAAAAATGGGGAGTGGTAAGAGAATGATGGATCTTCGTGAATTAAATTTCATTGATGGATGTTTTCTGGCATGATTTTGGTTTGATGTTCCTGCAGACATTTATTCATAGAATTTCTGTAAGGTCTTTTGTAGAACACACATATAAAAATTTTTGGTAATGCTGTCAAAATAAATGGCTGCACAAAATGAGAACTTTGAAGTAATCTCCCAACTTTTAAATGTCAGCAAATTTTATATATATATATATATATATATATATATATATATATATATATATATATATATATATATATATATATATATATATGTGTGTGTGTGTGTGTGTGTGTGTGTGTGTGTGTGTGTGTATTACCTTTGTTTTGTTAAAAATAGGGGAATATTGTTAAATTGGCTTTCCCTGGCAGTGCTGTCCAGAACACAAAACAGACTGTTTAAAGTAAAATCGAAATTAGTGCTTCAGTGTATTGTGTTGTATGTAATGTGACATTTTACTTGAATGTTATCTTGATTCAGTATTTTCACTATGTGCAAAATGTACTAAATGTTTTCATCACTTGGGACATTTACTGCATTTTACATTTGAGGAATTGTTGTTTTAATGAAAGCAGTTATTATCCAAGCACTATAATTCTTTCAATTTTCATACTTATGCATTAGCCTGCACTTGCTGTGAAGTTAATACTATGCAATATGGCGGTGCTGCTCAGTCACTTGCTGAAATGCAATACACTGGTTACAGCCTATCTTCTTTGTAAGATCTCTATGGTTGAAACACTCATTTTAACCTCTGTTGCCATGTGTGTTTGCTCTGTTTCCTGTTCACTTCTTGTATTTTGTTCCTTGTGCTTTCTGTTCCAGGTGTTTCTAGTTTTCTTTTAGTATTGCCACTATATCAGTAGAAAGCCTTTTCATATTCTTTGTCAAGTGCTGAATGTCTTCTGCATATCTGAAATTATGAGAGAAATGTCTCTACTGTTTCTTGTCTAGGGTTGTTACCCTAACCCTAACTCTAAACTGCCACCAAAATTATGTACACCTTGCTAGTACTGTGTTGGATCCCCTTTTAAACCAATTTCATTCTTTGTGGTATATATTGAACAAGGTGCTGGAAACCTTCCTTTGAGATTTTGATCCATACCGACATGGTCGCAACATGCAGTTGCTGCAGATTTGTCAGCCACACATCAATGATACAAATCTCCAGTTCAATCACATCTAAAAGTTGTTCTATTGGATGTGATCTGGTGATTGTGCAGGCCAATTGAGTACAGCGACCTCACTGCCATGTTAAAAAAAACAGTTTGAGATTTTTTTTTTTTAGCTTTGTGACACAGCACATTACCCTGTGGTTATAAAGGTATGGACATGGTGAGGAACAATACTCAGGTATACTGTAGCACTTAAACCATATTCAATTAGTACTAAAGGCCCCAAAATATGCCAAGAATATCTGCCCCACACCATTACATCACTCCCACCAGCCTGAACCACTGATACCAATCAGGATGGATCATGTGGTTTACATTAAATTCTGACCATCTGAATGTCCTAGCAGATATCAAGACTGATCAGACCAGGAAACATAATATCTAGTTTGTGAGCCCATGCAAATTGTAGCCTCATTTTCCTGTTCTTAGCTGACAGGAGTGGCACCCAGTGTGGTCTTCCACTGCTGCAGCAAACCTCATTAAATTTCAATAACTTGTCCATTCATACAGTAAGTGCTCTTGAGTTTTTGTTGTCTTTCTATCAGCTCAGGCCAGTCTGGATTTTCACCTCTGACATCTGACATAAAAAAAAATAGCCCAAGAATTATCACTCACTGGATATATATTTTTTTCAGACAATTTTCTGTAAACCATAGAGATGATTGTGTATGAAAATCCCAGTAGATCAGCAGTTTTGGAAATACTCACAACAGACAGTCTGGGATCAACAGCCATGCTGATCAAAGTCACTTACATCACCTGACTTCCACATTCTGATGCTTGTATTGAAATTCAGCAGATTGTCTTCACCAGCAGATGTGTACATGTCTAAATGCATGGAGCTGCTGCTACGTGATTGGCTGAATATATACAGTATTAACCAACTACAACATCATAAAGACTTAAAATAAACTGGTAATCTTATGTGCAATGGCATGGCTGCTGTAATTAATCATAGCAGGTAACAGTTACAATGACAGTGCACAGGTGATGATGTGGGCAGTGCTGCAGTGTCAGGGTTTAAAACAGGAGACTCTCTGTAGGTTTGATTATTTCTAAAGCTGAAACTAATAGTCAGACATGGTACAAAATCAGTTGAAATGTTTATTTTTGTATTGTTTTGTAAATAGGTAAAATAAACATATTAATTCAGTAACTTCCTTCTACATGTAGACAAACTATTTACTACTTTTTTTGTATTATGACACCTAGAGGACAAAATAATATTTAATAGCCCACCAGCAATTAAATGGTTTTGTTAAATACTTGCTGTATCATCTTAACAATCAAAAGTAAAAAAAAAAAGAAGTAAACTCTTAAAGAAGAGGGAAGATTGGAGGTGAAGGAAACAGCTAAGATCCAACTAAAAATCCACTTTGGGACATTATTGTTAATTGTAAAGTAAATTAGGCCACAATACTTGATTAATGCAACCGGAGAGTTTTGAGGAGGAATTTATCTGTGTGTGGGCGTGTGTGTGTGGCATGTGTGAGAGAGAAACTAAAGCTTAGCAATCTTTTAGCAAGCCGTTTGTTGTCTTTCCACACACTTTTTTCTATGCAGTTGTGTGCCTCTGTCGGAGTTGGTAAATTAATCTTTTCATATTTTTAGTTGCGTCACATTTTAGTCCTACTTTGCACCATTCCCAAATAACTAAGAAAACTTTCTAATGTGTTTGTAGTAAAGGGGAAGATAAGTGTGAATATGGAGCAGGGCTGAAACGATTCATCGAGTAATTCGATTACAAAAAAATATCGAGGCAAAATCTTCTGCCTCGAAGCTTCGTTTAATTAATTTTAAAATATTGCCTTATGTTTTTGCGCAATTGTTTGTTGACAGCACGCTTTTGACACAGCGCGCTTCCGGGTGCAAGCCGCCAGTAAAGACCAACGAAGAAGAAGCGCTTACGTCACCCACAAAGCGGAAAGAGATGCAGACAGTTAGCTGTGCATTAATTTGAGGGAGCGTTCTGTTGCGGCCTGCAAAATGGAAGGGAGCGATACAATTATCAGCGAGGCCAAGAGAAGAAGAAAGCAGAAATTGTCAGTAAAGGCTTATGTTATGCCTGAGATGTAGATTTTTAGTTGCACAACTTATTGTTTTTGTATAATTATTTATTTTCTGCCTTAGGTTTTTTATCCTTAAATTCATTTGAAATACCTTTTTTTGCATCCGAGAAAAGGCTTTAAAATAAGAATGTATGGTGCTGTAAAGCACTTAATTAATCTCAGTCAACTTTAATACCCCTATCTCACCTACGCGGTTTCGCGCGGTGGCCGGAAGTACGGCTCTTCATGAGTCACCGCGAGTTTTGGCGCTGCGATTACGTTTCCATCTTTCTGCGCGAAAAATTAAATATGTTTAAGCCGCCTTAAAAACATATTTAAACATGTTTAATGTTTTTGGCGAACCTTGCAGAACTTTGCGAAACTTCGGCGGGCGTCGAGGCGGCTCACGGTGCCAAACACCGCATCTCACTGCGAGAAAACCGCATAGGTGAGATAGGAGTATAAGGTAGTCCTTGTATTGTGAATAATGACAATGTTTGTTTTTGATAAAATGCTGTATGCATTTAAAAAATAAAAGTAGATATTTTTCTAAAAAGAAAACCAATTAATCTTTGTTTCTCTTATATATTTTACACTGCTGTTTAATTAAGCAAAAGTGCATTTTATCCTATTACTCGATTAATCGATTGAATTTTTGGTAGAATACTCGATTACTAAAATATTCGATAGCTACTGCCCTAATATGGAGCACTCTATAATATTCCAAGTTAAAATTAAATCACAATTCTCTTTCATGTGCATTGATAGGAAAAAAATAACAAAAACGTGAAGTCAATTCATCACAGCTCAGTTTTGTTAGATTTTTTTCAAACGTGGGTTTTCATTTTTCTTACATGTTTAGTGACTGATAGAGCTGTCCGTGGTGCTGAAACATGGTTCTCCTCTTTTTATTCTGCTATATTACTTAAGTTAAGACACATTAAACGTGGATGTTAGTTGAATAGTGTCATATATAAATGAAAATAGCTAAAATTCATTAGTTGATAATAATAATAATAATAATAATAATAATAATAATAATAATAATAATGAATAGCACTAGTAGTAGGAAAAGACTAAGAAGGAGAAATTTGCACAATTTTCAACAGTCTTTAATTGTTCTCTTATTTTGAAGTTCTAGAAATTTTAAAATGCTTTTGTGGCTATAAAATATACTGTAGTTGCCCAGCAATAATTAGGAGATAACACCAAAAAGCAAAGACATTCACAAAGCAAAGATAATAACTGCACTGATAAATTCCAAAACAATTGTATCTGTTGAACCACATTTTCAGCTCAAAATGTCATATGGTTAAAAGTAAAAAAAAAATTTTTTTTTAACTATTCTGTTTAGAGATACAGTTTTTTGTGATTTTATTTCATTCCAGAAGCACTAGAGCAAAGAGACAATAAATTATATTTGTTTATTTGTCTTTTTATGTTTACTTTCTCGTATAAAAGGCCTAAATAACTAACTAAATAATACATTTTATGTTGTTGTTGTACATAAAGTTAAAAGAGAAAAAAAGACACCGGAAATGTGTATGAAATAAGAACTATATGTTTACATTTCATAAATATTCACTTATATGTAAAATCTACTTGTAGTAAACAGAATATACTCAGAGCGTCGCTGTTCACCATCACATCCTTGTACTTCGGAGCATTTCCTCCCCTCTCTTAAATATTCCTATGCAGACATCAGTGATACCGAGAGCGAGCTGCGCGCGACATGGATTAATCTAATGGTTCTCTTCCGGTAGAGATTTGTCATCTGTTTTGCAGACTACACCACGTTAGACTGAATTATTCTGACTGAGGATTGGAATTGTGAAAATATGGAACGTAAGAAGCTTTCAGTTCTTCTGAATATTCTCCTCGCAGCGCTCCTTTTCTTTCTTCTCCCCGCCGCACGAGGAGATCTGAGCTATTCTGTTCCTGAGGAAACCAGGCGTCAGTATGTGATTGGAAATATCGCAAAAGACGTCGGAGTCGGAGCTCAAAGTTTATCAGCCCGTAAAGCGCGAATAAACACCGAAGACAGCAGCAAACGGTACATTGACATTAATGTGAATTCTGGAGATTTGATCGTAGTGGAGAGAATCGACAGAGAGACGCTTTGTGGCTCGAGGATCAACTGCATCTTAAATTATGAGCTGGTTTTAGCCAATCCGCTTGAGGTGCATCGCATTTCTCTGAATGTTCAGGATATTAACGACAACGCGCCAAAATTCGGTAATGAACGCATTTCGTTTGAAATCCACGAGTCCGCTGTTAAAGGTCAGCGCTTCCGTTTGGATGAAGCTCATGATTATGATATCGGACAAAACGGAGTGAACGGCTATGCGCTGGAGAAGAACGACCATTTTGTTTTGTCTGTTAAGGAAAATAAAAACGGGCGGAAATACGCAGAGCTCGTGTTGGAGAAAGAGCTGGATCGCGAACAACAGAAGGATATTGAGTTGATTCTTACCGCAGTGGATGGCGGGATTCCTCAGAGATCAGGAACCGCTGTTATACACATCACTGTGCTAGATGCTAATGATAATGTTCCGGTGTTCAGTCAGACTGTATATAAAGTGGCTTTAGCTGAAAACGCACCGATAGGAACCGAAGTCGTCACTGTGAGCGCAGAAGATGCAGATGAAGGAGCAAACGGTGCAGTCACTTATGAGTTTAGCCATATAGCTCATAATGCAGCACAGTTGTTTACTATAAATAAACTCACTGGACAAATCATGGTAAGCGGAAATATTGATTATGAGGAAGAAAAGTATTACGAGTTTGAAGTCCAGGCTAAAGATGGATCTGGTTTAAAATCGACTGCAAGTGTTATTATAGATATTACTGATGTCAATGACAATCCACCTAAAATTATTCTGACATCTATAAACAATCCAATCCTGGAGAACACTGCTGTAGGAACTGAAGTGGCCATCATTAATGTTCAGGATAAAGACTCGGGTGATAACAGACAGATTCACTGTTCAATACATGGAAATGTTCCTTTTAAATTAAACCCGTCTATTAAAAACTATTTTTCTCTAATTAACACAAATCCCCTGGATCGAGAGACAGAGGCAGATTACAATATCACCATTACTGCTACTGATGGAGGCTCTCTACCTTTATCTTCATCCATGACAATTCATCTATCTGTATCAGACATCAATGACAATCCTCCAGTATTTGAACAGCAATCCTACACTGCACATATAACAGAAAATAACAAACCAGGAACCTCTATTAGTTCTGTTACTGCAAGAGACCCAGACTGGAGGCAGAATGGTACAGTACTGTATTCTCTGGTGCCCAGTGAGATAAACGCTGTTCCAGTCACCTCATTTTTATCCATTAACTCAGACACAGGACTGATCCATGCTGTGAGGTCATTTGACTATGAAAAGTTCAGAAACTTTACAGTCCAGGTTGTAGCCAGAGACAATGGTTCTCCTCCACTCAGCAGCAGCGTGACTGTGAGTGTGTTCATATCAGATGAGAATGATAACTCTCCACAGATATTATACCCTGCTCCAGAGGGAAAGTCTTTAATGACTGAGATGGTCCCTAAAGCTGCTCTCTCTGGCTCTCTGGTCTCCAAAATCATTGCTGTGGATGCTGACTCTGGACAGAACGCATGGCTCTCGTACCAGGTTGTCAAATCTACTGATCCAGGACTTTTCACTATTGGTCTCCATAGTGGAGAGATCAGGGCTCAGAGGGACATTACTGAATCTGACAGCATGAAACAGACCCTTGTTATCTCAGTGAAAGATAATGGACAGCCTCCTCTCTCTGCTACCTGTTCTGTATATTTACTTATTTCTGATAATCTTGCTGAAGTTCCAGAACTGAAAGACATGACTTATGAAGAGAGCAATTCCAAACTGACTTTTTATTTGATCATCGCACTGGTTTCTGTTTCCACCTTCTTTCTGACTTTCATTATTCTGATCCTGGCTGTGAGGTTTTGCCACAGGAGAAAGCCCAGACTGTTGTTTGATGGAGCAGTGGCCATTCCCAGTGCATATCTCCCTCCCAACTATGCAGAGGTGGAGGGAGCTGGAACTCTCCGCAGTTCTTATAATTATGACACGTATCTAACAACAGGATCTCGCACCAGTGACTTCAAATTCATCACTTCTTACAATGACAGCACTCTTACTGCTGATGGAACTTTAAAAAAAGGCCAAAATAGCACTTTTGCAGAGAGCTTGATTACACTTAACAATACAATTGATGGTGATGAGGTAAGAAACCTTAGCTCTATTCTTGTTTCAGACTACTATGCATATTTAATTACATTTGCAGTCAGAAATTTCAAACAGATTTTATTGCCATTTCTTCTAAATTCAACAGAATTAGAAATTTTTTTAAATTTTATATTTACTTGTATGGCATCTGACAGACTGATTGATTCAGAACTACCTACATTTGCTTAATTCATATATCTCAGCAGTTGAAAGTTTATGATCTTGTTTAAAAGCCCAATACTGGCAGGTTGGTGGTACTTGAGTTTGACCTCATGACCATTCAATAAGTAGTGTATTTGCTTTTTGTTATTTTTACCAATATACTGCATACTGGATCCCATTTATGTTTGTTTCCTTGATTGATTTTGGTTTGTTGTTGCTGCAGAGATGTATTCATAGTGTTTATGTGAAATATTTTGATGGATGCACCCATATTCTCATTTTGGTAATGCTGTCAAAGCAAATGGCTACCCAAAATCTGAACTTTTGAAATAATCTCTAAACTTTTCATTTCAAATGTGGCTCATGGTATCATGTTAATTTTTATTTGCTTTGTTGAACCTCTGATTTTCTTTAGAAAAAAACAAACAAAAAAGCAACAACAACAGTGGAATATTTTGTGGTTGGATTCTCCTGTTAGTGCTGTCCAGAATACAAAACAAACCCTTTTAAGTAAAATAGAAATTAGTGTTTCATTATACTGTTGTTTGTGATGTGGTCATACTGTATGTCAACAGACCAGTAGTTATTCTGTTATCACAAATGCTTACCAATGCAGCTTGTCACATGTGTCGCTTGGTGCTGTTCACTTCTGGATATTTTGGATGTTTTGGTATGGACCATAGGTATCATAAATAGGTGGTAGCACCATGTTAAAAGATATTGAAGCTGTCCAGTGAGAGCTACCTACTGGTGTCATGTTAACTATGTACAAAATGTACTAAATGTTTTCATCACTTGTGACTTTCAGTGCATTTCACATTAGAGGAATTGTTGTTTTAATGGCAGCAGTTATTTTCCTAACACTACAGTCCTTTTGATTTTCATACTGGTACATTAGCCAAGGCTTCACTTGCTGTGAAATTAATATTATCCAATATGATGGTACTGCTCAATCACCAGCTGAAATGCAATATGGTACAGACTATCTTCTTTGTAAGATCTCTATGCTTAGATCTCTCATTTCAACTTCTGTTGCCATGGTTGTCTGTTTCCTTCTTTTATTGTGTTCCTTGTGCTTCTTGTGTCAGATGTTCATGGTTTTCCTTTAGTATTGTCACTATAGGAGTACAAAGCGATAACATATTCTTGGTAAGTTGCTGAATATATTTTGCAGGTATCTGAAGTATGAGTGGAATGTGTCTGCTGTTTGTTGCCTTGGTTTTTATGGTAGTGATAATGCTAACAAATAAGTGCTAAGCTCAACCTCATATATCCAGATTTTTTTTTTTTTACTTTTATATTCATATATTATATTAATATAAATTTCAATAATGATGACCTACAGTTACACCCTGCTTCCAGTCACATCTCTGCCGGCCTTAAAAGGTACAATCACCTGCTAGGTCATTATATAGACCTTGGTAATACTGGGTTTGAAACCCTTTTAAACCAGTGCAATTGTGTCTGGAATATATTGAACAAGGTCCTGGTAACATTACTTTTAATAATAATTTAAAAAGTTTATTTTTTTAATGTATTGTAAATGGGTGAAAGAAACATTAATTTAGTAATATTCTTCTACACAAACTATTTTTTTTTCTATTATGATCTAGAGGACAAAATAATATTTGATAGGCAACCGGAAAATAAATGGTTTGTTAAATACTTGCTGTATCATCTTAACAACCACATGAACTTTTATCTTTTAAACATTTTTACAACATGGAAGGTTAATACAACATGAGATGGGGAAAGTTTTGAGAAAGAATTTACTTCTGTGGACATGTCTGTGTGTTTGTGTTTATGCTGGTGTGTGTATGTGCGCATGTTTGAGAGAGAAACTAAAAAGTAGATTTAAAAATAATTCAGATATAAATATGGTTTGTCCTCTTATGTGATTAAAACTTTAATACAAACAATTACTGGACTTCTGGAAAAGTCAGTTGCAGAGACAGAAAGTAGGAAGTGCTGTAGGGTGAATATATTGTGCTCCTGTGGATAGAGTCTGATTATTTACTTCATTGTTTAAACACTGTGGACTCTTATGCAGTATTTAAAAGTATCAAATTGAGGTTGCTTGACAGCACATTTCTGGGAAGTCTATTGTTGCCAGTTCACCCCTGCCTGCTTTTTAGCAAGCTTTAATTTGTCTAACCACACACTTTTTCTATGCAATAAATAAAAAATAAATTTGTCATATTACTTTTAGTTCCTCACATTTTAGAACTATTTCACACTACTGCCAAATAAACTATAAAACATTGTAATGTGAGGGGTTAAGGGGAAGGGAAGTTTCACAGTGTGAACATGGAGCAATCTATAATTATAGTTAAGATTAAATCACAGTTTTCTTTTATTCTCATTGGTGAAAAAAAAATGAAATCTACTTATCACACAGTACTGTTTTGTTTGTTTCATTAAATGTGAGTTTTATTATTATTATTATTATTATTATTATTATTATTATTATTATCATTATTATTATTTATTTATTCATTTATTTATTCATTTATTTTTGCAAGTTTAGGAGATTAAGCTAACCTTTGCAAGTGACAGAGCTATCCATGGTCCTGAAACATGGTTTCCTTTTCTCAACTCTGCCTACTCATTTAGGTTAGGACAAGTCAAATGTACATGTTAGTTGGATAGTGTTATTTATAAATGAATAAAAAATTAGTTGATAATAATAATAATAATAATAATAATAATAATAATAATAATAATAATAAAGAAAAGTACAAGTAGTACAAGAAGATGAAGGAGAAAAAAAAAAGAAACAATGTTTGCACAATTTTCCACAGTCTTTAATTTTTCTGTTATTTTGAAGCTCTAAACATTTGCAACTACTTCGGTGGCTAGGAAAATAGGTCTCTAGCAATAATCAGAAGAAAACAGCATAAATTATATTTTGGACATAAAAAGCAAAGACATGCACAAAGCAAAGATAATGACTGCACTGATAAATCCTAAAACAATTGTGTTCATTGATCCGAATTTTCAGCTGAAAATGTAATATGGTTAAAATAAAATGAAAAAATATTCTGTCTAAAATATGTTTAGAGAGACTTTTTGTTTATTGAGATTATACAGTATTCCTGAAGCACTAGAGCAATACGACAATAAATTATATTAGCATAATTGGTTAAGTACTGTATGTGTTTTCTTTATTTTTAATGTTTACTTCCTCTCATGAAGGTCTAAAAAACTTAATAAATAATATATTTTATGTTGTTGTAATCGGTATATATAGTACACAGCTAAAAGATAAAACACTATTGACACAAAATACACCTGAAACAAGAACTATATGTTTACATTCCATAAATTTTCACTTATATGTAAAATCTACTTGTAGTAAACAGAATATACTCAGAGCGTCGCTGTTCACCATCACATCCTTGTACTTCGGAGCATTTCCTCCCCTCTCTTAAATATTCCTATGCAGACATCAGTGATACCGAGAGCGAGCTGCGCGCGACATGGATTAATCTAATGGTTCTCTTCCGGTAGAGATTTGTCATCAGTTTTGCAGACTACACCACGTTAGACTGAATTATTCTGACTGAGGATTGGAATTGTGAAAATATGGAACGTAAGAAGCTTTCAGTTCTTCTGAATATTCTCCTCGCAGCGCTCCTTTTCTTTCTTCTCCCCGCCGCACGAGGAGATCTGAGCTATTCTGTTCCTGAGGAAACCAGGCGTCAGTATGTGATTGGAAATATCGCAAAAGACGTCGGAGTCGGAGCTCAAAGTTTATCAGCCCGTAAAGCGCGAATAAACACCGAAGACAGCAGCAAACGGTACATTGACATTAATGTGAATTCTGGAGATTTGATCGTAGTGGAGAGAATCGACAGAGAGACGCTTTGTGGCTCGAGGATCAACTGCATCTTAAATTATGAGCTGGTTTTAGCCAATCCGCTTGAGGTGCATCGCATTTCTCTGAATGTTCAGGATATTAACGACAACGCGCCAAAATTCAGTAATGAACGCATTTCGTTTGAAATCCACGAGTCCGCTGTTAAAGGTCAGCGCTTCCGTTTGCATGAAGCTCGTGATTATGATATCGGACAAAACGGAGTGAACGGCTATGCGCTGGAGAAGAACGACCATTTTGTTTTGTCTGTACAAGAAAATAAAAACGGGCGGAAATACGCAGAGCTCGTGTTGGAGAAAGAGCTGGATCGCGAACAACAGAAGGATATTGAGTTGATTCTTACCGCAGTGGATGGCGGGATTCCTCAGAGATCAGGGACCGCTGTTATACACATCACTGTGCTAGATGCTAATGATAATGTTCCGGTGTTCAGTCAGACTGTATATAAAGTGGCTTTAGCTGAAAACGCACCAATAGGAACAGAAGTCGTCACTGTGAGCGCAGAAGATGCAGATGAAGGAGCAAACGGTGCAGTCACTTATGAGTTTAGCCATATAGCTGATAATGCAGAACAAATATTTATTATTGATGAACTCACTGGACAAATTAATGTAAAAGGAGAAATTGACTATGAGGAGGAAAAGTATTATGAGTTTGAAGTCCAGGCAAAAGATGGATCTGGTTTAACATCGACTGCAAGTGTTATTATAGATATTACTGATGTCAATGACAATCCACCTAAAATTATTCTGACATCTATAAACAATCCGATACTGGAGAACACTGCTGTAGGAACTGAAGTGGCCATCATTAATGTTCAGGATAAAGACTCGGGTGATAACAGACAGATTCACTGTTCAATTCAGGGAAATGTTCCTTTTAAATTAAACCCGTCTATTAAAAACTATTTTTCTCTAATTAACACAAATCCCCTGGATCGAGAGACAGAGGCAGATTACAATATCACCATTACTGCTACTGATGGAGGCTCTCCACCTTTATCTTCATCCATGACAATCCATCTGTCTGTATCAGACATCAATGACAATCCTCCTGTATTTGAACAGCAATCCTACACTGCACATATAACAGAAAATAACAAACCAGGAACCTCTATTAGTTCTGTTACTGCAAGAGATCCAGACTGGAGGCAGAATGGTACAGTACTCTATTCTCTGGTGCCCAGTGAGATAAACACTGTTCCAGTCACCTCACTTTTATCCATTAACTCAGACACAGGAGTGATCCATGCTGTGAGGTCATTTGACTATGAAAAGTTCAGAAACTTTACAGTCCAGGTTGTAGCCAGAGACAATGGTTCTCCTCCACTCAGCAGCAGTGTGACTGTGAGTGTGTTCATATCAGATGAGAATGATAACTCTCCACAGATATTATACCCTGCTCCAGAGGGAAAGTCTTTAATGACTGAGATGGTCCCTAAAGCTGCTCTCTCTGGCTCTCTGGTCTCCAAAGTTATTGCTGTGGATGCTGACTCTGGACAGAACGCATGGCTCTCATATCAGATTGTCAAATCTACTGATCCAGGACTTTTCACTATTGGTCTCCATAGTGGAGAGATCAGGGCTCAGAGGGACATTACTGAATCTGACAGCATGAAACAGACCCTTGTTATCTCAGTGAAAGATAACGGACAGCCCCCTCTCTCTGCTACCTGTTCTGTATATTTACTTATTTCTGATAATCTTGCTGAAGTTCCAGAACTGAAAGACATGACTTATGAGGAGAGCAATTCCAAACTGACTTTTTATTTGATCATCGCACTGGTTTCTGTGTCCACCTTCTTTCTGACTTTCATTATTCTGATCCTGGCTGTGAGGTTTTGTCACAGGAGAAAGCCCAGACTGTTGTTTGATGGTGCAGTGGCCATTCCCAGTGCATATCTCCCTCCCAACTATGCAGAGGTGGAGGGAGCTGGAACTCTCCGCAGTTCTTATAATTATGACACATATTTAACAACAGGATCTCGCACCAGTGATTTCAAGTTTATCACGTCTTACAATGACAGCACTCTTACTGCTGATGGAACTTTTAAAAAGGGCCAAAATGACACTTTTGCAGAGAGCTTGATTACACTTAACAATACAACACCTGATGTTGATGAGGTAAGAAAACTGAGCTCTATATTTGTTTCAGACTACTATGCATTTTTAATTACATTTTCAATCGTAAATTTCAAACACATATTTTATTGCTGTTTCAACAGAATGAGAAACATTTTTTTAATATTTACTTGTATGGCATCTGAGAGACTGATTGATTTAGAACTACTTACATTTGTCGAATTCATATATCTAAGCAGTTGAGAGTTTATAATCTTGTTTCAAAGTCCAGTAGTGGCAACGTAGCGGTGCTGAGGTTTGACCTCATGACCATCCAGTAAGTAGTGTACTGTTTTAGCCATGCCAAGTTATGGTATCTGCTTTTGGTTGTTTTGCATCAATATACTGCCTACTGGGAAAAAAATGGGGAGTGGTAAGAGAATGATGGATCTTCGTTAATTAAATTTCATTGATGGATGTTTTCTGGCATGATTTTGGTTTGATGTTCCTGCAGACATTTATTCATAGAATTTCTGTAAGGTCTTTTGTAGAACACACATATTAAAATTTTTGGTAATGCTGTCAAAATAAATGGCTGCACAAAATGAGAACTTTGAAGTAATCTCCCAACTTTTAAATGTCAGCAAATTATATATATATATATATATATATATATATATATATATATATATATATATATATATATGTATGTATGTGTGTGTGTGTGTGTGTGTGTGTGTGTATTACCTTTGTTTTGTTAAAAATAGGGGAATATTGTTAAATTGGCTTTCCCTGGCAGTGCTGTCCAGAACACAAAACAGACTGTTTCAAGTAAAATCGAAATTAGTGCTTCAGTGTATTGTGTTGTATGTAATGTGACATTTTACTTGAATGTTATCTTGATTCAGTATTTTCACTATGTGCAAAATGTACTAAATGTTTTCATCACTTGGGACATTTCCTGCATTTTACATTTGAGGAATTGTTGTTTTAATGAAAGCAGTTATTATCCAAGCACTATAATTCTTTCAATTTTCATACTTATGCATTAGCCTGCACTTGCTGTGAAGTTAATACTATGCAATATGGCGGTGCTGCTCAGTCACTTGCTGAAATGCAATACACTGGTTACAGCCTATCTTCTTTGTAAGATCTCTATGGTTGAAACACTCATTTTAACCTCTGTTGCCATGTGTGTTTGCTCTGTTTCCTGTTCACTTCTTGTATTTTGTTCCTTGTGCTTTCTGTTCCAGGTGTTTCTAGTTTTCTTTTAGTATTGCCACTATATCAGTAGAAAGCCTTTTCATATTCTTTGTCAAGTGCTGAATGTCTTCTGCATATCTGAAATTATGAGAGAAATGTCTCTACTGTTTCTTGTCTAGGTTTGTTACCCTAACCCTAACTCTAAACTGCCACTCAATTATGTACACCTTGCTAGTACTGTGTTGGATCCCCTTTTAAACCAATTTCATTCTTTGTGGTATATATTGAACAAGGTGCTGGAAACCTTCCTTTGAGATTTTGATCCATACCGACATGGTCGCAACATGCAGTTGCTGCAGATTTGTCAGCCACACATCAATGATACAAATCTCCAGTTCAATCACATCTAAAAGTTGTTCTATTGGATGTGATCTGGTGATTGTGTTGGCCAATTGAGTACAGCGACCTCACTGCCATGTTAAAAAAAACAGTTTGAGATTTTTTTTTTTAGCTTTGTGACACAGCACATTACCCTGTGGTTATAAAGGTATGGACATGGTGAGGAACAATACTCAGGTATGCTGTAGCACTTAAACCATATTCAATTAGTACTAAAGGCCCCAAAATATGCCAAGAATATCTGCCCCACACCATTACATCACTCCCACCAGCCTGAACCACTGATACCAATCAGGATGGATCACGTGGTTTACATTAAATTCTGACCATCTGAATGTCCTAGCAGATATCAAGACTGATCAGACCAGGAAACATAATATCTAGTTCGTGAGCCCATGCAAATTGTAGCCTCATTTTCCTGTTCTTAGCTGACAGGAGTGGCACCCAGTGTGGTCTTCCACTGCTGCAGCAAACCTCATTAAATTTCAATAACTTGTCCATTCATACAGTAAGTGCTCTTGAGTTTTTGTTGTCTTTCTATCAGCTCAGGCCAGTCTGGATTTTCACCTCTGACATCTGACATAAAAAAAAAAATAGCCCAAGAATTATCACTCACTGGATATATATTTTTTTCAGACAATTTTCTGTAAACCATAGAGATGATTGTGTATGAAAATCCCAGTAGATCAGCAGTTTTGGAAATACTCACAACAGACAGTCTGGGACCAACAGCCATGCTGATCAAAGTCACTTACATCACCTGACTTCCACATTCTGATGCTTGTATTGAAATTCAGCAGATTGTCTTCACCAGCAGATGTGTACATGTCTAAATGCATGGAGCTGCTGCTACGTGATTGGCTGAATATATACAGTATTAACCAACTACAACATCATAAAGACTTAAAATAAACTGGTAATCTTATGTGCAATGGCATGGCTGCTGTAATTAATCATAGCAGGTAACAGTTACAATGACAGTGCACAGGTGATGATGTGGGCAGTGCTGCAGTGTCAGGGTTTAAAACAGGAGACTCTCTGTAGGTTTGATTATTTCTAAAGCTGAAACTAATAGTCAGACATGGTACAAAATCAGTTGAAATGTTTATTTTTGTATTGTTTTGTAAATAGGTAAAATAAACATATTAATTCAGTAACTTCCTTCTACATGTAGACAAACTATTTACTACTTTTTTTGTATTATGACACCTAGAGGACAAAATAATATTTAATAGCCCACCAGCAATTAAATGGTTTTGTTAAATACTTGCTGTATCATCTTAACAATCAAAAGTAAAAAAAAAAAGAAGTAAACTCTTAAAGAAGAGGGAAGATTGGAGGTGAAGGAAACAGCTAAGATCCAACTAAAAATCCACTTTGGGACATTATTGTTAATTGTAAAGTAAATTAGGCCACAATACTTGATTAATGCAACCGGAGAGTTTTGAGGAGGAATTTATCTGTGTGTGGGCGTGTGTGTGTGGCATGTGTGAGAGAGAAACTAAAGCTTAGCAATCTTTTAGCAAGCCGTTTGTTGTCTTTCCACACACTTTTTTCTATGCAGTTGTGTGCCTCTGTCGGAGTTGGTAAATTAATCTTTTCATATTTATAGTTGCGTCACATTTTAGTCCTACTTTGCACCATTCCCAAATAACTAAGAAAACTCTCTAATGTGTTTGTAGTAAAGGGGAAGATAAGTGTGAATATGGAGCAGGGCTGAAACGATTCATCGAGTAATTCGATTACAAAAAAATATCGAGGCAAAATCTTCTGCCTCGAAGCTTCGTTTAATTAATTTTAAAATATTGCCTTATTTTTTTGCGCAATTGTTTGTTGACAGCACGCTTTTGACACAGCGCGCTTCCGGGTGCAAGCCGCCAGTAAAGACCAATGAAGAAGAAGCGCTTACGTCACCCACAAAGCGGAAAGAGATGCAGACAGTTAGCTGTGTATTAATTTGAGGGAGCGTCCTGTTGCGGCGTGCAAAATGGAAGGGAGCGATACAATTATCAGCGAGGCCAAGAGAAGAAGAAAGCAGAAATTGTCAGTAAAGGCTTATGTTATGCCTGAGATGTAGATTTTTAGTTGCACAACTTATTGTTTTTGTATAATTATTTATTTTCTGCCTTAGGTTTTTTATCCTTAAATTCATTTGAAATACCTTTTTTTGCATCCGAGAAAAGGCTTTAAAATAAGAATGTATGGTGCTGTAAAGCACTTAATTAATCTCAGTCAACTTTAATACCCCTATCTCACCTACGCGGTTTCGCGCGGTGGCCGGAAGTACGGTTCTTCATGAGTCACCGCGAGTTTTGGCGCTGCGATTACGTTTCCATCTTTCTGCGCGAAAAATTAAATATGTTTAAGCCGCCTTAAAAACATATTTAAACATGTTTAATGTTTTTGGCGAACCTTGCAGAACTTTGCGAAACTTCGGCGGGCGTCGAGGCGGCTCACGGTGCCAAACACCGCATCTCACTGCGAGAAAACCGCATAGGTGAGATAGGAGTATAAGGTAGTCCTTGTATTGTGAATAATGACAATGTTTGTTTTTGATAAAATGCTGTATGCATTTAAAAAATAAAAGTAGATATTTTTCTAAAAAGAAAACCAATTAATCTTTGTTTCTCTTATATATTTTACACTGCTGTTTAATTAAGCAAAAGTGCATTTTATCCTATTACTCGATTAATCGATTGAATTTTTGGTAGAATACTCGATTACTAAAATATTCGATAGCTACTGCCCTAATATGGAGCACTCTATAATATTCCAAGTTAAAATTAAATCACAATTCTCTTTCATGTGCATTGATAGGAAAAAAATAACAAAAACGTGAAGTCAATTCATCACAACTCAGTTTTGTTAGATTTTTTTCAAACGTGGGTTTTCATTTTTCTTACAAGTTTAGTGACTGATAGAGCTGTCCGTGGTGCTGAAACATGGTTCTCCTCTCTTTATTCTGCTATATTACTTAAGTTAGGACACATTAAACGTGGATGTTAGTTGAATAGTGTCATATATAAATGAAAATAGCTAAAATTCATTAGTTGATAATAATAATAATAATAATAATAATAATAATAATAATAATAATAATGAATAGCACTAGTAGTAGGAAAAGACTAAGAAGGAGAAATTTGCACAATTTTCAACAGTCTTTAATTGTTCTCTTATTTTGAAGTTCTAGAAATTTTAAAATGCTTTTGTGGCTATAAAATATACTGTAGTTGCCCAGCAATAATTAGGAGATAACACCAAAAAGCAAAGACATTCACAAAGCAAAGATAATAACTGCACTGATAAATTCCAAAACAATTGTATCTGTTGAACCACATTTTCAGCTCAAAATGTCATATGGTTAAAAGTAAAAAAAAATTTTTTTTTAAACTATTCTGTTTAGAGATACAGTTTTTTGTGATTTTATTTCATTCCAGAAGCACTAGAGCAAAGAGACAATAAATTATATTTGTTTATTTGTCTTTTTATGTTTACTTTCTCGTATAAAAGGCCTAAATAACTAACTAAATAATAAATTTTATGTTGTTGTTTTACACAAAGTTAAAAGAGAAAAAAAGTCACCGGAAATGTGTATGAAATAAGAACTATATGTTTACATTTCATAAATATTTACTTACATGTAAAATCTACTTGTAGTAAACACAATATACTCAGAGCGTCGCTGTTCACCATCACATCCTTGTACTTCGGAGCATTTCCTCCCCTCTCTTAAATATTCCTATGCAGACATCAGTGATACCGAGAGCGAGCTGCGCGCGACATGGATTAATCTAATGGTTCTCTTCCGGTAGAGATTTGTCATCAGTTTTGCAGACTACACCACGTTAGACTGAATTATTCTGACTGAGGATTGGAATTGTGAAAATATGGAACGTAACAAGCTTTCAGTTCTTCTGAATATTCTCCTCGCAGCGCTCCTTTTCTTTCTTCTCCCCGCCGCACGAGGAGATCTGAGCTATTCTGTTCCTGAGGAAACCAGGCGTCAGTATGTGATTGGAAATATCGCAAAAGACGTCGGAGTCGGAGCTCAAAGTTTATCAGCCCGTAAAGCGCGAATAAACACCGAAGACAGCAGCAAACGGTACATTGACATTAATGTGAATTCTGGAGATTTGATCGTAGTGGAGAGAATCGACAGAGAGACGCTTTGTGGCTCGAGGATCAACTGCATCTTAAATTATGAGCTGGTTTTAGCCAATCCGCTTGAGGTGCATCGCATTTCTCTGAATGTTCAGGATATTAACGACAACGCGCCAAAATTCAGTAAAGAGCTCATTTCGTTTGAAATCCACGAGTCCGCTGTTAAAGGTCAGCGCTTCCGTTTGGATGAAGCTCATGATTATGATATCGGACAAAACGGAGTGAACGGCTATGCGCTGGAGAAGAACGACCATTTTGTTTTGTCTGTTAAGGAAAATAAAAACGGGCGGAAATACGCAGAGCTCGTGTTGGAGAAAGAGCTGGATCGCGAACAACAGAAGGATATTGAGTTGATTCTTACCGCAGTGGATGGCGGGATTCCTCAGAGATCAGGGACCGCTGTTATACACATCACTGTGCTAGATGCTAATGATAATGTTCCGGTGTTCAGTCAGACTGTATATAAAGTGGCATTAGCTGAAAACGCACCAATAGGAACAGAAGTCGTCACTGTGAGCGCAGAAGATGCAGATGAAGGAGCAAACGGTGCAGTCACTTATGAGTTTAGACATATAGCTCATAATGCAGCACAATTATTTACTATTGATTATGTCACTGGACAAATCATGGTAAGCGGGATTATTGATTATGAGGAGGAAAAGTATTATGAGTTTGAAGTCCAGGCAAAAGATGGATTAGGTTTAGCATCAACTGCAAGTGTTATTATAGATATTACTGATGTCAATGACAATCCACCTAAAATTATTCTGACATCTATAAACAATCCGATACTGGAGAACACTGCTGTAGGAACTGAAGTGGCCATCATTAATGTTCAGGATAAAGACTCGGGTGATAACAAACAGATTCACTGTTCAATTCAGGGAAATGTTCCTTTTAAATTAAACCCGTCTATTAAAAACTATTTTTCTCTAATTAACACAAATCCCCTGGATCGAGAGACAGAGGCAGATTACAATATAACCATTACTGCTACTGATGGAGGCTCTCCACCTTTATCTTCATCCATGACAATTCATCTGTCTGTATCAGACATCAATGACAATCCTCCTGTATTTGAACAGCAATCATACACTGCACATATAACAGAAAATAACAAACCAGGAACCTCTATTAGTTCTGTTACTGCAAGAGACCCAGACTGGAGGCAGAATGGTACAGTACTGTATTCTCTGGTGCCCAGTGAGATAAACGCTGTTCCAGTCACCTCATTTTTATCCATTAACTCAGACACAGGAGTGATCCATGCTGTGAGGTCATTTGACTATGAAAAGTTCAGAAACTTTGCAGTCCAGGTTGTAGCCAGAGACAATGGTTCTCCTCCACTCAGCAGCAGCGTGACTGTGAGTGTGTTCATATCAGATGAGAATGATAACTCTCCACAGATATTATACCCTGCTCCAGAGGGAAAGTCTTTAATGACTGAGATGGTCCCTAAAGCTGCTCTCTCTGGCTCTCTGGTCTCCAAAGTCATCGCTGTGGATGCTGACTCTGGACAGAACGCATGGCTCTCGTACCAGATTGTCAAATCTACTGATCCAGGACTTTTCACTATTGGCCTCCACAGTGGAGAGATCAGGGCTCAGAGGGACATTACTGAATCTGACAGCATGAAACAGACCCTTGTCATCTCAGTGAAAGATAACGGACAGCCTCCTCTCTCTGCTACTTGTTCTGTATATTTACTTATTTCTGATAATCTTGCTGAAGTTCCAGAACTGAAAGACATGACTTATGAAGAGAGCAATTCCAAACTGACTTTTTATTTGATCATCGCACTGGTTTCTGTTTCCACGTTCTTCCTGACTTTCATTATTCTGATCCTGGCTGTGAGGTTTTGCCACAGGAGAAAGCCCAGACTGTTGTTTGATGGAGCAGTGGCCATTCCCAGTGCATATCTCCCTCCCAACTATGCAGAGGTGGAGGGAGCTGGAACTCTCCGCAGTTCTTATAATTATGACACATATCTAACAACAGGATCTCGCACCAGTGACTTCAAGTTCATCACTTCTTACAATGACAGCACTCTTACTGCTGATGGAACTTTTAAAAAAGGCCAAAATAGCACTTTTGCAGAGAGCTTGATTACACTTAACAATACAACTGATGGTGATGAGGTAAGAAATCTGAGCTCTATTCTTGTTTCAGACTACTATGCATATTTAATTACATTTGCAGTCAGAAATTTCAAACAGATTTTATTGCCATTTCTTCTAAATTCAACAGAATGATAATTTTTTTTTATTATTTTATATTTACTTGTATGGCATCTGACAGACTGATTGATTCAGAACTACCTACATTTGCTTAATTCATATATCTCAGCAGTTGAAAGTTCATGATCTTGTTTAAAAGCCCAATACTGGCAGGTTGGTGGTACTTGAGTTTGACCTCATGACCATTCAATAAGTAGTGTATTTGCTTTTTGTTATTTTTACCAATATACTGCATACTGGATCCCATTTATGGCTTTTTCCTTGATTGATTTTGGTTTGTTGTTGCTGCAGAAATTTATTCATAGTGTTTATGTGAAATATTTTGATGGATGCACCCATATTCTCATTTTGGTAATGCTGTCAACGCAAATGGCTACCCAAAATCTGAACTTTTGAAATAATCTCTAAACTTTTCATTTCAAATGTGGCTCATGGTATCATGTTAATTTTTATTTGCTTTGTTGAACCTCTGATTTTCTTTAGAAAAAAACAAACAAAAAAGCAACAAAAACAGTGGAATATTTTCTGGTTGGATTCTCCTGTTAGTGCTGTCCAGAATACAAAACAAACCCTTTTAAGTAAAATAGAAATTAGTGCTTCAGTATACTGTTGTTTGTGATGTGGTCATACTGTATGTCAACAAACCAGTAGTTATTCTGTTATCACAAATGCTTACCAATGCAGCTTGTCACATGTGTCGCTTGGTGCTGTTCACTTCTGGATATTTTGGATGTTTTTTGGACCATAGGTATCATAAAAAGGTGGTAGCACCATGTTAAAAGGGCCTGAAGCTGTCCAGTGAGAGCTACCTACTGGTGTCATGTTAACTATGTACAAAATGTACTAAATGTTTTCATCACTTGTGACTTTCAGTGCATTTCACATTAGAGGAATTGTTGTTTTAATGGCAGCAGTTATTTTCCTAACACTACAGTCCTTTTGATTTTCATACTGGTACATTAGCCAAGGCTTCACTTGCTGTGAAATTAATATTATCCAATATGATGGTACTGCTCAATCACCAGCTGAAATGCAATATGGTACAGACTATCTTCTTTGTAAGATCTCTATGGTTAGATCTCTCATTTCAACTTCTGTTGCCATGGTTGTCTGTTTCCTTCTTTTATTGTGTTCCTTGTGCTTCTTGTGTCAGATGTTCATGGTTTTCCTTTAGTATTGTCACTATAGGAGTACAAAGCGATAACATATTCTTGGTAAGTTGCTGAATATATTTTGCAGGTATCTGAAGTATGAGTGGAATGTGTCTGCTGTTTGTTGCCTTGGTTGTTATGGTAGTGATAATGCTAACAAATAAGTGCTAAGCTCAACCTCATATATCCAGATTTTTTTTTACTTTAATATTCATATATTATATTAATATAAATTTCAATAATGATGACCTACAGTTACACCCTGCTTCCAGTCACATCTCTGCCGGCCTTAAAAGGTACAATCACCTGCTAGGTCATTATATAGACCTTGGTAATACTGGGTTTGAACCCCTTTTAAACCAGTGCAATTGTGTCTGGAATATATTGAACAAGGTCCTGGTAACATTACTTTTAATAATAATTTAAAAAGTTAATTTTTTTAATGTATTGTAAATCGGTGAAAGAAACATTAATTTAGTAATATTCTTCTAGACAAACTATTTTTTTTCTATTATGATCTAGAGGACAAAATAATATTTGATAGGCAACCAGAAAATAAATGGTTTGTTAAATGTTTGCTGTATCATCTTAACAACCACATGAACTTTTATCTTTTAAAATTTTTAAAAACATGGAAGATTAATACAACATGAGATGGGGAAAGTTTTGAGAAAGAATTTACTTCTGTGGACATGTCTGTGTGTTTGTGTTTATGCTGGTGTGTGTATGTGCGCATGTTTGAGAGAGAAACTAAAAAGTAGATTTAAAAATAATTCAGATATAAATATGGTTTGTCCTCTTATGTGATTAAAACTTTAATAGAAACAATTATTGGACTTCTGGAAAAGTCAGTTGTAGAGACAGAAAGTAGGAAGTGCTGTAGTGTGAATATATTGTGCTCCTGTGGATAGAGTCTGATTATTTACTTCATTGTTTAAACACTGTGGACTCTTATGCAGTATTTAAAAGTATCAAATTGATGTTGCTTGACAGCACATTTCTGGGCAGTCTATTGTTGCCAGTTCACCCCTGCCTGCTTTTTAGCAAGCTTTAATTTGTCTAACCACACACTTTTTCTATGCAATAAATAAAAATAAATTTGTCATATTACTTTTAGTTCCTCACATTTTAGAACTATTTCACACTACTGCCAAATAAACTATAAAACATTGTAATGTGAGTGGTTAAGGGGAAGGGAAGTTTCACAGTGTGAACATGGAGCAATCTATAATGATAGTTAAGATTAAATCACAGTTTTCTTTTATTCTCATTAGTGAAAAAAATAAATGAAATCTACTTATCACACAGCACTGTTTTGTTTGTTTCATTAAATGTGAGTTTTTTTATTATTATTATTATTATTATTAGTAGAAGTAGTAGTAGTAGTAGTAGTAGTAGTATTAGTATTAGTATTATTTATTTTATTTATTTATTCATTTATTTTTACAAGTTTAGGAGATTAAGCTAACCTTTGCAAGTGACAGAGCTATCCATGGTCCTGAAACATGGTTTTCTTTTCTCTACTCTGCCTACTCATTTAGGTTAGGGCAATTCAAATGTACATGTTAGTTGGATAGTGTCATGTATAAATAAATAAAAATTAGTTGATAATAATAATAATAATAATAATAATAATAATAATAATAATAATAATAAAGAAAAGTACTAGTAGTACAAGAAGAAGAAGGAGAAAAAAAAGAAACAATGTTTGCACAATTTTCCACAGTCTTTAATTTTTCTGTTATTTTGAAGCTCTAAACATTTGCAACTACTTCGGTGGCTAGGAAAATAGGTCTCTAGCAATAATCAGAAGAAAACAGCATAAATTATATTTTGGACATAAAAAGCAAAGACATGCACAAAGCAAAGATAATGACTGCACTGATAAATCCTAAAACAATTGTATTCATTGAACCGCATTTTCAGCTCAAAATGTAATGTGGTTAAAAAAATAAAAACTATTCTGTATAAAATATGTTTAAAGAGACTGTTTTTTAAAAAGTTTTTTTAAATTATACATTATTCCTGAAGCACTAGAGCAATGCGACAATAAATTATATTAGCATAGTTGGTAAAGTATGTGTTTCTTATGTTTATTTCTCTTATAAAAGTCTAAAAACTTAATAAATAATATATTTTATGTTGTTGTAATCGGTATATTTAGTACACAGCTAAAAGATAAAACACAATTGACACAAAATACACCTGAAACAAGAACTATATGTTTACATTCCATAAATATTCACTTATATGTAAAATCTACTTGTAGTAAACAGAATATACTCAGAGCGTCGCTGTTCACCATCACATCCTTGTACTTCGGAGCATTTCCTCCCCTCTCTTAAATATTCCTATGCAGACATCAGTGATACCGAGAGCGAGCTGCGCGCGACATGGATTAATCTAATGGTTCTCTTCCGGTAGAGATTTTTCATCTGTTTTGCAGACTACACCACGTTAGACTGAATTATTCTGACTGAGGATTGGAATTGTGAAAATATGGAACGTAAGAAGCTTTCAGTTCTTCTGAATATTCTCCTCGCAGCGCTCCTTTTCTTTCTTCTCCCCGCCGCACGAGGAGATCTGAGCTATTCTGTTCCTGAGGAAACCAGGCGTCAGTATGTGATTGGAAATATCGCAAAAGACGTCGGAGTCGGAGCTCAAAGTTTATCAGCCCGTAAAGCGCGAATAAACACCGAAGACAGCAGCAAACGGTACATTGACATTAATGTGAATTCTGGAGATTTGATCGTAGTGGAGAGAATCGACAGAGAGACGCTTTGTGGCTCGAGGATCAACTGCATCTTAAATTATGAGCTGGTTTTAGCCAATCCGCTTGAGGTGCATCGCATTTCTCTGAATGTTCAGGATATTAACGACAACGCGCCAAAATTCGGTAATGAACGCATTTCTTTTGAAATCGGAGAGTCCGCTGTTAAAGGTCAGCGCTTCCGTTTGGATGAAGCTCATGATTATGATATCGGACAAAACGGAGTGAACGGCTATGCGCTGGAGAAGAACGACCATTTTGTTTTGTCTGTACAAGAAAATAAAAACGGGCGGAAATACGCAGAGCTCGTGTTGGAGAAAGAGCTGGATCGCGAACAACAGAAGGATATTGAGTTGATTCTTACCGCAGTGGATGGCGGGATTCCTCAGAGATCAGGGACCGCTGTTATACACATCACTGTGCTAGATGCTAATGATAATGTTCCGGTGTTCAGTCAGACTGTATATAAAGTGGCTTTAGCTGAAAACGCACCAATAGGAACAGAAGTTGTCACTGTGAGCGCAGAAGATGCAGATGAAGGAGCAAACGGTGCAGTCACTTATGAGTTTAGCCATATAGCTCATAATGCAGCACAGTTGTTTACTATAAATAAACTCACTGGACAAATCATGGTAAGCGGAAATATTGATTATGAGGAAGAAAAGTATTACGAGTTTGAAGTCCAGGCTAAAGATGGATCTGGTTTAAAATCGACTGCAAGTGTTATTATAGATATTACTGACGTCAATGACAATCCACCTAAAATTATTCTGACATCTATAAACAATCCAATCCTGGAGAACACTGCTGTAGGAACTGAAGTGGCCATCATTAATGTTCAGGATAAAGACTCGGGTGATAACAGACAGATTCACTGTTCAATACATGGAAATGTTCCTTTTAAATTAAACCCGTCTATTAAAAACTATTTTTCTCTAATTAACACAAATCCCCTGGATCGAGAGACAGAGGCAGATTACAATATCACCATTACTGCTACTGATGGAGGCTCTCCACCTTTATCTTCATCCATGACAATTCATCTATCTGTATCAGACATCAATGACAATCCTCCAGTATTTGAACAGCAATCCTACACTGCACATATAACAGAAAATAACAAACCAGGAACCTCTATTAGTTCTGTTACTGCAAGAGACCCAGACTGGAGGCAGAATGGTACAGTACTGTATTCTCTGGTGCCCAGTGAGATAAACGCTGTTCCAGTCACCTCATTTTTATCCATTAACTCAGACACAGGACTGATCCATGCTGTGAGGTCATTTGACTATGAAAAGTTCAGAAACTTTACAGTCCAGGTTGTAGCCAGAGACAATGGTTCTCCTCCACTCAGCAGCAGTGTGACTGTGAGTGTGTTCATATCAGATGAGAATGATAACTCTCCACAGATATTATACCCTGCTCCAGAGGGAAAGTCTTTAATGACTGAGATGGTCCCTAAAGCTGCTCTCTCTGGCTCTCTGGTCTCCAAAGTCATCGCTGTGGATGCTGACTCTGGACAGAACGCATGGCTCTCGTACCAGATTGTCAAATCTACTGATCCAGGACTTTTCACTATTGGCCTCCACAGTGGAGAGATCAGGGCTCAGAGGGACATTACTGAATCTGACAGCATGAAACAGACCCTTGTCATCTCAGTGAAAGATAACGGACAGCCTCCTCTCTCTGCTACTTGTTCTGTATATTTACTTATTTCTGATAATCTTGCTGAAGTTCCAGAACTGAAAGACATGACTTATGAAGAGAGCAATTCCAAACTGACTTTTTATTTGATCATCGCACTGGTTTCTGTTTCCACGTTCTTTCTGACTTTCATTATTCTGATCCTGGCTGTGAGGTTTTGCCACAGGAGAAAGCCCAGACTGTTGTTTGATGGAGCAGTGGCCATTCCCAGTGCATATCTCCCTCCCAACTATGCAGAGGTGGAGGGAGCTGGAACTCTCCGCAGTTCTTATAATTATGACACATATCTAACAACAGGATCTCGCACCAGTGACTTCAAGTTCATCACTTCTTACAATGACAGCACTCTTACTACTGATGGAACTTTTAAAAAAGGCCAAAATAGCACTTTTGCAGAGAGCTTGATTACACTTAACAATACAACTGATGGTGATGAGGTAAGAAAACTGAGCTCTATTCTTGTTTCAGACTACTATGCATATTTAATTACATTTGCAGTCAGAAATTTCAAACAGATTTTATTGCCATTTCTTCTAAATTCAACAGAATGATAATTTTTTTTTATTATTTTATATTTACTTGTATGGCATCTGACAGACTGATTGATTCAGAACTACCTACATTTGCTTAATTCATATATCTCAGCAGTTGAAAGTTCATGATCTTGTTTAAAAGCCCAATACTGGCAGGTTGGTGGTACTTGAGTTTGACCTCATGACCATTCAATAAGTAGTGTATTTGCTTTTTGTTATTTTTACCAATATACTGCATACTGGATCCCATTTATGGGTTTTTCCTTGATTGATTTTGGTTTGTTGTTGCTGCAGAAATTTATTCATAGTGTTTATGTGAAATATTTTGATGGATGCACCCATATTCTCATTTTGGTAATGCTGTCAACGCAAATGGCTACCCAAAATCTGAACTTTTGAAATAATCTCTAAACTTTTCATTTCAAATGTGGCTCATGGTATCATGTTAATTTTTATTTGCTTTGTTGAACCTCTGATTTTCTTTAGAAAAAAACAAACAAAAAAGCAACAACAACAGTGGAATATTTTGTGGTTGGATTCTCCTGTTAGTGCTGTCCAGAATACAAAACAAACCCTTTTAAGTAAAATAGAAATTAGTGCTTCAGTATACTGTTGTTTGTGATGTGGTCATACTGTATGTCAACAGACCAGTAGTTATTCTGTTATCACAAATGCTTACCAATGCAGCTTGTCACATGTGTCGCTTGGTGCTGTTCACTTCTGGATATTTTGGATGTTTTGGTATGGACCATAGGTATCATAAAAAGGTGGTAGCACCATGTTAAAAGGGCCTGAAGCTGTCCAGTGAGAGCTACCTACTGGTGTCATGTTAACTATGTACAAAATGTACTAAATGTTTTCATCACTTGTGACTTTCAGTGCATTTCACATTAGAGGAATTGTTGTTTTAATGGCAGCAGTTATTTTCCTAACACTACAGTCCTTTTGATTTTCATACTGGTACATTAGCCAAGGCTTCACTTGCTGTGAAATTAATATTATCCAATATGATGGTACTGCTCAATCACCAGCTGAAATGCAATATGGTACAGACTATCTTCTTTGTAAGATCTCTATGGTTAGATCTCTCATTTCAACTTCTGTTGCCATGGTTGTCTGTTTCCTTCTTTTATTGTGTTCCTTGTGCTTCTTGTGTCAGATGTTCATGGTTTTCCTTTAGTATTGTCACTATAGGAGTACAAAGCGATAACATATTCTTGGTAAGTTGCTGAATATATTTTGCAGGTATCTGAAGTATGAGTGGAATGTGTCTGCTGTTTGTTGCCTTGGTTGTTATGGTAGTGATAATGCTAACAAATAAGTGCTAAGCTCAACCTCATATATCCAGATTTTTTTTTACTTTTATATTCATATATTATATTAATATAAATTTCAATAATGATGACCTACAGTTACACCCTGCTTCCAGTCACATCTCTGCCGGCCTTAAAAGGTACAATCACCTGCTAGGTCATTATATAGACCTTGGTAATACTGGGTTTGAACCCCTTTTAAACCAGTGCAATTGTGTCTGGAATATATTGAACAAGGTCCTGGTAACATTACTTTTAATAATAATTTAAAAAGTTTATTTTTTTAATGTATTGTAAATGGGTGAAAGAAACATTAATTTAGTAATATTCTTCTAGACAAACTATTTTTTTTCTATTATGATCTAGAGGACAAAATAATATTTGATAGGCAACCAGAAAATAAATGGTTTGTTAAATGCTTGCTGTATCATCTTAACAACCACATGAACTTTTATCTTTTAAAATTTTTAAAAACATGGAAGATTAATACAACATGAGATGGGGAAAGTTTTGAGAAAGAATTTACTTCTGTGGACATGTCTGTGTGTTTGTGTTTATGCTGGTGTGTGTATGTGCGCATGTTTGAGAGAGAAACTAAAAAGTAGATTTAAAAATAATTCAGATATAAATATGGTTTGTCCTCTTATGTGATTAAAACTTTAATACAAACAATTATTGGACTTCTGGAAAAGTCAGTTGTAGAGACAGAAAGTAGGAAGTGCTGTAGTGTGAATATATTGTGCTCCTGTGGATAGAGTCTGATTATTTACTTCATTGTTTAAACACTGTGGACTCTTATGCAGTATTTAAAAGTATCAAATTGATGTTGCTTGACAGCACATTTCTGGGCAGTCTATTGTTGCCAGTTCACCCCTGCCTGCTTTTTAGCAAGCTTTAATTTGTCTAACCACACACTTTTTCTATGCAATAAATAAAAATAAATTTGTCATATTACTTTTAGTTCCTCACATTTTAGAACTATTTCACACTACTGCCAAATAAACTAAAAAACATTGTAATGTGAGTGGTTAAGGGGAAGGGAAGTTTCACAGTGTGAACATGGAGCAATCTATAATGATAGTTAAGATTAAATCACAGTTTTCTTTTATTCTCATTAGTGAAAAAAATAAATGAAATCTACTTATCACACAGCACTGTTTTGTTTGTTTCATTAAATGTGAGTTTTATTATTATTATTATTATTATTATTATTTATTTTATTTATTTATTCATTTATTTTTACAAGTTTAGGAGATTAAGCTAACCTTTGCAAGTGACAGAGCTATCCATGGTCCTGAAACATGGTTTTCTTTTCTCTACTCTGCCTACTCATTTAGGTTAGGGCAATTCAAATGTACATGTTAGTTGGATAGTGTCATGTATAAATAAATAAAAATTAGTTGATAATAATAATAATAATAATAATAATAATAATAATAATAATAATAATAATAATAATAAAGAAAAGTACTAGTAGTACAAGAAGAAGAAGGAGAAAAAAAAGAAACAATGTTTGCACAATTTTCCACACTCTTTAATTTTTCTGTTATTTTGAAGCTCTAAACATTTGCAACTACTTCGGTGGCTAGGAAAATAGGTCTCTAGCAATAATCAGAAGAAAACAGCATAAATTATATTTTGGACATAAAAAGCAAAGACATGCACAAAGCAAAGATAATGACTGCACTGATAAATCCTAAAACAATTGTATTCATTGAACCGCATTTTCAGCTCAAAATGTAATGTGGTTAAAAAAATAAAAACTATTCTGTATAAAATATGTTTAAAGAGACTGTTTTTTAAAAAGTTTTTTTTATAAAATATATATTATTCCTGAAGCACTAGAGCAATGCGACAATAAATTATATTAGCATAGTTGGTAAAGTATGTGTTTCTTATGTTTATTTCTCTTATAAATGTCTAAAAACTTAATAAATAATATATTTTATGTTGTTGTAATCGGTATATATATAGTACAAAGCTAAAAGATAAAACACAATTGACACAAAATACACCTGAAACAAGAACTATATGTTTACATTCCATAAATATTCACTTATATGTAAAATCTACTTGTAGTAAACAGAATATACTCAGAGCGTCGCTGTTCACCATCACATCCTTGTACTTCGGAGCATTTCCTCCCCTCTCTTAAATATTCCTATGCAGACATCAGTGATACCGAGAGCGAGCTGCGCGCGACATGGATTAATCTAATGGTTCTCTTCCGGTAGAGATTTTTCATCTGTTTTGCAGACTACACCACGTTAGACTGAATTATTCTGACTGAGGATTGGAATTGTGAAAATATGGAACGTAACAAGCTTTCAGTTCTTCTGAATATTCTCCTCGCAGCGCTCCTTTTCTTTCTTCTCCCCGCCGCACGAGGAGATCTGAGCTATTCTGTTCCTGAGGAAACCAGGCGTCAGTATGTGATTGGAAATATCGCAAAAGACGTCGGAGTCGGAGCTCAAAGTTTATCAGCCCGTAAAGCGCGAATAAACACCGAAGACAGCAGCAAACGGTACATTGACATTAATGTGAATTCTGGAGATTTGATCGTAGTGGAGAGAATCGACAGAGAGACGCTTTGTGGCTCGAGGATCAACTGCATCTTAAATTATGAGCTGGTTTTAGCCAATCCGCTTGAGGTGCATCGCATTTCTCTGAATGTTCAGGATATTAACGACAACGCGCCAAAATTCAGCAAAGAGCTCATTTCGTTTGAAATCCGCGAGTCCGCTGATAAAGGTCAGCGCTTCCGTTTGGATGAAGCTCATGATTATGATATCGGTCAAAACGGAGTGAACGGCTATGCGCTGGAGAAGAACGACCATTTTGTTTTGTCTGTACAAGAAAATAAAAACGGGCGGAAATACGCAGAGCTCGTGTTGGAGAAAGAGCTGGATCGCGAACAACAGAAGGATATTGAGTTGATTCTTACCGCAGTGGATGGCGGGATTCCTCAGAGATCAGGGACCGCTGTTATACACATCACTGTGCTAGATGCTAATGATAATGTTCCGGTGTTCAGTCAGACTGTATATAAAGTGGCTTTAGCTGAAAACGCACCAATAGGAACAGAAGTTGTCACTGTGAGCGCAGAAGATGCAGATGAAGGAGCAAACGGTGCAGTCACTTATGAGTTTAGACATATAGCTCATAATGCAGCACAATTATTTACTATTGATTATGTCACTGGACAAATCATGGTAAGCGGGATTATTGATTATGAGGAGGAAAAGTATTATGAGTTTGAAGTCCAGGCAAAAGATGGATTAGGTTTAGCATCAACTGCAAGTGTTATTATAGATATTACTGATGTCAATGACAATCCACCTAAAATTATTCTGACATCTATAAACAATCCGATACTGGAGAACACTGCTGTAGGAACTGAAGTGGCCATCATTAATGTTCAGGATAAAGACTCGGGTGATAACAAACAGATTCACTGTTCAATTCAGGGAAATGTTCCTTTTAAATTAAACCCGTCTATTAAAAACTATTTTTCTCTAATTAACACAAATCCCCTGGATCGAGAGACAGAGGCAGATTACAATATAACCATTTCTGCTACTGATGGAGGCTCTCCACCTTTATCTTCATCCATGACAATCAATCTATCTGTATCAGACATCAATGACAATCCTCCTGTATTTGAACAGCAATCATACACTGCACATATAACAGAAAATAACAAACCAGGAACCTCTATTAGTTCTGTTACTGCAAGAGACCCAGACTGGAGGCAGAATGGTACAGTACTGTATTCTCTGGTGCCCAGTGAGATAAACGCTGTTCCAGTCACCTCATTTTTATCCATTAACTCAGACACAGGAGTGATCCATGCTGTGAGGTCATTTGACTATGAAAAGTTCAGAAACTTTGCAGTCCAGGTTGTAGCCAGAGACAATGGTTCTCCTCCACTCAGCAGCAGTGTGACTGTGAGTGTGTTCATATCAGATGAGAATGATAACTCTCCACAGATATTATACCCTGCTCCAGAGGGAAAGTCTTTAATGACTGAGATGGTCCCTAAAGCTGCTCTCTCTGGCTCTCTGGTCTCCAAAGTCATCGCTGTGGATGCTGACTCTGGACAGAACGCATGGCTCTCGTACCAGATTGTCAAATCTACTGATCCAGGACTTTTCACTATTGGCCTCCACAGTGGAGAGATCAGGGCTCAGAGGGACATTACTGAATCTGACAGCATGAAACAGACCCTTGTCATCTCAGTGAAAGATAACGGACAGCCTCCTCTCTCTGCTACTTGTTCTGTATATTTACTTATTTCTGATAATCTTGCTGAAGTTCCAGAACTGAAAGACATGACTTATGAAGAGAGCAATTCCAAACTGACTTTTTATTTGATCATCGCACTGGTTTCTGTTTCCACGTTCTTTCTGACTTTCATTATTCTGATCCTGGCTGTGAGGTTTTGCCACAGGAGAAAGCCCAGACTGTTGTTTGATGGAGCAGTGGCCATTCCCAGTGCATATCTCCCTCCCAACTATGCAGAGGTGGAGGGAGCTGGAACTCTCCGCAGTTCTTATAACTATGACACGTATCTAACAACAGGATCTCGCACCAGTGACTTCAAGTTCATCACGTCTTACAATGACAGCACTCTTACTGCTGATGGAACTTTTAAAAAAGGCCAAAATAGCACTTTTGCAGAGAGCTTGATTACACTTAACAATACAACTGATGGTGATGAGGTAAGAAAACTGAGCTCTATTCTTGTTTCAGACTACTATGCATATTTAATTACATTTGCAGTCAGAAATTTCAAACAGATTTTATTGCCATTTCTTCTAAATTCAACAGAATGATAATTTTTTTTTATTATTTTATATTTACTTGTATGGCATCTGACAGACTGATTGATTCAGAACTACCTACATTTGCTTAATTCATATATCTCAGCAGTTGAAAGTTCATGATCTTGTTTAAAAGCCCAATACTGGCAGGTTGGTGGTACTTGAGTTTGACCTCATGACCATTCAATAAGTAGTGTATTTGCTTTTTGTTATTTTTACCAATATACTGCATACTGGATCCCATTTATGGTTTTTTCCTTGATTGATTTTGGTTTGTTGTTGCTGCAGAAATTTATTCATAGTGTTTATGTGAAATATTTTGATGGATGTACCCATATTCTCATTTTGGTAATGCTGTCAAAGCAAATGGCTACCCAAAATCTGAACTTTTGAAATAATCTCTAAACTTTTCATTTCAAATGTGGCTCATGGTATCATGTTAATTTTTATTTGCTTTGTTGAACCTCTGATTTTCTTTAGAAAAAAACAAACAAAAAAGCAACAACAACAGTGGAATATTTTGTGGTTGGATTCTCCTGTTAGTGCTGTCCAGAATACAAAACAAACCCTTTTAAGTAAAATAGAAATTAGTGTTTCAGTATACTGTTGTTTGTGATGTGGTCATACTGTATGTCAACAGACCAGTAGTTATTCTGTTATCACAAATGCTTACCAATGCAGCTTGTCACATGTGTCGCTTGGTGCTGTTCACTTCTGGATATTTTGGATGTTTTTTGGACCATAGGTATCATAAAAAGGTGGTAGCACCATGTTAAAAGGGCCTGAAGCTGTCCAGTGAGAGCTACCTACTGGTGTCATGTTAACTATGTACAAAATGTACTAAATGTTTTCATCACTTGTGACTTTCAGTACATTTCACATTAGAGGAATTGTTGTTTTAATGGCAGCTGTTATTTTCCTAACACTACAGTCCTTTTGATTTTCATACTGGTACATTAGCCAAGGCTTCACTTGCTGTGAAATTAATATTATCCAATATGATGGTACTGCTCAATCACCAGCTGAAATGCAATATGGTACAGACTATCTTCTTTGTAAGATCTCTATGGTTAGATCTCTCATTTCAACTTCTGTTGCCATGGTTGTCTGTTTCCTTCTTTTATTGTGTTCCTTGTGCTTCTTCTGTCAGATGTTCATGGTTTTCCTTTTGTATTGTCACTATAGGAGTACAAAGCGATAACATATTCTTGGTAAGTTGCTGAATATATTTTGCAGGTATCTGAAGTATGAGTGGAATGTGTCTGCTGTTTGTTGCCTTGGTTGTTATGATAGTGATAATGCTAACAAATAAGTGCTAAGCTCAACCTCATATATCCAGATTTTTTTTTACTTTTATATTCATATATTATATTAATATAAATTTCAATAATGATGACCTACAGTTACACCCTGCTTCCAGTCACATCTCTGCCGGCCTTAAAAGGTACAATCACCTGCTAGGTCATTATATAGACCCTGGTAATACTGGGTTTGAACCCCTTTTAAACCAGTGCAATTGTGTCTGGAATATATTGAACAAGGTCCTGGTAACATTACTTTTAATAATAATTTAAAAAGTTTATTTTTTTAATGTATTGTAAATGGGTGAAAGAAACATTAATTTAGTAATATTCTTCTAGACAAACTTTTTTTTTTCTATTATGATCTAGAGGACAAAATAATATTTGATAGGCAACCAGAAAATAAATGGTTTGTTAAATACTTGCTGTATCATCTTAACAACCACATGAACTTTTATCTTTTAAAAATTTTAAAAACATGGAAGATTAATACAACATGAGATGGGGAAAGTTTTGAGAAAGAATTTACTTCTGTGGACATGTCTGTGTGTTTGTGTTTATGCTGGTGTGTGTATGTGCGCATGTTTGAGAGAGAAACTAAAAAGTAGATTTAAAAATATTTCAGATATAAATATGGTTTGTCCTCTTATGTGATTAAAACTTTAATACAAACAATTATTGGACTTCTGGAAAAGTCAGTTGCAGAGACAGAAAGTAGGAAGTGCTGTAGTGTGAATATATTGTGCTCCTGTGGATAGAGTCTGATTATTTACTTCATTGTTTAAACACTGTGGACTCTTATGCAGTATTTAAAAGTATCAAATTGATGTTGCTTGACAGCACATTTCTGGGAAGTCTATTGTTGCCAGTTCACCCCTGCCTGCTTTTTAGCAAGCTTTAATTTGTCTAACCACACACTTTTTCTATACAATAAATAAAAATAAATTTGTCATATTACTTTTAGTTCCTCACATTTTAGAACTATTTCACACTACTGCCAAATAAACTAAAAAACATTGTAATGTGAGTGGTTAAGGGGAAGGGAAGTTTCACAGTGTGAACATGGAGCAATCTATAATGATAGTTAAGATTAAATCACAGTTTTCTTTTATTCTCATTGGTGAAAAAAATAAATGAAATCTACTTATCACACAGCACTGTTTTGTTTGTTTCATTAAATGTGAGTTTTATTATTATTATTATTATTATTGTTATTATTATTTATTTTATTTATTTATTCATTTATTTTTACAAGTTTAGGAGATTAAGCTAACCTTTGCAAGTGACAGAGCTATCCATGGTCCTGAAACATGGTTTTCTTTTCTCTACTCTGCCTACTCATTTAGGTTAGGACAATTCAAATGTACATGTTAGTTGGATAGTGTCATGTATAAATAAATAAAAATTAGTTGATAATAATAATAATAATAATAATAATAATAATAATAATAAAGAAAAGTACTAGTAGTACAAGAAGAAGAAGGAGAAAAAAAAGAAACAACGTTTGCACAATTTTCCACAGTCTTTAATTTTTCTGTTATTTTGAAGCTCTAAACATTTGCAACTACTTCGGTGGCTAGGAAAATAGGTCTCTAGCAATAATCAGAAGAAAACAGCATAAATTATATTTTGGACATAAAAAGCAAAGACATGCACAAAGCAAAGATAATGACTGCACTGATAAATCCTAAAACAATTGTATTCATTGAACCGCATTTTCAGCTCAAAATGTAATGTGGTTAAAAAAATAAAAACTATTCTGTATAAAATATGTTTAAAGAGACTGTTTTTTAAAAAGTTTTTTTTATAAAATATATATTATTCCTGAAGCACTAGAGCAATGCGACAATAAATTATATTAGCATAGTTGGTAAAGTATGTGTTTCTTATGTTTATTTCTCTTATAAAGGTCTAAAAACTTAATAAATAATATATTTTATGTTGTTGTAATCGGTATATATAGTACAAAGCTAAAAGATAAAACACAATTGACACAAAATACACCTGAAACAAGAACTATATGTTTACATTCCATAAATATTCACTTATATGTAAAATCTACTTGTAGTAAACAGAATATACTCAGAGCGTCGCTGTTCACCATCACATCCTTGTACTTCGGAGCATTTCCTCCCCTCTCTTAAATATTCCTATGCAGACATCAGTGATACCGAGAGCGAGCTGCGCGCGACATGGATTAATCTAATGGTTCTCTTCCGGTAGAGATTTTTCATCTGTTTTGCAGACTACACCACGTTAGACTGAATTATTCTGACTGAGGATTGGAATTGTGAAAATATGGAACGTAAGAAGCTTTCAGTTCTTCTGAATATTCTCCTCGCAGCGCTCCTTTTCTTTCTTCTCCCCGCCGCACGAGGAGATCTGAGCTATTCTGTTCCTGAGGAAACCAGGCGTCAGTATGTGATTGGAAATATCGCAAAAGACGTCGGAGTCGGAGCTCAAAGTTTATCAGCCCGTAAAGCGCGAATAAACACCGAAGACAGCAGCAAACGGTACATTGACATTAATGTGAATTCTGGAGATTTGATCGTAGTGGAGAGAATCGACAGAGAGACGCTTTGTGGCTCGAGGATCAACTGCATCTTAAATTATGAGCTGGTTTTAGCCAATCCGCTTGAGGTGCATCGCATTTCTCTGAATGTTCAGGATATTAACGACAACGCGCCAAAATTCGGTAATGAACGCATTTCGTTTGAAATCCGCGAGTCCGCTGTTAAAGGTCAGCGCTTCCGTTTGCATGAAGCTCATGATTATGATATCGGACAAAACGGAGTGAACGGCTATGCGCTGGAGAAGAACGACCATTTTGTTTTGTCTGTACAAGAAAATAAAAACGGGCGGAAATACGCAGAGCTCGTGTTGGAGAAAGAGCTGGATCGCGAACAACAGAAGGATATTGAGTTGATTCTTACCGCAGTGGATGGCGGGATTCCTCAGAGATCAGGGACCGCTGTTATACACATCACTGTGCTAGATGCTAATGATAATGTTCCGGTGTTCAGTCAGACTGTATATAAAGTGGCTTTAGCTGAAAACGCACCAATAGGAACAGAAGTCGTCACTGTGAGCGCAGAAGATGCAGATGAAGGAGCAAACGGTGCAGTCACTTATGAGTTTAGCCATATTGCTCATAATGCAGCACAGTTGTTTACTATAAATAAACTCACTGGACAAATCATGGTAAGCGGAATTATTGATTATGAGGAGGAAAAGTATTACGAGTTTGTAGTCCAGGCTAAAGATGGATCTGGTTTAACATCGACTGCAAGTGTTATTATAGATATTACTGATGTCAATGACAATCCACCTAAAATTATTCTGACATCTATAAACAATCCGATACTAGAGAACACTGCTGTAGGAACTGAAGTGGCCATCATTAATGTTCAGGATAAAGACTCGGGTGATAACAGACAGATTCACTGTTCAATTCAGGGAAATGTTCCTTTTAAATTAAACCCGTCTATTAAAAACTATTTTTCTCTAATTAACACAAATCCCCTGGATCGAGAGACAGAGGCAGATTACAATATAACCATTACTGCTACTGATGGAGGCTCTCCACCTTTATCTTCATCCATGACAATCCATCTATCTGTATCAGACATCAATGACAATCCTCCTGTTATTGAACAGCAATCATACACTGCACATATAATAGAAAATAACAAACCAGGAACCTCTATTAGTTCTGTTACTGCAAGAGACCCAGACTGGAGGCAGAATGGTACAGTACTGTATTCTCTGGTGCCCAGTGAGATAAATGCTGTTCCAGTCACCTCATTTTTATCCATTAACTCAGACACAGGAGTGATCCATGCTGTGAGGTCATTTGACTATGAAAAGTTCAGAAACTTTACAGTCCAGGTTGTAGCCAGAGACAATGGTTCTCCTCCACTCAGCAGCAGCGTGACTGTGAGTGTGTTCATATCAGATGAGAATGATAACTCTCCACAGATATTATACCCTGCTCCAGAGGGAAAGTCTTTAATGACTGAGATGGTCCCTAAAGCTGCTCTCTCTGGCTCTCTGGTCTCCAAAGTTATTGCTGTGGATGCTGACTCTGGACAGAACGCATGGCTCTCATATCAGATTGTCAAATCTACTGATCCAGGACTTTTCACTATTGGTCTCCATAGTGGAGAGATCAGGGCTCAGAGGGACATTACTGAATCTGACAGCATGAAACAGACCCTTGTTATCTCAGTGAAAGATAACGGACAGCCTCCTCTCTCTGCTACGTGTTCTGTATATTTACTTATTTCTGATAATCTTGCTGAAGTTCCAGAACTGAAAGACATGACTTATGACGAGAGCAATTCCAAACTGACTTTTTATTTGATCATCGCACTGGTTTCTGTTTCTACCTTCTTTCTGACTTTCATTATTCTGATCCTGGCTATGAGGTTTTGCCACAGGAGAAAGCCCAGACTGTTGTTTGATGGAGCAGTGGCCATTCCCAGTGCATATCTCCCTCCCAACTATGCAGAGGTGGAGGGAGCTGGAACTCTCCGCAGTTCTTATAATTATGACACATATCTAACAACAGGATCTCACACCAGTGACTTCAAGTTCATCACGTCTTACAATGACAACACTCTTACTGCTGATGGAACTTTTAAAAAAGGCCAAAATAGCACTTTTGCAGAGAGCTTGATTACACTTAACAATACAACTGATGGTGATGAGGTAAGAAAACTGAGCTCTATTCTTGTTTCAGACTACTATGCATATTTAATTACATTTGCAGTCAGAAATTTCAAACAGATTTTATTGCCATTTCTTCTAAATTCAACAGAATGAGAATTTTTAAATTTTATTTTATATTTACTTGTATGGCATCTGACAGACTGATTGATTCAGAACTACTTACATTTGCTTAATTCATATATCTCAGCAGTTGAAAGTTCATGATCTTGTTTAAAAGCCCAATACTGGCAGGTTGTTGGTACTGGAGTTTGACTTCATGCCCATTCAATAAGTAGTGTATTTGCTTTTTCTCATTTTTACCAATATACTGCATACTGGATGCCATTTATGTTTTTTTCCTGGGTTAATTTTGGTTTGTTGCTGCTGCAGAAATTTATTCATAGAGTTTACGTAAAGTTTTTTGTAGGATACACACATATTTCCATTTTGGTAATGCTGTCAAAGCAAATGACTGCACATAATCAGAACTTTATTTCCAAAGTTCTGATTATGTGCAGTCATTTGCTTTGGAAATAATCTCTAACCTTTTCATTTCAAATGTGGCTCATGGTATCATGTTAATTTTTATTTGCTTTGTTGAACCTCTGATTTTCTTTAGAAAAACAAAAAACAAAAAAGCAACAACAACAGAGGAATATTTTGTGGTTGGATTCTCCTGGTAGTGCTGTCCAGAATACAAAATAAACCCTTTTAAGTAAAATAGAAATTAGTGCTTCAGTATACTGTTGTTTTTGGTGTGGTCATACTGTATGTCAACAGACCAGTAGTTATTCTGTTATCACAAGTGCTTGCCAATGCAGCTTGTCACATGTGTCGCTTGGTGCTGTTCACTTCTGGATATTTTGGATGTTTTTTGTACCATAGGTATCATAAATAGGTGGTAGCACCATGTTAAAAGGTCTTGAAGCTGTCCAGTGAGAGCTACCTACTATGTCCAAAATGTACTAAATGTTTTCATCACTTGTGACTTTCAGTGCATTTCACATTAGATTAATTGTTGTTTTAATGCCAGCAGTTATTACCCTAACACTACAGTCCTTTTGATTTTCATACTGCTGCATTAGCCAAGGCAGTTCTTGCTGCGAAATTACTATTATCCAATATGATGTTACTGCTCAATCACCTGCTGAAATGCAATATGGTACAGACTATCTTCTTTGCAAGATCTTAATGGTTGGAACTCTCATTTCAACTTCTGTTGCCATGTTTGTCTGTTTCCTTCTTGTATTGTTTTCCTTCTGCTTCTTGTGTCAGGTGTTCCTAGTTTTCTGTTAGTATTATCACTATATGAGTACAAGCCATAACATATTCTTTGTAAGGTGCTGAATGTATTCTGCATGTATCTGAAGTATGAGGGGAATGTGTCTGCTGTTTGTTGCCTTGGTTTTATGGTAGTGATAATGCTAACAACATGCTAAGTGCTAAGAGCAACCTCATAGATCCAGATATATATATTTTTACTTTTATATTCATATATCATTTTAATATAAATTTAAATAACGATGACCTACAGTTACACCCTGCCTCTAATCACATCTCTGTCGGCCTTAAAAGGTACAATCACCTGCCAGTTCATTATATAGACCTTGGTAATACTGGGTCGGAACCCTTTTTAAACCAGTGCAATTATGTGTGGCAAATATTGATCAAGGTCCTGGAAACATTACTTTAATAATAATTTAAAAAGTTTATTTTTGTAATGTATTGTAAATAAGTGAAACAAACATATTAACTTAGAAATTTTCTTCTTTATAAACTATGTATTATGACCAAGAGGACAAAATTATATTTGATGGCCAACAAGCAATTAAATGGTTTGTTAAATACTTGCTATATCATCTTAACAACCACATGAAATTTTAAACTACTGGCCAATGTACAAGAAAACATCGTTAAGGGGAAGGGAAGTTTCAAAGTGTGAAGATGGAGCACTCTATAATGCTAGTTAAGATTAAATCACAATTTTATTTTATTCACATTGGTGAAAAAAATCAATGAAATTTATTTATCAAAAAGCTACATTTTGTTTGATTCGTTAAATGTGATTTTTTTTTTTTTTTACAAGTTTAGGAGATTAAGCTAACCTCTGCAAGTGACAGAGCTATCCATGGTCCTGAAACATGGTTTTCTTTTCTCTACTCTGCCTACTCATTTAGGTTAGGACACGTCAAATGTGCATGCTAGTTGGGTAGTGTTATATATAAATAAAAAATAACATTAATTAGTTTGTAATAATAATAATAATAATAATAATAATAATAATAATAATAATAATAAAGAAAAGTCTAGTAGTACAAGAAGAAGAAGTAGAAAAAAAAGAAACAATGTTTGCACAATTTTCTACGGTCTTTAATTTTTTATCTTATTTTAAAGCTCTAAAGATTTGCCACTTCTTCGGTGGCTAGGAAAATAGGTGTCCAGCAATAATTCGGAAGAAACAGCATAAATTATATTTTGGACACAAAAAGCAAAGACATGCACAACGCAAAGATAATGACTGCATTGATAAATCCTTAAAGAATTATATTCATTGAACCGCATTTTCAGCTCAAAATGTAATGCGGTTAAAAAAATAAAAAATAAAAACTATTCTGTATAAAATATGTTTAAAGAGACTGTTTTTTTATTTTATTTAGATTATACATACATTATTCCTGAAGCACTAGAACAATGCGACAATAAATTATATGAGCATAGTTGGTAAAGTATGTGTTTTTTATGTTTATTTCTCTTATAAAGGTCTAAAAACTTTTATAAACAATATATTTTATGTTGTTGTAATCGGTATATTTAGTACACAGCTAAAAGATAAAACACAATTGACACAAAATACACCTGAAACAAGAACTATATGTTTACATTCCATAAATATTCACTTATATGTAAAATCTACTTGTAGTAAACAGAATATACTCAGAGCGTCGCTGTTCACCATCACATCCTTGTACTTCGGAGCATTTCCTCCCCTCTCTTAAATATTCCTATGCAGACATCAGTGATACCGAGAGCGAGCTGCGCGCGACATGGATTAATCTAATGGTTCTCTTCCGGTAGAGATTTGTCATCAGTTTTGCAGACTACACCACGTTAGACTGAATTATTCTGACTGAGGATTGGAATTGTGAAAATATGGAACGTAAGAAGCTTTCAGTTCTTCTGAATATTCTCCTCGCAGCGCTCCTTTTCTTTCTTCTCCCCGCCGCACGAGGAGATCTGAGCTATTCTGTTCCTGAGGAAACCAGGCGTCAGTATGTGATTGGAAATATCGCAAAAGACGTCGGAGTCGGAGCTCAAAGTTTATCAGCCCGTAAAGCGCGAATAAACACCGAAGACAGCAGCAAACGGTACATTGACATTAATGTGAATTCTGGAGATTTGATCGTAGTGGAGAGAATCGACAGAGAGACGCTTTGTGGCTCGAGGATCAACTGCATCTTAAATTATGAGCTGGTTTTAGCCAATCCGCTTGAGGTGCATCGCATTTCTCTGAATGTTCAGGATATTAACGACAACGCGCCAAAATTCGGTAATGAACGCATTTCGTTTGAAATCCGCGAGTCCGCTGATAAAGGTCAGCGCTTCCGTTTGGATGAAGCTCATGATTATGATATCGGACAAAACGGAGTGAACGGCTATGCGCTGGAGAAGAACGACCATTTTGTTTTGTCTGTAGAAGGAAACACCGAGAAGGGTAAATACGCAGAGCTCGTGTTGGAGAAAGAGCTGGATCGCGAACAACAGAAGGATATTGAGTTGATTCTTACCGCAGTGGATGGCGGGATTCCTCAGAGATCAGGGACCGCTGTTATACACATCACTGTGCTAGATGCTAATGATAATGTTCCGGTGTTCAGTCAGACTGTATATAAAGTGGCTTTAGCTGAAAACGCACCAATAGGAACAGAAGTCGTCACTGTGAGCGCAGAAGATGCAGATGAAGGAGCAAACGGTGCTGTCACTTATGAGTTTAGTCGCATTTCTCATAATGCTGCACAAATATTTATTATTGATAAACTCACCGGACAAATTATTGTAAATGAAGAAATCGACTACGAGGAGGAAAAATATTATGAAATTAGAGTTCAGGCAAAAGATGGATCTGGTTTAGCGTCGACCGCAAGTGTTATTATAGATATTACTGATGTCAATGACAATCCACCTAAAATTATTCTGACATCTATAAACAATCCAATACTGGAGAACACTGCTGTAGGAACCGAAGTGGCCATCATTAATGTTCAGGATAAAGACTCGGGTGATAACAGACAGATTCACTGTTCAATTCAGGGAAATGTTCCTTTTAAATTAAACCCGTCTATTAAAAACTATTTTTCTCTAATTAACACAAATCCCCTGGATCGAGAGACAGAGGCAGATTACAATATAACCATTACTGCTACTGATGGAGGCTCTCCACCTTTATCTTCATCCATGACAATTCATCTATCTGTATCAGACATCAATGACAATCCTCCTGTATTTGAACAGCAATCCTACACTGCACATATAATAGAAAATAACAAACCAGGAACCTCTATTAGTTCTGTTACTGCAAGAGACCCAGACTGGAGACAGAATGGTACAGTACTGTATTCTCTGGTGCCCAGTGAGATAAACGCTGTTCCAGTCACCTCATTTTTATCCATTAACTCAGACACGGGAGTGATCCATGCTGTGAGGTCATTTGACTATGAAAAGTTCAGAAACTTTACAGTCCAGGTTGTAGCCAGAGACAATGGTTCTCCTCCACTCAGTAGCAGCGTGACTGTGAGTGTGTTCATATCAGATGAGAATGATAACTCTCCACAGATATTATACCCTGCTCCAGAGGGAAAGTCTTTAATGACTGAGATGGTCCCTAAAGCTTCTCTCTCTGGCTCTCTGGTCTCCAAAGTCATCGCTGTGGATGCTGACTCTGGACAGAACGCATGGCTCTCATTCCAGATTGTCAGATCTACTGATCCAGGACTTTTCACTATTGGTCTCCACAGTGGAGAGATCAGGGCTCAGAGGGACATTACTGAATCTGACAGCATGAAACAGACCCTTGTTATCTCAGTGAAATATAACGGACATCCCCCTCTCTCTGCTACCTGTTCTGTGTATTTACTTATTTCTGATAATCTTGCTGAAGTTCCAGAACTGAAAGATATGACTTATGAGGAGAGCAATTCCAAACTGACTTTTTATTTGATCATTGCACTGGTTTCCGTGTCGACGTTCTTTCTGACTTTCATTATTCTGATCCTGGCTGTGAGGTTTTGCCACAGGAGAAAGCCCAGACTGTTGTTTGATGGTGCAGTGGCCATTCCCAGTGCATATCTCCCTCCCAACTATGCAGAGGTGGAGGGAGCTGGAACTCTCCGCAGTTCTTATAATTATGACACGTATTTAACAACAGGATCTCGCACCAGTGACTTCAAGTTCATCACATCTTACAATGACAGCACTCTTACTACTGATGGAACTTTTAAAAAGTGCCAAAATGACACTTTTGCAGAGAGCTTGATTACACTTAACAATACAACTGATTGTGATGAGGTAAGAAATCTGAGCTCTATACTTATTAGTGGTGCTTGCTATTATAATCTCACAGGCTTATTATTATTTTTCTTTTTTTGCTTCTGTGTGAAACTTTGGCGCGTAACTAGTCCCGCATCGTTTGTCATAGACCCATGAATGAGGTATCAAATCGTGTTGCTTAGTCTTGTTGTTTTTGACCCTGCAAACATTTATTCTTGATTTTGTGTTCCGTGTGACTAAACCAAGGTTTGTTATTAATTGTTATTCCCATTTTGGTAATGGCATCACTGCCAGTGGATTTTGAAATGATCTCTAAACTCATATATGTCATATCGTTCGAGTCATGATCTCTTTGTTGAAATTTTGATCATATTTTCAGGATGCAGAGAAAAGTCCTATAGTTAAACTTCACTAGCAGTGCTCTGCTCAATACATTTAAACTATATAAGTGCATTAGTGTATTGTTCTTTGTACTGTGGCAATTTCATTAATGATAAGTTCTGTATACCATATACTTATATGCAATAATGTTATTTATTCCATTGGCCACTATTTTGGGGCTTGACTTTGGATTACTGTTAAATTAGACAGGTGTTTCAGTTATCTCTTCTCACCAACAATCTCTTTATTTTTGTGGAGCTTAATGGTTTTAGAGGACACAATAAACACGCACACGCATACACACACATTATCACCTTGTTATTCGCATCAAGAACAGTTGTTGCACTGAAAACTTTCAGAATTTTTTCACTGTCATATGTGGCTCAGTACTTGATGGTTTAGATTTTAGTTTTTTGCTTTGCAAAACTTGTGATAATTAGAGTCATGTTGTACAGTATATGTGGGCTTCCTGAGCAGAGCTCTGCTGAATGTACACATTTGTATACTCTTCTCTTTTTAATTTCTTGTTTAGGGTTTTGCTGTATTTAAATTTTTCAATAATTGCAAAAGCAACATGTGAACAGACTTTGTAAAATATATTATCTTACAACATAATTTTTCAGCAGACTGGAGGCAGCAAGTAGCAGCAAATTTAAAACTTACAATGAAACCAAATTTGCTATTTGCACTTTTGAATTTGGCCGAAATAATCTCTTTGGTTTAAATAGTATGGCTTAATTATGAATGATATCGGTACCAATTACCGATATTGGTACCTCATAAATATATGAGGCATTTAAGCCTTATTCTATGTTACACCTATTGCCTTTACTGCAATTAACAAAAACAACTGTCGTCTGAGGTCTCAAAGACCCCAATGTTGCATTACGTATCAAAAACAAAAAAAATATCTATTTAAATTATTATATATCAAATATTTAATTACACTACAATAATAGTTTTTACTTTTCCTAACAACAAACTGAACCTGCACCTTTGATTAATGTGCCAAATACGTGTGTCATAAAGAGTTATTATTTGAAAAAACAGTGGAACATCTACGTCACAAGCAATGTATGCAAATATATGAGATTTATTTTCTTTATTAAATAATAGTTTAGAATAGTTTAAGTTCTGGGTCAGTTTGTCTCCAGATAGGATTAATGTATAACATTAAAAAATAGTACATTAAAACAGACTGCTGAGCAGACCACTAACTGATAAACCTCTATACAAACACACAGAAAAGACAAACTGCATATTACTTTACAAATCATCATGATTACCTAACTGCATGCTGATTTCTTGCCCTGTAAGGCACACAGGTCGGATGGAGGGACTAAAATGTCTAAGAATTTTACACATCTTCTTATGCAGACCTGGCTCCTTCCAACTTTTAGATAGTTTTTTAGAACCCAAGTTTAATAATGTCTTTCAGTTATTTCTACTTGTAACCTAGAAAGGGACTTAATCCTCTCTGTCTGAATCTTCGCGAGGTTGGAAATTAAAAACACCATACAGCAATACAAATACAAAAATATTGTTTTGTACAAATATTGTACAATCAATATGAATGTTTCAAAGGCTGGCTCTTACTTCACCTTTGGAGATGTGCGCCCCTTACAGAATAAGAGTGTCACATGTATGTAGATCTGTCACTGTCTCTAAATGCATCACCCGCCTTTTTATGTTATCAGTGCCATGAAATTTTCTACTGGAGGTGAATATAACATACGTTGTAAATTTTTGTAGTTTTGATGTCTGAAGCATGTGTCAGGTGGTTGTTGCTGTTGATGTTGTTTTTAAGACACTCAGGGGTCTCGGGGACCCCAAATAGAACATAAGGGTTAAATATTTGATTGGCTCATTTTAGCTTATTTGTCTGTCTGTTCGCCTTTCATGTATGCCCTTGCATCACTCATTTCTTTATGTTTTAGTATGTTTTAATACTTTGTGTTCACATACATTTTAGTCTATATGCTTTAAATATAGCCGTTTTTATAGATTCAGAACTTCAATTCCAGACACTCTGGTTTTTCTAACTTTTCAGTATCTTGTTGTGAAATTATGTTAGTTCCCAAGAAGATTGAAAATATTTATACATGTGTGTGGCATATAAAGCTAATTTATTATTTTTTTGTCTTTTCATGCGATCTTCATTGGATCACTTGTTTTGTGCTTCACAAGGTAAGGACTAATCTTTATCCGTCTGTTATGAAGGTTGTGTAAATCATGATTTGGCACTTTATAAAAGTGAAAATCTTTAAGAAGTAATCAAATACAGAAAAATGTGATCTCTTTAATTAACAATGTATGTGCATGTATAGTTGAGTTCTTTCCTTTCATTATCTACACATAATGTCACACAAACATCACAATTCACATAAAATATTTGTGCAAACTTTAGATTAGGTGTTTTTACCACATGTACTGTTAGACACAATTCTACAGGCAGTTATAATAATTACTGATGTTGTTTATACTGTCAATGATGGATTGATGTAGTACACCTTTGATATTAATGTATAATGTAGGTTTTGACTTGTACACAAATGTGACTTTAACAGGACTCTCCACGGGTATATTAAAATCTTTTAGTAATGGTAATCTGATTTAAAAGATGCATCTTTTGTCAGAAAATACAATCTATCTTTTTCTCACTGGACACACTGTGACACATGTAATGAGTTACAATATATTAGCTGAATGATATGACAAAATGTGTCTCTTTTGTATCAGGCAGAATCTAAATATATACTCCAAGTAATCCAAATAAGAAACTGGATTGTCGATTTATTTCTTTAGTATTGCGATGTTACCAAATGAATTAAGTCTTTGCTTTTATCAAGCAGAATAACACATATTATGGAACCCCTACTTGGGAAACTAATGGTAATTATATTTTAATGACAACTATTTTCAAGCATTGTAACTCATTGATAACAAGACTTTGAAAAGCATACAAATGCAGTTACTTAAAAAAAATGATTAAAGATAACAGATACAGGAAACAGGTAAAAAAAATATTGTGAGATTTAGGTGTTTTGAGTGGAAACTCAATATCTTCTGCAGCCCGTGTAGTATATGCAGTGTTATTTATATATTAAGGGTGCGTTAATTTCACAAAGATGTTGTTCTTTTTGCGTCCGCGTGCGTGTTTCCATTTTGGACTCTAAGTGCCGCTGTTGGTTAAGCAGTGCTTAAATGTAGGAGCTGCAGGAGGAATAGTGCATTGAGCAGCTCTGATGTTGGACAGCATTACAGTTGTCTATGAAGCAAAATAAAAATACAGGGGGTCGACGACTCGCTTTATTTTCTCTAATTCGTTCCTTTATTTTCAAAGCACCATAGACTCGTTCAGGAAAACTAGTTTTGGTTCAAGATGCCGTTGCTGTTGTTGCAACGTTGTTTTATCAATTGTCGACTGACAACGTCGGAACTAAAATGGCTGATCGCGATTATTCTGCTTTGTGTTTGCGAAATGGACTTTGGGTCTTGTCAAGCGCGATATTCCATCCCGGAGGAGACTCCAGAGGGATCATTTGTAGGAAACATCGCCAAGGATTTGGGAATAGAGATCAATAGACTTATTTCTGGAAAGGCTCGGGTAGTAACAAAGGGCGGTCGGCAATATGTCGAACTGAGCAGAGACAAAGGCACCCTGGTAGTGAAGGAGAGGATAGACCGAGAGGAGCTCTGCAAGCAAACAACGCCCTGCAGCTTCAGCTTTGATCTGATCATGGAAAACCCCATAGAACTGCATCGTGTCACTGTGGAGGTTCAAGATATAAACGACAATGCACCCACCTTTCCTAAAGGTACAATCAATTTACAAATTATCGAAAACACAGAAACAGGGTCGAGATTTCCGTTGGACAGAGCTGTAGACTTAGACGTGGGAATTAATGGCATTGACAGCTATTCTCTCAGTCAGACCGATCATTTCACGTTAAAAATAAATACTCAAGCTGACGGCAACAAACATGTAGAAATGGTTTTGCAGCGAGATCTGGACCGAGAAGACCGCGATGAACTCAAATTAATTCTGACTGCATATGACGGAGGGTCGCCTAAAAAATCAGGCACAATGCAAATCCATATTTCTGTATTAGATGTGAATGATAATAAACCCGTATGTAAAGAAATAGTTTATAAAGCAGAGATCAGGGAAAATCTCGCAGCTGGTACAGTAGTGACTGTAGTAAGCGCTACTGATGCTGATCAGGGTCTAAATGGACACGTTTCATATTCTTTCGCACAGGCAAGTAAAGAAGCCAGAAATGTTTTTAAGATCAACTCAGAAACAGGAGCTATTACAACCTTAGATACTCTGGATTATGAGACTGAAAAAATGTATCACCTAAATGTTAAAGCAATGGATAATGGGACGCTTTCAGATACCTGTAACGTTATAATAGAAATAATTGATGACAATGATAACTCTCCCTCCATACAGCTTATGTCATTTTCAAACATCATTGCAGAAAATTCTCCAATCGGAACAACCGTGGCTGTTATTAATGTAGAAGACGCAGATTCTGGTCAAAACGGGCTCGTGCAGTGTAAAATAAATGACAACATACCGTTTAGAATAGAATCGTCGCTTTCTGATTACTATGCAATAATTACTGATGAAACTCTTGACCGAGAAAATATCGCTGAATATAACATAACCATTCTGGTATCCGATCAAGGAAGTCCAGCACGACACAGTAACAAAACGATAAATGTTAAGATTTCCGACGTGAACGATAATCCACCCGTATTCAGCTCTGAAGAGTTTAAAACATTTATTACTGAAAACAACTCTCCTGGTGTAGCTGTGCTGACTGTTAAAGCGAGCGATGCTGACTGGGGCCCAAACGCGCGACTGTCTTATTTTTTGGAGGATAGAAATATACAAGGCAACCCAGTGAGTTCTTTAGTGTCAGTGAATTCAGAGAGTGGGGTTGTACATGCAATCAAGGCCTTCGATTATGAGCAGATGAAAACCTTCAACTTTAATGTGACAGCGCGAGACGGAGGGTCGCCTCCTTTAAGTTCTGAAGTCACAGTGTCGATCATCGTTCAAGATCAGAATGACAACGCTCCTCAGGTTCTCTACCCAGTACAGACCGGTGGCTCTGTGGTGGCTGAGATCGTGCCTCGTTCAGCAGATATCGGATATCTGGTCACTAAAGTGGTGGCTGTTGATGTGGACTCTGGACAGAACGCCTGGCTCTCATACAAACTCCAGAAAGCCACAGACAGGGCGCTGTTTGAAGTGGGAGCGCAGAATGGAGAGATACGAACTGTGCGCCAGGTCACTGACAAAGATGCTGTGAAACAAAAGCTGACTGTAGTTGTGGAGGATAACGGACAGCCGTCTCGCTCAGCTGTAGTTAACATCAATGTAGCTGTAGCGGACACTTTCCCTGAAGTGCTCTCAGAATTCACAGACTTTACGCAAAGCAAACAGTATAATGATGACCTCACCTTTTATTTAGTTTTAGCATTAGCTGCTGTTTCGTTTCTTTTCATCACCACTGTAGTAGTTATAATATCAGTAAAGATCTACAGGTGGAGACAATCGCGCATCTTCTATCAGTCCAATCTCCCAGTTATTCCGTACTATCCACCCGGTTACGCAGACACAGGACTTACTGGAACTCTGCCGCACATGTATAATTATGATGCTTGTATGACGACTGACTCGAGGAAGAGTGACTGTAAATATTCTACGCTTGGAGGACAAAGTGTTTTAGTGATGGACCCGAGTTTTACAGAAACAATGCAGCGCGCGATGAGAGAGAAAAAAATCCAGCTAGAGACAGAGTCACCGGAAGTGGTAAGGAAATAAAGTATTTTTCTATAGCTTTTTAGTGTTCTTCTTGCATGTGTCATTAAAATAATAATAATAATAATAATAACTTGATTACTTTTCAAAGACGTTATTGGTTTATTGAGACGCTCTGTAATTCAGGTTATAATAGTATAACTTCATTATATATGATATTGTTTAAACATACACTTTTAAAATAATTTGTAGTTGAATTGCAATATTTAATTTATATTTTTATTTAATCGCTTAATTTGGATGTAATCATTTATTCACTATTTACGCAGTTTCGTCTTTCATTCGCATTTTTATCTTGGTGACTTTTACTTTTTATGAAATCTTGTTGTGCATAGAGAGTAAGAGTTAAGTATCAGAAAATCCCCTTAATGTGAAGAAATGTACTGTCCGTGAACTGCCTTAAAGAATAAACATTATAGAGTTAAAAGAATAAACCAAACTTTTACCCGCATATTAAGGTGAAATATTTGTTCCTGGCGCTGTTTATCTCCATGGTGCTGAAGTAGTTCCGTATTTTCTCACTTCCACTGGGTTGTCTTCTGTAATCCTCGATACATCAGTAAGTTGTTGTGGGTTTTTAATATTAATGATTGGTCAAAGTGATTTGTTTTATTACGTTTAAAATACATTTACATCACGTCCGGGAATTTTGTTAGAATGAGACTACACATACTGTATGCTCGTCATATGCACAAAGGTGTTGACAGTTTCTTAGCTGGTTCGTTTAAAATGCGATGCGATTGCTGATTGGTATGATATGCCATGTGTTTCTAGTCTTTTCCTGATTTTTGAGCTGCACGGTGAGATAAATATGTCTGCTATATACAACTGCAGTATCATCATTCCGACTCTAAGGGCCGCTATTTGATCAGATTTCTGTAAAATGGAGCTTCAAGACACCTAAATCCCTCCTACTGACGGTGTTATTAAAGAGGGAATAACGATTGCTTGTTCTTGCTCCGACAATGGCAGGCTGCATCAGATTCTGATTTCTGTAATATTATGGTTTACGTTACATGAGCTGCATTTTTTCAATAAATATAGAATAAGTTTGATATCAATATGGTCTATGAGGGCTGGAAAGCTGCTTCTCGGCATCGTCGAATGACTCGAACCCAGATAAGATGGCAGACCGTGTTTTTTGTTTTCTGTTTTTACGCGATGGATTTCGTCTTTTGTCAAGCGCGATATTCCATCCCGGAAGAGACTCCAGAGGGATCATTTGTAGGAAACATCGCCAGTGATTTGGGAATAGAGATAAATAGACTTATTTCTGGAAAGGCTCGGGTTGTGACAAAGGGCGGCCGGCAATTTGTCGATCTGAGCAGAGACAAAGGCACCCTGGTAGTGAAGGAGAGGATAGACCGAGAGGAGCTCTGCAAGCAAACAACGCCCTGCAGCTTCAGCTTTGATTTGATCATGGAAAACCCCATAGAACTGCATCGTGTCACTGTGGAGGTTCAAGATATAAATGACAATGCACCAACGTTTCCTAAAGGTACTGTAACTTTACAAATTAGCGAAAACACAGAAACAGGGTCGAGATTTCCGTTGGACAGAGCTGTAGACTTAGACGTGGGAATTAATGGCATTGAAAGCTATTCTCTCAGTCAGACCGATCATTTCACATTGAAAATAAATACTCAGCCTGACGGCAAAAAACATGTAGAAATGGTTTTACAGCGAGATCTGGACCGAGAAGACCGCGATGAACTCAAATTAATTCTGACTGCATATGACGGAGGGTCGCCTAAAAAATCAGGCACAATGCAAATCCATATTTCTGTATTAGATGTGAATGATAATAAACCCGTATGTAAAGAAATAGTTTATAAAGCAGAGATCAGGGAAAATCTCGCAGCTGGTACAGTAGTGACTGTAGTAAGCGCTACTGATGCTGATCAGGGTCTAAATGGACACGTTTCATATTCTTTCGCACAGGCAAGTAAAGAAGCCAGAAATGTTTTCAAGATCAACTCAGAAACAGGAGCTATTACAACCTTAGATACTCTGGATTATGAGACTGAAAAAAGTTATCACCTAAATGTTAAAGCAATGGATAACGGGGGGCTTTCAGATACCTGTAACGTTATAATAGAAATAATTGATGAAAATGATAACTCTCCCTCCATACAGCTTATGTCATTTTCAAACATAATTTCAGAAAATTCTCCAATCGGAACAACCGTGGCTGTTATTAATGTAGAAGACGCAGATTCTGGTCAAAACGGGCTCGTGCAGTGTAAAATAAATGACAACATGCCGTTTAAAATAGAATCGTCGCTTTCTGATTACTATGCAATAATTACTGATGAAACGCTTGATAGAGAAAATATCGCTGAATATAACATAACCATTCTGATATCCGATCAAGGAAGTCCTGCACTACATACTAACAAAACGATAAATGTTAAGATTTCCGACGTGAATGATAATCCACCCGTATTCAGTTCTGAAGAGTTTAAAACATTAGTTGCTGAAAACAACTCTCCTGGTGTAGCTGTGCTGACTGTAAAAGCGAGCGATGCTGACTGGGGCCCAAACGCACGACTGTCTTATTTTTTGGAGAATAAAAACATACAAGGCAACCCAGTGAGTTCTTTAGTGTCAGTGAATTCAGAGAGTGGGGTTGTACATGCAATCAAGGCCTTCGATTATGAGCAGATGAAAAGTTTCAGCTTTAATGTGACAGCGCGAGACGGAGGGTCGCCTCCTTTAAGTTCTGAAGTCACAGTGTCGATCATCGTTCAAGATCAGAATGACAACGCTCCTCAGGTTCTCTACCCAGTACAGACCGGTGGCTCTGTGGTGGCTGAGATCGTGCCTCGTTCAGCAGATATCGGATATCTGGTCACTAAAGTGGTGGCTGTTGATGTGGACTCTGGACAGAACGCCTGGCTCTCATACAAACTCCAGAAAGCCACAGACAGGGCGCTGTTTGAAGTGGGAGCGCAGAATGGAGAGATACGAACTGTGCGCCAGGTCACTGACAAAGATGCTGTGAAACAAAAGCTCACTGTAGTTGTGGAGGATAACGGACAGCCGTCTCGCTCAGCTGTAGTTAACATCAATGTGGCTGTAGCGGACACTTTCCCTGAAGTGCTCTCAGAATTCACAGACTTCACGCAAAGCAAACAGTATAATGATGACCTCACATTTTATTTAGTTTTAGCATTAGCTGCTGTTTCGTTTCTTTTCATCACCACTGTAGTAGTTATAATATCAGTAAAGATCTACAGGTGGAGACAATCGCGCATCTTCTATCAGTCCAATCTCCCAGTTATTCCGTACTATCCACCCGGTTACGCAGACACAGGAGTTACTGGAACTCTGCCGCACATGTATAATTATGATGCTTGTATGACGACTGACTCGAGGAAGAGTGACTGTAAATATTCTACGCTTGGAGGACAAAGTGTTTTAGTGATGGACCCGAGTTTTACAGAAACAATGCAGCGCGCGATGAGAGAGAAAAAAATCCAGCTAGAGACAGAGTCACCGGAAGTGGTAAGGAAATAAAGTATTTTTCTATAGCTTTTTAGTGTTCTTCTTGCATGTGTCATTAAAAAAATAATAATAATAATAATAACTTGATTACTTTTCAAAGACGTTATTGGTTTATTGAGACGCTCTGTAATTCAGGTTATAATAGTATAACTTCATTATATATGATATTGTTTAAACATACACTTTTAAAATAATTAGTAGTTGAATTGCAATATTTAATTTATATTTTTATTTAATCGCTTAATTTGGATATAATCATTTATTCACTATTTACGCAGTTTCGTCTTTCATTCGCATTTTTATCTTGGTGACTTTTACTTTTTATGAAATCTTGTTGTGCATAGAGAGTAAGAGTTAAGTATCAGAAAATCCCCTTGATGTGAAGAAATGTACTGTCCGTGAACTGCCTTAAAGAATAAACATTATAGAGTTAAAAGAATAAACCAAACTTTTACCCGCATATTAAGGTGAAATATTTGTTCCTGGCGCTGTTTATCTCCATGGTGCTGAAGTAGTTCCGGTTTTTCTCACTTCCACTGGGTTGTCTTCTGTAATCCTCGATACATCAGTAAGTTGTTGTGGGTTTTTAATATTAATGATTGGTCAAAGTGATTTGTTTTATTGCGTTTAAAATACATTTACAACACATCCAAGACTTTTGTTAGAATGAGACTACACATACTGTATGCTCGTCATATACACAAAGGTGTTGACAGTTTCTTAGATGGTTCTTTTAAAATGCCATACGATTGCTGATTGGTATGACATACCATATGTTGCTTGGTGTTTCCTGATTTTTGAGCTGCACGGTAAGAAAAATGTGTCTGCTATATACAACTGCAGTATCATCATTCCGACTCTAAGGGCCGCTATTTGATCAGATTTCTGTAAAATGGAGCTTCAAAACACCAAAAATCCCTCCTACTGACGGTGTTATTAAAGAGGGAATAACGATTGCTTGTTCTTGCTCCGACAATGGCAGGCTGCATCAGATTCTGATTTTCTGTAATATTATGGTTTACGTTCCATGGTCTGCATTTTTACAACAAATATATAATAAGGTTGATATCAATATGGTCTATGAGGGCTGGAAAGCTGCTTCTCGGCATCGTCGAATGACTCGAACGCAGATAAGATGGCAGACCGTGTATTTTGTTTTCTGTGTTTACGCGATGGATTTCGTCTTTTGTCAAGCGCGATATTCCATCCCGGAAGAGACTCCAGAGGGATCATTTGTAGGAAACATCGCCAGTGATTTGGGAATAGAGATAAATAGACTTATTTCTGGAAAGGCTCGGGTTGTGACAAAGGGCGGCCGGCAATATGTCGATCTGAGCAGAGACAAAGGCACCCTGGTAGTGAAGGAGAGGATAGACCGAGAGGAGCTCTGCAAGCAAACAACGCCCTGCAGCTTCAGCTTTGATCTGATCATGGAAAACCCCATAGAACTGCATCGTGTCACTGTGGAGGTTCAAGATATAAATGACAATGCACCAACGTTTCCTAAAGGTACTGTAACTTTACAAATTAGCGAAAACACAGAAACAGGGTCGAGATTTCCGTTGGACAGAGCTGTAGACTTAGACGTGGGAATTAATGGCATTGAAAGCTATTCTCTCAGTCAGACCGATCATTTCACGTTAAAAATAAATACTCAGCCTGGCGGCAACAAACATGTAGAAATGGTTTTGCAGCGAGATCTGGACCGAGAAGACCGCGATGAACTCAAATTAATTCTGACTGCATATGACGGGGGGTCGCCTAAAAAATCAGGCACAATGCAAATCCATATTTCTGTATTAGATGCGAATGATAATAAACCCGTATGTAAAGAAATAGTTTATAAAGCAGAGATCAGGGAAAATCTCGCAGCTGGTACAGTAGTGACTGTAGTAAGCGCTACTGATGCTGATCAGGGTCTAAATGGACACGTTTCATATTCTTTCGCCCAGGCAAGTAAAGAAGCCAGAAATGTTTTTAAGATCAACTCAGAAACAGGAGCTATTACAACCTTAGATACTCTGGATTATGAGACTGAAAAAAATTTTCATCTAAATGTTAAAGCAATGGATAACGGGGGGCTTTCAGATACCTGTAACGTTATAATAGAAATAATTGATGACAATGATAACTCTCCCTCCATACAGCTTATGTCATTTTCAAACATAATTTCAGAAAATTCTCCAATCGGAACAACCGTGGCTGTTATTAATGTAGAAGACGCAGATTCCGGTCAAAACGGGCTCGTGCAGTGTAAAATAAATGACAACATACCGTTTAAAATAAAATCGTCGCTTTCTGATTACTATGCAATACTTACTGATGAAACTCTTGATAGAGAAAATATCGCTGAATATAACATAACCATTCTGGTATCCGATCAAGGAAGTCCTGCACGACACACTAACAAAACGATAAGCGTTAAGATTTCCGACGTGAATGATAATCCACCCGTATTCAGTTCTGATGAGTTTAAAACTTTCGTTACTGAAAACAACTCTCCTGGTGTAGCTGTGCTGACTGTAAAAGCGAGCGATGCTGACTGGGGCCCAAACGCGCGACTGTCTTATTTTTTGGAGGATAGAAATATACAAGGCAACCCAGTGAGTTCTTTAGTGTCAGTGAATTCAGAGAGTGGGGTTGTACATGCAATCAAGGCCTTCGATTATGAGCAGATGAAAACCTTCAGCTTTAATGTGACAGCGCGAGACGGAGGGTCGCCTCCTTTAAGTTCTGAAGTCACAGTGACGATCATCGTTCAAGATCAGAATGACAACGCTCCTCAGGTTCTCTACCCAGTACAGACCGGTGGCTCTGTGGTGGCTGAGATCGTGCCTCGTTCAGCAGATATCGGATATCTGGTCACTAAAGTGGTGGCTGTTGATGTGGACTCTGGACAGAACGCCTGGCTCTCATACAAACTCCAGAAAGCCACAGACAGGGCGCTGTTTGAAGTGGGAGCGCAGAATGGAGAGATACGAACTGTGCGCCAGGTCACTGACAAAGATGCTGTGAAACAAAAGCTCACTGTAGTTGTGGAGGATAACGGACAGCCGTCTCGCTCAGCTGTAGTTAACATCAATGTAGCTGTAGCGGACACTTTCCCTGAAGTGCTCTCAGAATTCACAGACTTCACGCAAAGCAAACAGTATAATGATGACCTCACATTTTATTTAGTTTTAGCATTAGCTGCTGTTTCGTTTCTTTTCATCACCACTGTAGTAGTTATAATATCAGTAAAGATCTACAGGTGGAGACAATCGCGCATCTTCTATCAGTCCAATCTCCCAGTTATTCCGTACTATCCACCCGGTTACGCAGACACAGGAGTTACTGGAACTCTGCCGCACATGTATAATTATGATGCTTGTATGACGACTGACTCGAGGAAGAGTGACTGTAAATATTCTACGCTTGGAGGACAAAGTGTTTTAGTGATGGACCCGAGTTTTACAGAAACAATGCAGCGCGCGATGAGAGAGAAAAAAATCCAGCTAGAGACAGAGTCACCGGAAGTGGTAAGGAAATAAAGTATTTTTCTATAGCTTTTTAGTGTTCTTCTTGCATGTGTCATTAAAAAAATAATAATAATAATAATAACTTGATTACTTTTCAAAGACGTTATTGGTTTATTGAGACGCTCTGTAATTCAGGTTATAATAGTATAACTTCATTATATATGATATTGTTTAAACATACACTTTTAAAATAATTAGTAGTTGAATTGCAATATTTAATTTATATTTTTATTTAATCGCTTAATTTGGATATAATCATTTATTCACTATTTACGCAGTTTCGTCTTTCATTGGCATTTTTATCTTGGTGACTTTTACTTTTTATGAAATCTTGTTGTGCATAGAGAGTAAGAGTTAAGTATCAGAAAATCCCCTTGATGTGAAGAAATGTACTGTCCGTGAACTGCCTTAAAGAATAAACATTATAGAGTTAAAAGAATAAACCAAACTTTTACCCGCATATTAAGGTGAAATATTTGTTCCTGGCGCTGTTTATCTCCATGGTGCTGAAGTAGTTCCGGTTTTTCTCACTTCCACTGGGTTGTCTTCTGTAATCCTCGATACATCAGTAAGTTGTTGTGGGTTTTTAATATTAATGATTGGTCAAAGTGATTTGTTTTATTGCGTTTAAAATACATTTACAACACATCCAAGACTTTTGTTAGAATGAGACTACACATACTGTATGCTCGTCATATACACAAAGGTGTTGACAGTTTCTTAGATGGTTCTTTTAAAATGCCATACGATTGCTGATTGGTATGACATACCATATGTTGCTTGGTGTTTCCTGATTTTTGAGCTGCACGGTAAGAAAAATGTGTCTGCTATATACAACTGCAGTATCATCATTCCGACTCTAAGGGCCGCTATTTGATCAGATTTCTGTAAAATGGAGCTTCAAAACACCAAAAATCCCTCCTACTGACGGTGTTATTAAAGAGGGAATAACGATTGCTTGTTCTTGCTCCGACAATGGCAGGCTGCATCAGATTCTGATTTTCTGTAATATTATGGTTTACGTTCCATGGTCTGCATTTTTACAACAAATATATAATAAGGTTGATATCAATATGGTCTATGAGGGCTGGAAAGCTGCTTCTCGGCATCGTCGAATGACTCGAACGCAGATAAGATGGCAGACCGTGTATTTTGTTTTCTGTGTTTACGCGATGGATTTCGTCTTTTGTCAAGCGCGATATTCCATCCCGGAAGAGACTCCAGAGGGATCATTTGTAGGAAACATCGCCAGTGATTTGGGAATAGAGATAAATAGACTTATTTCTGGAAAGGCTCGGGTTGTGACAAAGGGCGGCCGGCAATATGTCGATCTGAGCAGAGACAAAGGCACCCTGGTAGTGAAGGAGAGGATAGACCGAGAGGAGCTCTGCAAGCAAACAACGCCCTGCAGCTTCAGCTTTGATCTGATCATGGAAAACCCCATAGAACTGCATCGTGTCACTGTGGAGGTTCAAGATATAAATGACAATGCACCAACGTTTCCTAAAGGTACTGTAACTTTACAAATTAGCGAAAACACAGAAACAGGGTCGAGATTTCCGTTGGACAGAGCTGTAGACTTAGACGTGGGAATTAATGGCATTGAAAGCTATTCTCTCAGTCAGACCGATCATTTCACGTTAAAAATAAATACTCAGCCTGGCGGCAACAAACATGTAGAAATGGTTTTGCAGCGAGATCTGGACCGAGAAGACCGCGATGAACTCAAATTAATTCTGACTGCATATGACGGGGGGTCGCCTAAAAAATCAGGCACAATGCAAATCCATATTTCTGTATTAGATGCGAATGATAATAAACCCGTATGTAAAGAAATAGTTTATAAAGCAGAGATCAGGGAAAATCTCGCAGCTGGTACAGTAGTGACTGTAGTAAGCGCTACTGATGCTGATCAGGGTCTAAATGGACACGTTTCATATTCTTTCGCCCAGGCAAGTAAAGAAGCCAGAAATGTTTTTAAGATCAACTCAGAAACAGGAGCTATTACAACCTTAGATACTCTGGATTATGAGACTGAAAAAAATTTTCATCTAAATGTTAAAGCAATGGATAACGGGGGGCTTTCAGATACCTGTAACGTTATAATAGAAATAATTGATGACAATGATAACTCTCCCTCCATACAGCTTATGTCATTTTCAAACATAATTTCAGAAAATTCTCCAATCGGAACAACCGTGGCTGTTATTAATGTAGAAGACGCAGATTCCGGTCAAAACGGGCTCGTGCAGTGTAAAATAAATGACAACATACCGTTTAAAATAAAATCGTCGCTTTCTGATTACTATGCAATACTTACTGATGAAACTCTTGATAGAGAAAATATCGCTGAATATAACATAACCATTCTGGTATCCGATCAAGGAAGTCCTGCACGACACACTAACAAAACGATAAGCGTTAAGATTTCCGACGTGAATGATAATCCACCCGTATTCAGTTCTGATGAGTTTAAAACTTTCGTTACTGAAAACAACTCTCCTGGTGTAGCTGTGCTGACTGTAAAAGCGAGCGATGCTGACTGGGGCCCAAACGCGCGACTGTCTTATTTTTTGGAGGATAGAAATATACAAGGCAACCCAGTGAGTTCTTTAGTGTCAGTGAATTCAGAGAGTGGGGTTGTACATGCAATCAAGGCCTTCGATTATGAGCAGATGAAAACCTTCAGCTTTAATGTGACAGCGCGAGACGGAGGGTCGCCTCCTTTAAGTTCTGAAGTCACAGTGACGATCATCGTTCAAGATCAGAATGACAACGCTCCTCAGGTTCTCTACCCAGTACAGACCGGTGGCTCTGTGGTGGCTGAGATCGTGCCTCGTTCAGCAGATATCGGATATCTGGTCACTAAAGTGGTGGCTGTTGATGTGGACTCTGGACAGAACGCCTGGCTCTCATACAAACTCCAGAAAGCCACAGACAGGGCGCTGTTTGAAGTGGGAGCGCAGAATGGAGAGATACGAACTGTGCGCCAGGTCACTGACAAAGATGCTGTGAAACAAAAGCTCACTGTAGTTGTGGAGGATAACGGACAGCCGTCTCGCTCAGCTGTAGTTAACATCAATGTAGCTGTAGCGGACACTTTCCCTGAAGTGCTCTCAGAATTCACAGACTTCACGCAAAGCAAACAGTATAATGATGACCTCACCTTTTATTTAGTTTTAGCATTAGCTGCTGTTTCGTTTCTTTTCATCACCACTGTAGTAGTTATAATATCAGTAAAGATCTACAGGTGGAGACAATCGCGCATCTTCTATCAGTCCAATCTCCCAGTTATTCCGTACTATCCACCCGGTTACGCAGACACAGGAGTTACTGGAACTCTGCCGCACATGTATAATTATGATGCTTGTATGACGACTGACTCGAGGAAGAGTGACTGTAAATATTCTACACTTGGAGGACAAAGTGTTTTAGTGATGGACCCGAGTTTTACCGAAACTATGCAGCGCGCGATGAGAGAGAAAAAAATCCAGCTAGAGACAGAGTCACCGGAAGTGGTAAGGAAATAAAATATTTTTCTATAGCTTTTTAGTGTTCTTCTTGCATGTGTTATTAAAAAAGGAATAACTTGATTACTTTTAAAATAAGATATTTATTTATTGAGACGCTCTGTCACGGTTCAGGTGTTGATATTATAACTTCATTATACAGTATATGATATTGTTTAAACATACACATTTGAATAATTAGTAATTGAATCTCAATATTTGATTAATATTTATACTTCATCGCTTAATTTGGATGTAATCATTTATTCACTATTTACGCAGTTTCGTCTTTCATTAGGATTTTTATCTTGTTGACTTTATTTAACATTTTTTGAAATCTTGTTGTGCATGGAGAGTAAGAGTTAAGTATCAGGAAATTCCCTTGATGTGAAGAAATGTACTGTCCGTGAACTGCATTCAAGGATAAACATTATAGAGTTAAAAGAATAAACCAAACTTTTACCCGCATATTAAGGTGAAATATTTGTTCCTGGCGCTGTTTATCTCCATGGTGCTGAAGTAGTTCCAGTTTTTCTCACTTCCACTGGGTTGTCTTCTGTAATCCTCGATACATCACTAAGTTGTTGTGGGTTTTTAATATTAACGATTGGTCAATGTGATTTGTTTTATTACGTTTAAAATACATTTACAACACGTCCGGGAATTTTGTTAGAATGAGACTACACATACTGTATGCTCGTCATATGCACAAAGGTGTTGACAGTTTCTTAGCTGGTTCGTTTAAAATGCGATACGATTGCTGATTGGTATGATATGCCATGTGTTTCTAGTCTTTTCCTGATTTTTGAGCTGCACGGTGAGATAAATATGTCTGCTATATACAACTGCAGTATCATCATTCCGACTCTAAGGGCCGCTATTTGATCAGATTTCTGTAAAATGGAGCTTCAAGACACCTAAATCCCTCCTACTGACGGTGTTATTAAAGAGGGTATAACGATTGCTTGTTCTTGCTCCGACAATGGCAGGCTGCATCAGATTCTGATTTTCTGTAATATTACGGTTTACGTTCCATGGACTGCATTTTTTCAATAAACGTAGAATAAGGTTGATATCGATATGGTCTATGAGGGCTGGAAAGCTGCTTCTCGGCATCGTCGCATGACTCGAACGCAGCTAAAATGGCAGACCGTGTATTTTGTTTTCTGTTTTTACGCGATGGACTTCGTCTTTTGTCAAGCGCGATATTCCATCCCGGAAGAGACTCCAGAGGGATCATTTGTAGGAAACATCGCCAGTGATTTGGGAATAGAGATAAATAGACTAATTTCTGGAAAAGCTCGGGTTGCAACAAAGGGCGGCCGGCAATATGTCGATCTGAGCAGAGACAAAGGCACCCTGGTAGTGAAGGAGAGGATAGACCGAGAGGAGCTCTGCAAGCAAACAACGCCCTGCAGCTTCAGCTTTGATTTGATCATGGAAACCCCCATAGAACTGCATCGTGTCACTGTGGAGGTTAAGGATATAAATGACAATGCACCAAAATTTCCTAAAGGTACTGTTACTTTACAAATTATCGAAAACACAGAAACAGGGGCGAGATTTCCGTTGGACAGAGCTGTAGACTTAGACGTGGGAATTAATGGCATTGACAGCTATTCTCTCAGTCAGACCGAACATTTCACGTTGAAAATAAATGCTCAGGCTGACGGCAACAAACATGTAGAAATGGTTTTACAGCGAGATCTGGACCGAGAAGACCGCGATGAACTCAAATTAATTCTGACTGCATATGACGGGGGGTCGCCTAAAAAATCAGGCACAATGCAAATCCATATTTCTGTATTAGATGTGAATGATAATAAACCCGTATGTAAGGAAATAGTTTATAAAGCAGAAGTCAGTGAAAATCTCGCAGCTGGTACAGTAGTGACTGTAGTAAGCGCTACTGATGCTGATCAGGGTCTAAATGGACACGTTTCATATTCTTTCGCCCAGGCAAGTAAAGAAGCCAGAAATGTTTTTAAGATAAACTCAGAAACAGGAGCTATTACAACCTTAGATACTCTGGATTATGAGACTGAAAAAAGTTATCACCTAAATGTTAAAGCAATGGATAATGGGACGCTTTCAGATACCTGTAACGTTATAATAGAAATAATTGATGAAAATGATAACTCTCCCTCCATACAGCTTATGTCATTTTCAAACATCATTGCCGAAAATTCTCCAATCGGAACAACCGTGGCTGTTATTAATGTAGAAGACGCAGATTCCGGTCAAAACGGGCTCGTGCAGTGTAAAATAAATGACAACATACCGTTTAGAATAGAATCGTCGCTTTCTGATTACTATGCAATAATTACTGATGAAACGCTTGATAGAGAAAATATCGCTGAATATAACATAACCATTCTGGTAACCGATCAAGGAAGTCCTGCACGACACACTAACAAAACGATAAGCGTTAAGATTTCCGACGTGAATGATAATCCACCCGTATTCAGTTCTGAAGAGTTTAAAACTTTCGTTACTGAAAACAACTCTCCTGGTGTAGCTGTGCTGACTGTAAAAGCGAGCGATGCTGACTGGGGCCCAAACGCGCGACTGTCTTATTTTTTGGAGGCCAGAAATATACAAGGCAACCCAGTGAGTTCTTTAGTGTCAGTGAATTCAGAGAGTGGGGTTGTACATGCAATCAAGGCCTTTGATTATGAGCAAATGAAAACCTTCAGCTTTAATGTGACAGTCCGAGACGGAGGGTCGCCTCCTTTAAGTTCTGAAGTCACAGTGACGATCGTCGTTCAAGATCAGAATGACAACGCTCCTCAGGTTCTCTACCCAGTACAGACCGGTGGCTCTGTGGTGGCTGAGATCGTGCCTCGTTCCGCAGATGTCGGATATCTGGTCACTAAAGTGGTGGCTGTTGATGTGGACTCTGGACAGAACGCCTGGCTCTCATACAAACTCCAGAAAGCCACAGACAGGGCGCTGTTTGAAGTGGGAGCACAGAATGGAGAGATACGAACTGTGCGCCAGGTCACTGACAAAGATGCTGTGAAACAAAAGCTGACTGTAGTTGTGGAGGATAACGGACAGCCGTCTCGCTCAGCTGTAGTTAACATCAATGTAGCTGTAGCGGACACTTTCCCTGAAGTGCTCTCAGAATTCACTGACTTCACGCAAAGCAAACAGTATAATGATGACCTCACCTTTTATTTAGTTTTAGCATTAGCTGCTGTTTCGTTTCTTTTCATCACCACTGTAGTAGTTATAATATCAGTAAAGATCTACAGGTGGAGACAATCGCGCATCTTCTATCAGTCCAATCTCCCAGTTATTCCGTACTATCCACCCGGTTACGCAGACACAGGAGTTACTGGAACTCTGCCGCACATGTATAATTATGATGCTTGTATGACGACTGACTCGAGGAAGAGTGACTGTAAATATTCTACACTTGGAGGACAAAGTGTTTTAGTGATGGACCCGAGTTTTACAGAAACAATGCAGCGCGCGATGAGAGAAAAACAAATCCACCAAGAACCAGAGTCACCGAAAGTGGTAAGGAAATAAAATATATTTCCCTAGCTTTTTAGTGTTCTTCTTGCATGTATCATTAAAAAAGGAATAACTTGTTTACTTTTTAAAAAACATTATTTGTTCATTGAGATGGTCTGTAACTGTTCAGGTTTTAATACAGTAGTATAACTTCATTATACAGTATATGATATTGTTTAAACATCCACTTTTTAAATAGTTAGTAGTTGAATTGCAATATTTCATTCATATTTATATTTAATCGCCTAATTTGGATATAATAATTTATTCACTATTTACGCAGTTTCGTCTTTCACTGGCATTTTTATCTTGGTGACTTTTACTTTTTTTTTTAATCTTGTTGTGCATAGAGAGTAAGAGTTAAGTATCAGAAAATTCCCTTGATGTGAAGAAATGTACTGTCCGTGAACTGCATTCAAGGATAAAGATTATAGAGTTAAAAGAATAAACCAAACTTTTACCCGCAAATTAAGGTGAAATATTGGTTCCTGGCGCTGTTTATCTCAGTGGTGCTGAAGTAGTTTCAGTTTTACTCACTTCCACTGGTTTGTCTTCTGTAATCTTCGATTCATCATCAAGTTGTTGTGGGTTTTTAATATTAATGATTGGTCAAAGTGATTTGTTTTATTACGTTTAAAATACATTTACAACACGTCCAGGAATTTTGTTAGAATGAGTCTACACATACTGTATGCTCATCATATCCACGACGGTGTTGACAGTTTCTTAGCTGGTTCGTTTAAAATGCGATGCGATTGCTGATTGGTATGATATGCCATATGTTTCTCGGTGTTTCCTGATATTTTGGGCTGCACGTAAAGTAAAATATGTCTGCTACGTACAACTGCAGTATCATCATTCCGACTCTAAGGGCCGCTATTTGATCAGATTTCTGTAAAATGGAGCTTCAACGCACCCAAAATCCCTCCTACTGACGGTGTTCTTAAAGAGGGAATAAAGATTTCTTATTGTTGCTCCGACAATGGCAGGCTGCGTCAGATTCTGATTTTCGGTAATATTATGGTTTACATTCAATAATCTATTTTTTTCTCAATGCTTATAGAATATGGTCACTATCAATATGGTTTATGCGGGCTGGAGGGCTGCTTTTCGGCATTGTCGCAGGACTCCTACGCAGCTAAAATGGCACACTGTGTTTTTTATTGTCTGTGTTTACGCGATGGACTTCGTCCATTGTCAAGCGCGATATTCCATCCCGGAAGAGACTCCAGAGGGATCATTTGTAGGAAACATCGCTAACGATTTGGGAATCGAGATAAATAGACTTATTTCTGGAAAGGCTCGGGTTGTAACAAAGGGCGGTCGGCAATATGTCGAACTGAGCCGAGACAAAGGCACCCTCGTAGTGAAGGAGAGGATAGACCGAGAGGAGCTCTGCAAGCAAACAACGCCCTGCAGCTTCAGCTTTGATCTGATCATGGAAAACCCCATAGAACTGCATCGTGTCACTGTGGAGGTTCAAGATATAAATGACAATGCACCAAAATTTCCCAAAGAAACAGTTACTTTACAAATTAGCGAGAATACAGCTTCTGGGACTCGCTTCCCATTATACAGAGCAATAGATTTAGACGTTGGTGTAAATAGTATTGAAACCTATTATCTAAGTCGGACCGATAATTTTAAGCTAGAAATAAATGATCAGAATGATGGCAGTAAACATGTAGAAATGGTTTTGCAGCAGGAATTGGATAGAGAAGACCGTAATGAGCTAAAATTAGTTTTGAATGCATATGACGGAGGATCGCCTAAAAAATCAGGGACAATGCAAATTCACATTTCTGTATTAGATGCGAATGATAATGCCCCGGTGTGCAAACAATCAGCTTATAAAGCTGAAGTGAAGGAAAATTCTCCGCCCGGGACTGTCGTGACTGCAGTAAGTGCCACTGATGCTGACGAAGATTTAAACGGACAAGTGGCATATTTCGTTACTCAGGCTAGTGAAGAAGTTGGAAATATTTTTGAGTTAGACTCCATAACCGGGACTATAAAGACATTAAGAGGTTTAGATTACGAGACGGGAAAAAGCTATCAAATAAGTGTTAACGCAATGGATAAAGGGGGGCTTAAAGATACATGTAAAGTTTTTATCGACGTTATTGATGAAAATGATAACTCTCCCTCCATACAGCTTATGTCATTTTCAAACATAATTTCAGAACATTCTCCTATCGGAACAACCGTGGCTGTTATTAATGTAGAAGACGCAGATTCCGGTCAAAACGGGCTCGTGCAGTGTAAAATAAATGACAACATACCGTTTAAAATAGAATCGTCGCTTTCTGATTACTATGCAATAATTACTGATGAAACTCTTGATAGAGAAAATATCGCTGAATATAACATAACCATTCTGGTATCCGATCAAGGAAGTCCTGCACTACACAGTAACAAAACGATAAATGTTAAGATTTCCGACGTGAATGATAATCCACCCGTATTCAGTTCTGATGAGTTTAAAACTTTCGTTACTGAAAACAACTCTCCTGGTGTAGCTGTGCTGACTGTAAAAGCGAGCGATGCTGACTGGGGCCCAAACGCGCGACTGTCTTATTTTTTGGAGGATAGAAATATACAAGGCAACCCAGTGAGTTCTTTAGTCTCAGTGAATTCAGAGAGTGGGGTTGTACATGCAATCAAGGCCTTCGATTATGAGCAGATGAAAACCTTCAGCTTTAATGTGACAGCCCGAGACGGAGGGTCGCCTCCTTTAAGTTCTGAAGTCACAGTGACGATCATCGTTCAAGATCAGAATGACAACGCTCCTCAGGTTCTCTACCCAGTACAGACCGGTGGCTCTGTGGTGGCTGAGATCGTGCCTCGTTCAGCAGATGTCGGATATCTGGTCACTAAAGTGGTGGCTGTTGATGTGGACTCTGGACAGAACGCCTGGCTCTCATACAAACTCCAGAAAGCCACAGACAGGGCGCTGTTTGAAGTGGGAGCGCAGAATGGAGAGATACGAACTGTGCGCCAGGTCACTGACAAAGATGCTGTGAAACAAAAGCTCACTGTAGTTGTGGAGGATAACGGACAGCCGTCTCGCTCAGCTGTAGTTAACATCAATGTAGCTGTAGCGGACACTTTCCCTGAAGTGCTCTCAGAATTCACAGACTTTACGCAAAGCAAACAGTATAATGATGACCTCACCTTTTATTTAGTTTTAGCATTAGCTGCTGTTTCGTTTCTTTTCATCACCACTGTAGTAGTTATAATATCAGTAAAGATCTACAGGTGGAGACAATCGCGCATCTTCTATCAGTCCAATCTCCCAGTTATTCCGTACTATCCACCCGGTTACGCAGACACAGGAGTTACTGGAACTCTGCCGCACATGTATAATTATGATGCCGGTATGACGACTGACTCGAGGAAGAGTGACTGTAAATATTCTACGCTTGGAGGACAAAGTGTTTTAGTCATGGACCCGAGTTTTACCGAAACAATGCAGCGCGCGATGAGAGAGAAAAAATTCCAGCTAGAGACAGAGTCACCGGAAGTGGTAAGGAAATAACTCTTTACTGTACACCTTGTCAGCTTTCTTGCGTATTATGTGAACAAAAATAACAAAGCAAAACTTATTGCCTTTAAACCGTTTTTTTTTTTCGTTTTTCTTTCTACTAAGAATACCAAACACTTTTGCGCAATATTTTAAAGTAATATTACACTATCAGTAAATATCACGAGGAATAATAAAGGGTTTCTAACGAACTCACGTTTTAAATATTTACATATTTACGCAGTTTCATGTTAAATTAACATGTTTTAACATGACATTGACTTTCTTTTTGTGCATACAGAGTGTGAGTTTAGAATCAGAAATGGTGTGTTCATGAACTAAATTCAGCACTAAACATATAAAAAGACGAGTATAGCGATTTTTAAATGACAAACGAAACGTTTTGCGCACCAGTTATGGGTGAACAATTCTCTTAACGCCGGTCATCTCTGTGGTGCTGAATTAGCTCGACATTTGCTTACTTCCACTGTGCAGTCCGGGGTAATAGGTTTTAGATTATTGATTTGTCATTGTTAGGTATTTTGGTTAGGTATCAAATGTATTTTAAATGGCTTACAACGTTTGTTTGTCTTATTGTTGATATATCCTCAACATATTCACGTTGATTGTGTTATGATTTTTAACAATCTTTTCTAAAGTGGTGAAAATATTAATTGTTGTGGTACATTTTATATATCTCATTTAAAGACTACACAAATATAATGTGCTACATGCTGTAACACATCTATCTTGGTGTTTCCTGATTATTTAAAATGTAGGTTATGGTAATACAGCGGTTATATACAAATGCATTTTCAGTATTCATACTCTAAGGGCCGCTATTTGACCACTTTCCTGTGAGAGAAAGGCTAAATACCACCCAAAATCCCTCCTACTGACTATTTCCTTGACAAGGGAAGACCGGTTTATTTTTGCTGCTCGTAAACACAAGCTGCATAAAATTCTGCTTATCATCAATATTACTGTCTACATTTTCTTACATTAATATTTTTTTATGATAACATAATGGTCTACGTGCGCTTGTGTGTTGCTTCTTGGCATCGTCGCATGACTCCAACGTTGCTAAAATGGCAGGCTGTGTTTTTTATTTTCTGTCTATACGGGAGGGACTTCGTTTTTTGTCAAGCTCGATATTCCATCCCAGAGGAGACTCCAGAGGGATCATTTGTAGGAAACATCGCCAGAGATTTGGGCATTGAGATAAGTAGACTTATTACTGGAAAAGCTCGAGTTGTAACAAAGGGCGGTCGGCAATATGTCGAACTGAGCCGAGACAAAGGCACCCTGGTAGTGAAGGAGAGGATAGACCGAGAGGAGCTCTGCAAGCAAACAACGCCCTGCAGCTTCAGCTTTGATTTGATCATGGAAAACCCCATAGAACTGCATCGTGTCACAGTAGAGGTTCAGGATATAAATGACAATGCACCCAAATTTCCCAAAGGTACAGTTACTTTACAAATTAGTGAAAACACAGAAACAGGGACACAGTTTGAATTAGACAGCGCTGTAGATTTAGACGTCGGCGTAAATGCTATTGATAGCTATTTATTAAGTCAGACCGATCATTTCAAGTTAAAAATAAATTCTCAGGCTGACGGCAACAAACAGGTAGAAATCATTTTACAGAGAAAACTGGACCGCGAGGAACGCGATGAGCTCAAATTGGTTCTGACTGCGTATGACGGAGGGTCGCCTAAAAAATCAGGGACAATGCAAATTTACATTTCTGTATTAGATGCGAATGATAATGCCCCGGTGTGTAAACAATCAGTTTATAAAGCAGAGATCAAAGAAAATTCTCCAGCTGGTACAATCGTGACTGCAGTAAGTGCAACTGATGCTGACGACGGAATAAACGGCCTAGTCTCATACTCCATTGCACAGGCTAGTGAAAAAGCCAGAAATGTTTTTGATATAAACACGGAAACAGGAGCGATTGCAAATTTACAAAGTTTAGATTTCGAGAATGAAATGAGTTATCAACTAACTATTAAAGCAACGGACAAATGGGGGTTAAAAGATACATGCAAAGTTATTATTGAAATTATTGACGAAAATGATAATTCTCCCTCCATACAGCTTATGTCGTTTTCAAACGTAATTTCAGAAAATTCTCCAATCGGAACAACCGTGGCTGTAATTAATGTAGAAGATGCAGATTCCGGTCAAAACGGGCTCGTGCAGTGTAAAATGAATGACAACATACCGTTTAAAATAGAATCGTCGCTTTCTGATTACTATGCAATAATTACTGATGAAACTCTTGATCGAGAAAATATCGCTGAGTATAACATAACCATTCTGGTATCCGATCAAGGAAGTCCTGCACTACACACTAACAAAACGATAAGCGTTAAGATTTCCGACGTGAACGATAATCCACCCGTATTCAGTTCTGAAGAGTTTAAAACTTTCGTTACTGAAAACAACTCTCCTGGTGTAGCTGTGCTGACTGTAAAAGCGAGCGATGCTGACTGGGGCCCAAACGCACGACTGTCTTATTTTTTGAAGGATAATAATGTACAGGGAAACCCAGTGAGTTCTTTAGTCTCAGTGAATTCAGAGAGTGGAGTTGTACATGCAATCAAGGCTTTTGATTATGAGCAAATGAAACGTTTCAGCTTTAATGTAACAGCCCGAGACGGAGGGTCGCCTCCTTTAAGTTCTGAAGTCACAGTGACGATCATCGTTCAAGATCAGAATGACAACGCTCCTCAGGTTCTCTACCCAGTACAGACCGGTGGCTCTGTGGTGGCTGAGATCGTGCCTCGTTCAGCAGATGTCGGATATCTGGTCACTAAAGTGGTGGCTGTTGATGTGGACTCTGGACAGAACGCCTGGCTCTCATACAAACTCCAGAAAGCCACAGACAGGGCGCTGTTTGAAGTGGGAGCGCAGAATGGAGAGATACGAACTGTGCGCCAGGTCACTGACAAAGATGCTGTGAAACAAAAGCTGACTGTAGTTGTGGAGGATAACGGACAGCCGTCTCGCTCAGCTGTAGTTAACATCAATGTAGCTGTAGCGGACACTTTCCCTGAAGTGCTCTCAGAATTCACAGACTTTACGCAAAGCAAACAGTATAATGATGACCTCACCTTTTATTTAGTTTTAGCATTAGCTGCTGTTTCTTTCCTTTTCATCACCACTGTAGTAGTTATAATCTCAGTAAAGATCTACAGGTGGAGACAATCGCGCATCTTCTATCAGTCCAATCTCCCAGTTATTCCGTACTATCCACCCGGTTACGCAGACACAGGAGTTACTGGAACTCTGCCGCACATGTATAATTATGATGCTTGTATGACGACTGACTCGAGGAAGAGTGACTGTAAATATTCTACACTTGGAGGACAAAGTGTTTTAGTGATGGACCCAAGTTTTGCAGAAACTGTGCAGCGAGCTATGAGAGAAAAAGAATTCCAGCAAGACCCACAGTTACCGGAAGTGGTAAGAATCTATATTTTAAGTTCATAGCATGTCGGCGTTCGTTTGTATATTTCATGAAAAACAATCAAACCTTCCAGGTGCGACTCATATTTATAATTAATAACGTTTGAGTTTGGTTTTAATTTTATCATCTTTAATTTTACTTGCACAACTTTGTTTCATTTTTAAGAAAGATTATTGTGCATAGAGTGTGTGTTTAAAAATAGCGCTTGACGTTAGAAAATGTGGTGTGTTCATAAATAGCCTTCAGGAATCAGCATTGTGCCCGTAACATAATGAACAAAACGTTTTTGCGCCTTCTACGTCCTACTACCGCTTTTTATCTTCATGGTGCTGAATTAGTTTTATTTTTATTCATTTCCGTTGTGCTGTGATGGGTTATCTTGTATAAAAATAGGTTTTTAATGTTATTGGTTTTTCATTATAAGGCGATTCAGATATTCATAAAATGCAGTCTAGAAATGTTGTTTGGGTCAGTCTGGACATGTCTCAAACATATGCCCGTTGCTGTTGACATGGATTCATAACTTGTTGATTAAAATATGATAAAAATGCTCATTGGTGAGACACATATAGATCTGTTAAATCAGACGAATTAATTGGACAGACCATACCACAGCACGTTTTTCTCCGTGTTTCATTATTATTTAGAATGTAGAATGAAGGAAACATATGACACATACAAGTGCATTTCAGCATTTATACTCTAAGGGCCGCTATTTGACAAGAATTCTTTAAAAGGAAGCCACAACCTCCGCAAATCTCCTCTACTGTACAACGATTTCTTTTTGTTGGTGACTTCAGAGAAGACTGCATCAGACCTTGATTTTCGGCAATATTATGATCTACATTTCACTATATATACTGAACCAGTGATTAGAGAACAACGTCGCTATCACAATGCTTTATGTGCGCTCGTGCGTTGCTCTTCGGCATCGTCGGATGAATCCAACGCAACTACAATGGCAAGCTATGTTCTTAATTTTCTGTGTTTGCACGATGGACTTCGTATTTTCTCAAGCGCGATATTCAATCCCGGAAGAGACACCAGAGGGATCATTTGTAGGTAATATTGCCATAGATTTGGGAATCGAGATAAGTAGACTTATTTCTGGAAAAGCTCGGGTTGTAACAAAGGGCGGTCGGCAATATGTCGATCTGAGCAGAGACAAAGGCACCCTGGTAGTGAAGGAGAGGATAGACCGAGAGGAGCTCTGCAAGCAAACAACGCCCTGCAGCTTCAGCTTTGATCTGATCATGGAAAACCCCATAGAACTGCATCGTGTGACTGTTGAAGTTCAAGATATAAATGACAATGCACCAACCTTTCCTAAAGGTTCCGTCAATTTACAAATTAGCGAAAACACAGCTTCTGGGAAACGTTTCCATATAGACAGCGCTGTAGATTTGGACGTCGGGATAAATGGTGTTGAAAGCTATTCTCTCAGTGAGACCGATCATTTTAAGCTTGAAACAAATAATCAGGCCGATGGACAAAAATATGTCGAAATGATTTTAAACCATGAGCTCGACCGAGAAGAACGCGATGAGCTCAAATTCATTCTGACTGCATATGACGGAGGATCGCCTAAAAAATCAGGCAAAATGCAAATTCACGTATCTGTATTAGATGCAAACGATAATGCGCCGGTGTGTAAACAATCAGTTTATAAAGCGGAAGTTAAAGAAAATTCTCCCATTGGTACAGTCGTGACTGCAGTAAGTGCCACTGATGCTGACGACGGAATAAACAGTCAAGTATCATATGTTATTGCTCAGGCTACAGTAGAAGCCAGGAACGTTTTTGACATAAATTCGGAAACAGGAGTTATTACAACGTTACAAGGCTTAGATTATGAGAATGAAAGAACCTATCAACTAAATATCAAGGCAATGGATAAAGGAGGACAAGATGATACATGTAAAATAATAATAGAAGTTATTGATGAAAATGATAATTCTCCCTCCATACAGCTTATGTCATTTTCAAACATCATTGCAGAAAATTCTCCAATCGGAACAACCGTGGCTGTTATTAATGCAGAAGACGCAGACTCCGGTCAAAACGGGCTCGTGCAGTGTAAAATAAATGACAACATACCGTTTAAACTAGAATCGTCGCTTTCTGATTACTATGCAATAATTACTGATGAAACTCTTGATCGAGAAAATATCGCTGAATATAACATAACCATTCTGGTATCCGATCAAGGAAGTCCTGCACGACACACTAACAAAACGATAAGCGTTAAGATTTCCGACGTGAATGATAATCCACCCGTATTCAGTTCTGAAGAGTTTAAAACATTAGTTGCTGAAAACAACTCTCCTGGTGTAGCTGTGCTGACTGTAAAAGCGAGCGATGCTGACTGGGGCCCAAACGCGCGACTGTCTTATTTTTTGGAGGATAGAAATATACAAGGCAACCCAGTGAGTTCTTTAGTCTCAGTGAATTCAGAGAGTGGGGTTGTACATGCAATCAAGGCCTTCGATTATGAGCAGATGAAAAGTTTCAGCTTTAATGTGACAGCGCGAGACGGAGGGTCGCCTCCTTTAAGTTCTGAAGTCACAGTGACGATCATCGTTCAAGATCAGAATGACAACGCTCCTCAGGTTCTCTACCCAGTACAGACCGGTGGCTCTGTGGTGGCTGAGATCGTGCCTCGTTCAGCAGATGTCGGATATCTGGTCACTAAAGTGGTGGCTGTTGATGTGGACTCTGGACAGAACGCCTGGCTCTCATACAAACTCCAGAAAGCCACAGACAGGGCGCTGTTTGAAGTGGGAGCGCAGAATGGAGAGATACGAACTGTGCGCCAGGTCACTGACAAAGATGCTGTGAAACAAAAGCTGACTGTAGTTGTGGAGGATAACGGACAGCCGTCTCGCTCAGCTGTAGTTAACATCAATGTAGCTGTAGCGGACACTTTCCCTGAAGTGCTCTCAGAATTCACAGACTTTACGCAAAGCAAACAGTATAATGATGACCTCACCTTTTATTTAGTTTTAGCATTAGCTGCTGTTTCGTTTCTTTTCATCACCACTGTAGTAGTTATAATATCAGTAAAGATCTACAGGTGGAGACAATCGCGCATCTTCTATCAGTCCAATCTCCCAGTTATTCCGTACTATCCACCCGGTTACGCAGACACAGGAGTTACTGGAACTCTGCCGCACATGTATAATTATGATGCTTGTATGACGACTGACTCGAGGAAGAGTGACTGTAAATATTCTACACTCGGAGGACAAAGTGTTTTAGTGATGGACCCGAATTTTGCAGAGACTTTGCAGCAGTCATTAACGGATAATAATTCCATTGCACATTCGGATTCCCATGAACTGGTAAGAGTAACCTGAATCTTCTTAAATCTCACGTGTATTCACATTTAAATATTCGGTTATACTCTTAATAACCTGATCTCTGGTTAGGCAATTCATAAGACCTGTTGTACGTCTCCTTAAACATTTCTAAACGATTAGCTCATTAGAATGCCAACATTATGGCCTTTTTTTTAGACAATCACTGTGAAACAATAAACCCAAATCCAGTAAAATCATCAGAAAAAAAAATATTCCTAACTCATTCATTATGGGGTTATGATATTTCATTATATATTTATTAAGAGTTCAATTGTAAAATTTTACTTTTTTGGAGAGTTTTTTTTTCATAATTTAACTATTCAAAAATAAACAAATTAATTAAATTAAAACCTTATTAATGATTTAATAATCAAACCTGTGCCATGTTAAGGTTTTTATTCCAGGCGTATGTGTGATGCTCATGCCAAGTCTTCAGTTTTGCAGACAATGAAAAGTATCTTTTGAAATTGCTCCAGTTATAAGAAAGTTAGCACATCAGCACCATCATGTGACAATAACATACACAAATTATAATTAAAAACATATTTTTCCAATATCATACTACTACTACTGCTACTACTACTACTATTACGACTACTTAATATAAATAGATAAACAAAAACGAATGCAATTTGGTTGAGGTGTTGTATTAAATAGATATAAGTGAATAAAGTTTAATGCACCGACTTTTACCATCATGTCATTTTCTAGCCCAGTGCTTGAAGATGCTCCTCTTGCTACAACAATAGCGATTCTAAGCGTGAAAGATCTCGATGCAGGAGAGAATGGTTTGGTTTTTGTTTTAAACGTCTCTTATCAGAAAAAAATAATGTAAGTTTATGTTTGTATGTAGATTTATAAGCTCTTTGGGGGCTTGGATGCGTTTGCTGTTCTGTATTTGCCCATTATGATAGAACATACTTCATGATTGTGGACTTCTGAGTATTTAATTACTGAAACAAATCTCATTTTAAGTATGCATTACATTATTTCGTCAAGGTTTGCTCGAGAATATACAGCTGAGTGTATGCACTGCCCTGTTAGAGTTTGCAGATTATTATAAGCATTTTAACACCACGGCAGCCATAGCACCGAGTATTCATTATAGGTAGTTATGTCCTCTTATTACTGTTGTCTCATTTTTGTTTTTCTCTCTCTTTCTCTCTCCTGTCTTATTGTACATTTCTCAGAAAGACTGTTTAAGAATAGGCCTGCAGTTTAACGATAGAGAACAGACTGGGAAAATGTTATTTTTTACAACTTTGTACAAGTGCCTTTTTATTTTGGAGGAGGCTGTGATAACTATTTCCAGTAAGCGTCACTCAAATGTCACATCAAAGGATTTATTTATTTATTTATTTTTGTGAGATGTCAGTTGATGAGTTAATAAAATCAGCAAAGTGTGTGCAAACCACATTTTATTTTTCAAACTAACAATTTTTGGCTGATTATTATTAACAATCTTTAAACAAAACCAAAAGCCTTCATGTCCTGTAGGATAAATCTCTTTATAAAATCTGACTGTTAACACATATAAACGACCCACAGTCTAGGTCAGGAAATTGTGTTCTTTGTTATTCTGCTTTTTCAACTCTGCGGGCCGCTGTTGATCAACAAACTGTAATTCCTTTCTCAGCGAGATCTCGCACTTAGCGGTGCTTCCATTTTACAAGACGGTGACTGCGATGAGGGAAGGACTGTAGGCAGTTGCAGAATGAACATGTTTGATCACAAGGGGTTTTAAACGCTAATCTTACTTTCGTTTATCAATCGATGTACGCGACTTTATTGTATGACCATGGTGAAGGGATACGGAAATCGACGTGCTGTATCTTTCTCCGAAAAACAGCTGCATATTTGTGTGCGCGGATGGGAAATAATTTTCCTCGTGATGGCGTATGTCTTTACGATCGCCTGTGCCCAGATCCGATATTCTGTTTTTGAAGAAGTGAAAAAAGGTTCAGTAATCGGGAATGTCGCTCATGATCTCGGGCTGGAGGTTAGTCGGATGCGCGCCGGACGTGCTCGCATCGTGTCCGGAGAGAGCACTGAGTACACGGAGCTACAAACAGACAAAGGGACGCTGGTCGTGAATGAAAGAATAGACCGAGAGCAGTTGTGCGCTGAAATGAGTCCTTGCAGCTTCACAATGGAAGTCATACTCGATAATCCCATGGAACTGCACCAGGTAACGGTGGAAATACTGGATGTAAACGACCATTCGCCAACCTTCCCTAATGATGAAATCAATCTGGATATCAGTGAATCAGCCACACCTGGAGCGCGATTCTTGCTCGGAAGCGCAGATGACCCCGATGTAGGCGTAAACACTCTGCAGAATTATGTCCTCTCACCAAACGATCATTTTATCCTGAAACAGCTCTCGCGCCCAGACGGAGTTAAGTTCGCAGAGATGGTCTTACAGAAGCCTTTAGACAGAGAGCAAAATCCGCGGCTTTCTTTCACTCTAACAGCATTCGATGGAGGGAAGCCACAGAGATCCGGTAACGTGAAAATTACTATTAATGTGCTAGATATAAATGACAACTCACCAGTATTTAACCAAACATTATATACAATAACGATTGCAGAAAATTCGCCAAAAGGAATTTACATAACAACTGTAAATGCAAGTGACGCAGACAGTGGGGCGAATGGTTTAGTCTCATATACGTTTGCAAATTTGAAAGGAAATATTGGTGATATTTTCGCATTAAATAAAAGCTCAGGGGTCATAACTTTAAAAGGTGAACTTGACTACGAAAAAGCGAAAAAATATGAAATCGGCGTAGAGGCTAAAGATCAAGGTGGTTTAGGAGACTCGGCCAAAGTGCTTGTCGACGTTATTGACGTGAACGATAATGCACCGACTATTACCATCATGTCATTTTCTAGCCCAGTGCTTGAAGATGCTCCTCTTGCTACAACAATAGCGATTCTAAGCGTGAAAGACCACGATGCAGGAGAGAATGGTTTGGTGACTTGTTCAGTTAATCCACCTACCCCATTTAAACTGCAGTCATCTATACGAAACTATTACACTCTAGTAACCGACGTTGCTCTAGATCGTGAACGTGTTGCACAGTATGACATTAATATAACAGCGAGAGATTCTGGGTATCCTGCACTTTCCAGTAGTAACATATTGACTATTAAGGTATCTGATGTCAATGACAATCCTCCAAGATTTCTCAAGGATGCTTACACCACCCATGTCATTGAAAACAACTCCCCTGGTATGTCTATATTTTCACTTAACGCACATGATGCTGATTCAAACCAGAATGCGCGTATATCTTATTTTCTAGAGGAAACTACTGTGGGTGGATCTTCTGTGTCTTCTTACATTTCGGTCAATGCTGATAGCGGAGAGGTATACGCGGTGCGTTCTTTTGACTATGAGCAAATGAAGAATGCAAAGGTTTGTGTAAGAGCCCAGGATGGTGGTTCTCCTCCTCTCAGCACTAACGTGACATTAGAAATAGTAGTGCAAGATCAGAATGACAACGCTCCTCAGGTTCTCTACCCAGTACAGACCGGTGGCTCTGTGGTGGCTGAGATCGTGCCTCGTTCAGCAGATGTCGGATATCTGGTCACTAAAGTGGTGGCTGTTGATGTGGACTCTGGACAGAACGCCTGGCTCTCATACAAACTCCAGAAAGCCACAGACAGGGCGCTGTTTGAAGTGGGAGCGCAGAATGGAGAGATACGGACTGTGCGCCAGGTCACTGACAAAGATGCTGTGAAACAAAAGCTGACTGTAGTTGTGGAGGATAACGGACAGCCCTCTCGCTCAGCTGTAGTTAACATCAATGTAGCTGTAGCGGACACTTTCCCTGAAGTGCTCTCAGAATTCACAGACTTTACGCAAAGCAAACAATATAATGATGACATCACCTTTTATTTAGTTTTAGCATTAGCTGCTGTTTCGTTCCTTTTCATCACAACTGTAGTAGTTATAATATCAGTAAAGATCTACAGGTGGAGACAATCGCGCATCTTCTATCAGTCCAATCTCCCAGTTATTCCGTACTATCCACCCGGTTACGCAGACACAGGAGTTACTGGAACTCTACCACATATGCGTAATTATGATCTTTACATGACCACTGACTCGAGGAAGAGTGACTGTAAATATTCTACACTTGGAGGACAAAATATTTTAGTTATGGATCCGTGTTTTACAAAAACTCTCCAGCATACATTAAAAGAAAAAGAAAATTCCTCATCGGATAACGATTCTCATTTGCAAGAGGTAAGGATTTTCACATTTATCCCATTAGATTGGAATGTGTAATGCCGTTTGCTCTCTGGTGAAGTGTAATTTCTTTACTAACACTGTTTACTGATTAATAACGTCCTAGTGTTGAAACAAGTTTAATTATCACTAATGCATCGACAAGAAAGATCGTAAAAGTCAGTGAGTGCGGATAGAACAGGGTTTAAATTTTAGTGAATTAATGAAATCTAGGAAAAGTTCACTTTCTTACGCTAAAATATCGACAGACTAAAGGTGTTTTGTGCAAACTTTGCAGATTAGTGTTTTTTGCTTATGTGAAGTATAAAAAGTGTCATCTTTATGTTTTTATAAATATCAGACGCACTCACAAGGCGAGCGAGGATAAGAGACTCAACACATGCATTTGCGTTATGTTAATATTGAAATTTTATTGACAAACTTTGTTTATATTTTATTGATCACTTCTTAAGTAATTCGCACAATTTTCTTCAAACAAAATGAGAAGGGAATTTCGTCCTCAGTGGATGTCTGTCGTGTTTTTTAAAACTGGAGCTGTTCGTCTCTGTAGTGCTGAAATACCCAACACTAGTTTCATCTTACCGGGGAGACACAGTGTTTATGTCAGTAGTAATGAATTTTGATGTAAAGAAAAATATTACATTTCCTAGCATACGCTATATATTTTTAAAATACTTTTCCTTTCAAAATGTGTGATTGTAATTAATTTTTTTATCAAATTTAGATCATGACAAACAATATAATGTTTGTAGAAATTCACAGATTGTGTACTTGAATTTATTATAATTTACCTTTAAAAAAAAAAAGAAAAAAAAAAATATATATATATATATATATATATATATTTTTTAAGAGGCTAACGATAGTATTGTGCGTTTTTTTCCTGTTTGCGTGACCTTTTTGAATGTAGTAATATATCCCTCATAAACACGTGCGTGCATTTTCAGAATTCATACTCTAAGTGCCGCTATTGGACAACAGTCTTCACTATATCTGAATAAATATCCAGTCCTTGGGTTTTTGCTCAGTGAGGTACGAACATATCTGTTGGTTCTCCTACATAGAGCACTCCACATCTGTTCGGGATATATTATTATCATTATTACTATTATTATTATTTCATTGTTTATTGTTATTCTACAATGCTAAACGCGTAAGGCTGCTCTTGCGATGGCCTATTGGGTTTCACATGTCGCTTGTTCTCGTCGGACGACTCCAACGCAGCTAAAATGGCAGACTGTGTTTTTTCTTCTCTGTGTTTGCTCGATGGACTCCGTTTTTTCTCAAGCGCGATATGCAATCTCCGAGGAGACTCCAGAGGGATCATTTATAGGCAACATCGCTAAAGATTTGGGAATTGAGATAAGTAGAATTATTTCCGGAAAAGCTCGGGTTGTAACAAAGGGCGGTCGGCAATATGTTGAGCTGAGCAGAGACAAAGGCACCCTCGTAGTGAAGGAGAGAATAGACCGAGAAGGTCTCTGCAAGCAAACAACGCCCTGCAGCTTCAGCTTTGATGTGATTATGGAAAACCCCATAGAACTGCACCGGGTGACTGTTGAGGTACTAGACATAAATGATAATGCACCTACATTCCTTAAAGATGTCGTCAGTTTGGAAATAAGCGAAAATGCACCATCTGGGACTCGCTTTCCTTTAGATAGCGCTGTAGATACAGACGTGGGGATAAATGGTATCCAGAATTATACCCTTTCTTCCACCGATAATTTTAAACTGGAAATAAATAGCCAGGATGATGGAAGTAAATACATAGAAATGATTTTACAACGTGAACTGGATCGAGAAGAACGCGACGAGATAAAATTAGTTTTGACTGCAAATGACGGAGGATCACCTAAAAAATCAGGCACAGCGCAAATTCAAATTACTGTATTAGATATAAATGATAATGCCCCGGTTTGTAAACAGGCTGTGTATAAAACTGAGGTGAGTGAAAACAGCCCGGTCGGAACTCTGTTAATTACAGTAAGCGCTACGGATGCTGATGAAGGAGTAAATGGACAAATCTCATATACAATTGTTCAAGCTAGTGAAGAAGGAAGAAACCTTTTTAAAATTAATCCGGGAACAGGAGACATTACCACGATAAACAATTTAGACTATGAGCGTATAGCGAGCTATCAATTAAACGTTAATGCAAGAGACACATTTGGATTGGCAGGTACGTGCAGGGTACTTGTAGAAGTTATGGATGAAAATGATAACTCTCCCTCCATACAGCTTATGTCATTTTCAAACATCATTGCAGAAAATTCTCCTATCGGAACAACCGTGGCTGTTATTAATGTAGAAGACGCAGATTCCGGTCAAAACGGGCTCGTGCAGTGTAAAATAAATGACAACATACAGTTTAGAATAGAATCGTCGCTTTCTGATTACTATGCAATAATCACTGATGAAACTCTTGATCGAGAAAATATCGCTGAATATAACATAACCATTCTGGTAACCGATCAAGGAAGTCCTACACTACACAGTAACAAAACGATAAATGTTAAGATTTCCGACGTGAATGATAATCCACCCGTATTCAGTTCTGAAGAGTTTAAAACTTTCGTTACTGAAAACAACTCTCCTGGTGTAGCTGTGCTGACTGTAAAAGCGAGCGATGCTGACTGGGGCCCAAACGCGCGACTGTCTTATTTTTTGAAGGATAATAATGTACAGGGAAACCCAGTGAGTTCTTTAGTCTCAGTGAATTCAGAGAGTGGGGTTGTACATGCAATCAAGGCTTTCGATTATGAGCAAATGAAAAGTTTCAGCTTTAATGTGACAGCCCGAGACGGAGGGTCGCCTCCTTTAAGTTCTGAAGTCACAGTGTCGATCATCGTTCAAGATCAGAATGACAACGCTCCTCAGGTTCTCTACCCAGTACAGACCGGTGGCTCTGTGGTGGCTGAGATCGTGCCTCGTTCAGCAGATGTCGGATATCTGGTCACTAAAGTGGTGGCTGTTGATGTGGACTCTGGACAGAACGCCTGGCTCTCATACAGACTCCAGAAAGCCACAGACAGGGCGCTGTTTGAAGTGGGAGCGCAGAATGGAGAGATACGAACTGTGCGCCAGGTCACTGACAAAGATGCTGTGAAACAAAAGTTGACTGTAGTTGTGGAGGATAACGGACAGCCGTCTCGCTCAGCTGTAGTTAACATCAATGTAGCTGTAGCGGACACTTTCCCTGAAGTGCTCTCAGAATTCACTGACTTCACGCAAAGCAAACAGTATAATGATGACCTCACCTTTTATTTAGTTTTAGCATTAGCTGCTGTTTCGTTTCTTTTCATCACCACTGTAGTAGTTATAATATCAGTAAAGATCTACAGGTGGAGACAATCGCGCATCTTCTATCAGTCCAATCTCCCAGTTATTCCGTACTATCCACCCGGTTACGCAGACACAGGAGTTACTGGAACTCTGCCGCACATGTATAATTATGCTGCTTCTATGACGACTGATTCGAGGAAGTGTGACTCAAGGTTCTCCACACTAAGAGCTCAAAATGTTTTATTGGTGGATCCGACTTTCACGGAAACTATGCAGCAATCAGTGAATACAAAAGCCTTTTTTGAAGATGCAGAATCTCCAGAATCGGTAAGGATGCTTTTTTTTTTTTTATTGATCAATTTATTGTATATTATTGGAGATTTCCGACTTCACTTTCATTCTGAAAACCTGTGATCATGCACATCGCCAGATCTGTCGGTAAAGAGGTCAGCATTAGAGATCGCTCATGGTTTGAGCATATGGCAATTACACTGGTATGTGTGATATACTTTTGGTTGTGTTTTATAAATGTATCTGAAAAAAAAAGCTTATTCCCGATTTTTTTTCACAGCTGGGAATGACTAATACTTTTACATAATATAAAATATGGTATACAAAATGACAAATGTATTTGTAGTTCTTAGTTTTGACTCAAAGGGCCGCTGTTTAACAACAGTAAAGTGTCTGGGCTATGACTATCAACTCCCATACTATCCTACATCGTCTCGCTGCGTCACAGAGAAAGGGCAAGGTTTTCAGTCAAATAGCATTCAGACGATGCTGTTGCAAACGAATCGGCTTCTACTGTAGAAGTTTTTAATGTGTATTGTATGTTTGCGAAAAGGCCAGGGAATAGACAAAAATTAGTATTATAACGAGAAGACTAGACCAAAAGGTGTTACAATCAGATAAGGAAATTTCCGCTATGGCGTTGCGGCGCACGATTCTGCTCCTCGTCGTCTTTTGTTCTGACTGCGCGTGCGGGCAGATCACTTACTCTGTTCCCGAGGAAATGGTGAAGGGATCGAGGATCGGAAACATCGCTCAGGATTTGGGTTTGGATTTAAAAAGACTGCAATCTGGGAAAGCGCGGATATATACGGGAGGCAGCAACGAACACGTCGAACTAAACAGGGAAAACGGATTGCTTCTGATTAAAGAGACGATGGACCGGGAGTCTCTTTGTGCGAAATTAACCCCGTGCGCGCTCCACCTCCAGATGATTCTGGAAAACCCGATGGAGTTATATTCTGTTACTGTGGAGATCACGGATATAAACGACAATGCTCCGAAATTTCAGAAGAATGAGATGAGGTTTGAAATAAGCGAGTCGGCAATGATCGGTGCCAGATTCGTGCTGGGGAAAGCTGCCGATCCGGATGTCGGAATAAACGGCCTTCAGAGCTATTCCCTTAAACCCACGGATAATTTTGTTTTAGATAAAGAATCAGGTGTAGAGAAGAATGTCGAGATGATTTTACAAAAAAACCTTGATCGAGAAAAGGAAGGACAAATACATTTGTTGTTGACGGCGTTTGATGGGGGTGAGTCTCGGCTGTCAGGAACAATGCAAATATATATAACCGTTGTGGATGCTAATGATAATGCACCTGTATTCACGCAAAAGGTGTATAAAGCGACAATAACGGAAAATAGCACAAAAAGAACAAAAATCATAACAGTAAGTGCTTCGGACGCAGACGAAGGCTCTAACAGTCATGTATCTTATTACATTTCTGATGCAGTGGACACTGTTGTGGCAGATATTTTTCTTGTAGATCAACATAACGGAGAAGTGATTTTAAATAGGGAGATAGATTATGAAAATGCAAACCATTATCAGCTTGACATTCAGGCCAGAGACCAAGGAGGACTCTCTGACACATGTAAGGTAATTATTGATGTACTGGACATTAATGATAATAAGCCAAGTATTGATATTTTATCTATGTCCAGTTCTATACGTGAAAAGTCACAAATAAACACTGTTGTTGCTATGTTGAAGGTGAATGATCAGGATGCAGGTGTAAATGGACATGTTCACTGTGACATCAGTGATAATATTCCTTTCGCAATATCATCTCAATCAAACCATTTCTTTAGTTTGTACACAGACAATGAATTGGATAGAGAGAAAGATGCTGAGTACAATATCACAGTGACTTGCTCTGATGAGGGAGTTCCCTCACTGTCCAGCAGCACTTCTCTCCGTTTACACATATCAGATGTAAATGACAATGATCCTGTTTTTGAGAAAAATTCTTATGATGCCTTTGTGCTGGAGAACAACACACCAGGTCTCTCTATATTCACAGTGAAAGCCAGTGATGCAGACTCCAACCAGAATGCTCGAGTCTCTTATATTTTAGAAGAGAGCACTGTCAATGGAGTTCCTGTGTCATCATATGTGTCAGTCAGTGCTGATAGTGGAGTCATTAATGCAGTGCGCTCTTTCGACTACGAGCAGTTAAAAGACTTCCATTTCCGCGTCAGAGCGCAGGACGGAGGCTCCCCTCCACTCAGTAGTAACGTGACAGTCAAAATTACAATCCAAGATCAGAATGACAACGCTCCTCAGGTTCTCTACCCAGTACAGACCGGTGGCTCTGTGGTGGCTGAGATCGTGCCTCGTTCAGCAGATGTCGGATATCTGGTCACTAAAGTGGTGGCTGTTGATGTGGACTCTGGACAGAACGCCTGGCTCTCATACAAACTCCAGAAAGCCACAGACAGGGCGCTGTTTGAAGTGGGAGCGCAGAATGGAGAGATACGAACTGTGCGCCAGGTCACTGACAAAGATGCTGTGAAACAAAAGCTGACTGTAGTTGTGGAGGATAACGGACAGCCGTCTCGCTCAGCTGTAGTTAACATCAATGTAGCTGTAGCGGACACTTTCCCTGAAGTGCTCTCAGAATTCACAGACTTCACGCAAAGCAAACAGTATAATGATGACCTCACCTTTTATTTAGTTTTAGCATTAGCTGCTGTTTCGTTTCTTTTCATCACCACTGTAGTAGTTATAATATCAGTAAAGATCTACAGGTGGAGACAATCGCGCATTTTCTATCAGTCCAATCTCCCAGTTATTCCGTACTATCCACCCGGTTACGCAGACACAGGAGTTACTGGAACTCTGCCGCACATGTATAATTATGATGTTTGTATGACGACTGACTCGAGGAAGAGTGACTGTAAATATTCTACACTTGGAGGACAAAGTGTTTTAGTGATGGACCCGAGTTTTACAGAAACTTTGCAGCGGGCTATGAGGGAACAGTCACCAGAAGTGGTAAGGAAATACCTTTTAAATTATAGCATGTCGCGTTATTTTTGTACATTACACTCAAAAATAATGAAACATTACTTACAGTTTTTAAATATTTATTTCGTATTGAATCCTTGAAACCCTCGTGTACAGTTCAGTTTTAATACATATATAAGTTTTAATATAGTGATGTTTAAACGTACCCTTGAAAACCTGTTTATTAAAACTTTAAACGCGAAGTATAGCAAGTGTTCATAAATAATTAAAAATTGTTTTAAATGAGTAATCTATCCATTTCTACTATCATTCAACTTGTTTTACAAGGATAAATGTTCATGCCTTTAGCGAAATATTATAGTGCGTAGATATTTAAGATAAGAAAATGCCGTTTGACGTGAAGAAACGTAGTTTCCGCATAAATTGCATTCAGTAATTAATAAAAGGGACATCAAAGTATAAACCAACTTTTCTGTGTACTGATTCAGGCATAATATGTTCTTCAGTTTCTTGTGATCTCCGAATTATCTTTGGTTTTTATTTATTTCCACCTTGCTGTCCTGGGTAATTTTCCATAAACTGTTCAACTATATACTTTGGCAGTGTGACGTGTCAGTCTTGCATAAATACAGTTATAGTATGTCTAGAAAATGTTTGGTTTAGTCTGGTCACATCTCAAACATGTTGTTCACATGGTTCAATAGCTAGTTCGATTAAATGTGATTTAAAAAACGTACTGTTCCGTGTTGTATATTTATAACTTTCGTTAATCATCTATTTTACTCTAACGGACCATACTATGTCACAAGGTCTGGCGCTGTCCATCTCTATGGTGCTTATTTTTCTCTAGCCTTGCTCTACAGTGGTGACCTCTGTAATCTTTTAATTTGCGTATCCAGTGAGTTGTATTTCCTTAAAATAAAGCTAATTCGTTGGTGCGTGAACCTTTAATTAGGTATAATTAATTATAACACGCTAAAATGGTTGGTGAAGTCTGGATATATCCCAAACATTTGTTTTGTTGGTATTGGCACAGGTTCATATCTTGTTCTTGTAAGATAAACTCATATTCTCCTTGCAGATTGTAGATTATTTCCTTTTAAATCACTCAAATCTTTCTGACAGCTAATCCAATTAAACTCGTTTTGTCTCAGTAGTACCTCAATATTGGTGATGCAGACTAAATTAAATACAGTATAACTGGTGCAGACAAGTGCATTTCCAGCATTCATACTCTAAGTGCCGCTGTTTGACAAGATTCGTTTACAGTGCAGCTGAAAACCACCCAAATCTCCTATACTGAGGTTTTATTCCTAAGAGAGCAAGGATATCTTTTTGCTGCTTCAATAAAATCAGGCTGCATCAGATTTTGCTTCTCGGCATTCCATTAATATACCTTTCAGGGTTTATATTTTAACAGTGATTTGAGGATAGCGTCACTGTAAATATGGTTTCTGTCCGCTCGTGTGTGGCTTCTCGGCATTGTCGGATTAATACATCGCAGCTAACATGGCAGACTGTGTTTTTTATTCTATGTGTTTACGGGATGGACTTTGTTTTTTGTCAAGCGCGATATTCAATTCCTGAGGAGACTCCAGAGGGATCGTTTGTAGGAAACATCGCGAACGATTTGGGAATAGAGATGAGTAGACTTATTTCTGGAAAAGCTCGGGTTGTAACAAAGGGCGGCCGGCAATATGTCGATCTGAGCAGAGACAAAGGCACCCTCGTAGTGAAGGAGAGGATAGACCGAGAGGAGCTCTGCAAGCAAACAACGCCCTGCAGCTTCAGCTTTGATCTGATCATGGAAAACCCCATAGAACTGCATCGTGTCACTGTGGAGGTTAAGGATATAAATGACAATGCGCCAAAATTTCCCAAAGGTACAGTCAATTTACAAATTAGCGAGAACAGAGCATCTGGAACACGCTTCCCATTAGACAGCGCAGTAGATTTGGACGTTGGTGTGAATTCAATTGAAAGCTATTCTCTCAGTGAGACTGATCATTTCAAGTTGAACATAAATAATGACGGTAATGGGGAAACACAAGTAGAAATGCTTTTACAAAGAGAACTTGACCGAGAAGAACGTAGTAATCTCAAATTGGTTCTGACTGCATATGACGGAGGATCACCTAGAAAAACAGGCACAATGCAAGTCCAGATTTCTGTCTTAGATGTTAATGATAATGCCCCGGTGTGTAAACAATCCGTTTATAAAATAGACCTCAGAGAAAATTCTCCCATTGGTACCATTTTAACCAGAGTAAGCGCCACTGATGCTGACGACGGAATAAACGGTCTAGTGTCATATTCGGTTGCTCAGGCAAGTGAAGAGGCCAGAAGGCGTTTTAAAATTAACCCCGAAAATGGAGATCTCGTGAGTTTAGACATTTTAGATCACGAGACTGAAAGGAGGTACCAATTAAATATAAATGCAATGGATACATTCGGCCTAGCAGATACTTGCAAAGTAATTGTAGAAATTATGGATGAAAATGATAACTCTCCCTCCATACAGCTTATGTCCTTTTCAAGCATAATTGCAGAAAATTCTCCAATCGGAACAACCGTGGCTGTTATTAATGTAGAAGATGCAGATTCCGGCCAAAACGGGCTCGTGCAGTGTAAAATAAATGACAACATACCGTTCAAAATAGAATCGTCGCTTTCTGATTACTATGCAATAATTACTGATGAAGCGCTTGATCGAGAAAATATCGCTGAATATAACATAACCATTCTGGTAACCGATCAAGGAAGTCCTGCACTACACACTAACAAAACGATAAATGTTAAGATTTCCGACGTGAATGATAATCCACCCGTATTCAGTTCTGAAGAGTTTAAAACATTAGTTGCTGAAAACAACTCTCCTGGTGTAGCTGTGCTGACTGTAAAAGCGAGCGATGCTGACTGGGGTCCAAATGCACGACTGTCTTATTTTTTGAAAGATAGTAATATACAAGGCAACCCAGTGAGTTCTTTAATCTCAGTGAATTCAGAGAGTGGGGTTGTACATGCAATCAAGGCCTTCGATTATGAGCAGATGAAAAGTTTCAGCTTTAATGTGACAGCGCGAGACGGAGGGTCGCCTCCTTTAAGTTCTGAAGTCACAGTGACGATCATCGTTCAAGATCAGAATGACAACGCTCCTCAGGTTCCCTACCCAGTACAGACCGGTGGCTCTGTGGTGGCTGAGATCGTGCCTCGTTCAGCAGATATCGGATATCTGGTCAGTAAAGTGGTGGCTGTTGATGTGGACTCTGGACAGAACGCCTGGCTCTCATACAAACTCCAGAAAGCCACAGACAGGGCGCTGTTTGAAGTGGGAGCGCAGAATGGAGAGATACGAACTGTGCGCCAGGTCACTGACAAAGATGCTGTGAAACAAAAGCTGACTGTAGTTGTGGAGGATAACGGACAGCCCTCTCGCTCAGCTGTAGTTAACATCAATGTAGCTGTAGCGGACACTTTCCCTGAAGTGCTCTCAGAATTCACTGACTTCACGCAAAGCAAACAGTATAATGATGACCTCACCTTTTATTTAGTTTTAGCATTAGCTGCTGTTTCGTTTCTTTTCATCACAACTGTAGTAGTTATAATCTCAGTAAAGATCTACAGGTGGAGACAATCGCGCATCTTCTATCAGTCCAATCTCCCAGTTATTCCGTACTATCCACCCGGTTACGCAGACACAGGAGTTACTGGAACTCTGCCGCACATGTATAACTATGATGCTTGTATGACGACTGACTCGAGGAAGAGTGACTGTAAATATTCTACACTTGGAGGACATAGTGTTTTAGTGATGGACCCGAGTTTTACAGAAACTATGCAACACGCAATGAAGGAACATAAGCTTTTAGAAGATCCTGAGTCTCTGGAGTTGGTAAGAGCGTCTGATTTTATTTCCTTACAGTAAACCCTTTCCAGTCATTTTGCAGTATCATATTAATTTGAATCAGCATTGAGCGCGTTTTTAGGAAACGTTCATGTTTGAGTCCAAATAATCCTACATCAGCCTTCAATATCTCATTGTTAGAATATTTTAGGATGGGTATATTAGTTACCTCGATTACAAGCACAGTACCATATTATTTTGTTAACATTTTGATCTATTATTGATGTTAAGATCTACCTTGAAAGCTAGCAACATTATTTTACTTTCCTCCTAATTAAATGACAGTTTTGCTTATAATATTTTGTTTTAAATGAACATGCTGCTTTATGAAAAATAGAAAATATTTGATGCACGTGGACATTGTTGACATTGCTCACTAATATTTTATCTTTATTTTTCCCTTTTCCCTACTGATTGAGAATGACTGTTTTAATATCATTTCACAAACCCAAAGTGTGAACATGTGCAATGCCCCCCCCCCCCCCCTCCCTTTATTGTGCTATTTTGTGTAGTAAGGTTTTCAGTACTTTATGCTGGATAGTTACCGACACATTTACACACACTGGCAACTGTATAATAACACATGAACTCCTTTTTCCCTTGGATTTTGTAACAATATTAAATAAACACTAAATGATTTCAGCACAATTCACCCATTTATGCACATACAGGAAGTAGGACTGTGGTTGAACTAGGGAAGTAGGGAGTGTAAACAATAGGGTACATGTAGTGCTCAAAATGTTTTAGTAATAAATCCTAATTTGAAAAAGAACATGCAATTATTAGGGGAGGTGATAAGAGAATGGAAAATTTCCACTATGAAAAATGTGATTTTGTAATACCTTCTTTATATATCTTATTTGACAAAAATAAGTTCATAAGCCTATCATTTTGGACGGGGGGCGGGTTTGATAATTATACTTTAATAAATTAAAAAACCTTCATCCACAAAACGCATTCTACCTTATGCATTTTAACCTTTTGCACAATTTGTTGAATTGTGTGTATTCACAAGAGTAGTGTAAAGTGCTACAAAATTGTATGAGTGGGGCCATGTTGAAATATCACCTTACACTATTTGCAGTTAGCAATTATATTTTAGATTTCAGTACCAGTGGTGTTGGACAGCGCCTATCCAGTTTACTCTGTAATCTGAATACTTACAATCAATCATATTTCACCACCTACGATATCATACTGTATATCTTATTATACAAAGTAAAATCATAAAACTACCCAAAATATTAAGATCATATTGTTATTTGAAGAATAAAAATAAATCTTGTAATGTATGGTACATTTTTACACTTATATAAGAGTATAATGTCAAAATGTATGGTATTTATTATTTATTCTGTCTTTGTAAACTTGTGAGAAATAGGGAGTTCTATTACGAAATCTAGGTCAGCTAAATGTTTACTACATAATGGATATCATGAATGAGATTTGTAGTTCTTAGTTTGGACTCAGAGGGCCGCTGTTTAACTGGGTTGGACTGAGACTGGCAAGAAAATCAGCAAACCCTCCCACGTCATATCACTCTATAAGAAAAAAAAGAAAGAAAGAAAGGAAGAAAGCAAGGAAGAAGACGGGCTTTTCTCTCCCCCGATGTCGGAGCATATTGATTTTTAAGAGAAAGGAGATCATATTAGCTTTCTAGCGATTCGCAGTTGATCTACATGATAAGTCAACTGCGTGTAAGGACGATTTTATTTAAATGAAAGAAACGCCCGCTATGGCGTTGCGGCGCACGATTCTGCTTCTCTTCATCTTTTGTTCTGACTGCGCGTGCGGGCAGATCACTTACTCTGTTCCCGAGGAAATGGTGAAGGGATCGAGGATCGGAAACATCGCTCAGGATTTGGGTTTGGATTTAAAAAGACTGAAATCTGGGAAAGCGCGCATCTTTTCGGACGAGAGCACTGAACACGTCGAACTAAACAGGGAAAACGGATTGCTTCTGATTAAAGAGACGATGGACCGGGAGTCTCTTTGTGCGAAATTAACCCCGTGCGCGCTCCACCTCCAGATGATTCTGGAAAACCCGATGGAGTTATATTCTGTTACTGTGGAGATCACGGATATAAACGACAATGCTCCGAAATTTCAGAAGAATGAAATGAGGATTGAAATAAGCGAGTCGGCAATGATCGGTGCCAGATTCGTGCTGGGGAAAGCTGCCGATCCGGATGTCGGAATAAACGGCCTTCAGAGCTATTCCCTTAAACCCACGGATAATTTTGTTTTAGATAAAGAATCAGGTGTAGAGAAGAATGTCGAGATGATTTTACAAAAAACCCTTGATCGAGAAAAGGAAGGACAAATACATTTGTTGTTGACGGCGTTTGATGGTGGTGAGTCTCGGCTGTCAGGAACAATGCAAATATATATAACCGTTGTGGATGTTAATGATAATGCACCTGTATTCACGCAAAAGGTATATAAAACTACCGTGATAGAAAATGCAACAAAAGGCACCAAATTGATAACAGTAAGTGCTTCTGACGCAGACGAAGGCTCCAACGGTCATGTATCTTATTACATTGCTGATGCAATGGACACTGTTGTGGCTGATATTTTTCTTGTAAATGAGGAAAGTGGAGAAGTGACATTAAACACACTGATTGATTATGAAAAATCCAACAGTTACCAGCTTGATATTCAGGCCAGAGACCAAGGAGGACTGTCTGACACGTGTAAGGTAATTATCGATGTACTGGACATTAATGATAACAGTCCAGCAATCACCATCATCTCGAAGTCCACTTCTATACCTGAAGAAACCAAACTGACCACAGTTGTTGCTATGTTAAAAGTAAATGATCTGGATTCAGGTGTGAATGGAAAGATTCAGTGTAATGTTAATGAAAACATTCCTTTTATTATCACTTCCCCATCAAATAATTTCTTTAGTCTGCTCACAGATCAGGAGCTGGATAGAGAGAGAGAAGCTGAGTTTAACATCACAGTGACTTGCTCTGATGAGGGAGTTCCCTCGCTGTCCAGCAGCACTTCTCTCCGTTTACACATATCAGATGTAAACGACAATGCTCCTCTTTTTGAGAGAAATCATTACGACGCCTATGTGCTGGAGAACAACACACCAGGTCTCTCTATATTCACAGTGAAAGCCAGTGATGCAGACTCCAATCAGAATGCTCGAGTCTCTTATATTTTGGAAGAGAGCACTGTCAATGGAGTTCCTGTGTCATCATATGTGTCAGTCAGTGCTGATAGTGGAGTCATTAACGCAGTGCGCTCTTTCGACTACGAGCAGTTAAAATACTTCCATTTCCGCGTCAGAGCGCAGGACGGAGGCTCCCCTCCACTCAGTAGTAACGTGACAGTCAAAATTACAATCCAAGATCAGAATGACAACGCTCCTCAGGTTCTCTACCCAGTACAGACCGGTGGCTCTGTGGTGGCTGAGATCGTGCCTCGTTCAGCAGATGTCGGATATCTGGTCACTAAAGTGGTGGCTGTTGATGTGGACTCTGGACAGAACGCCTGGCTCTCATACAAACTCCAGAAAGCCACAGACAGGGCGCTGTTTGAAGTGGGAGCGCAGAATGGAGAGATACGAACTGTGCGCCAGGTCACTGACAAAGATGCTGTGAAACAAAAGCTGACTGTAGTTGTGGAGGATAACGGACAGCCGTCTCGCTCAGCTGTAGTTAACATCAATGTGGCTGTAGCGGACACTTTCCCTGAAGTGCTCTCAGAATTCACAGACTTTACGCACAGCAAGCAGTATAATGATGACCTCACCTTTTATTTAGTTTTAGCATTAGCTGCTGTTTCGTTTCTTTTCATCACCACTGTAGTAGTTATAATATCAGTAAAGATCTACAGGTGGAGACAATCGCGCATCTTCTATCAGTCCAATCTCCCAGTTATTCCGTACTATCCACCCGGTTACGCAGACACAGGAGTTACTGGAACTCTGCCGCACATGTATAATTATGATGCTTGTATGACGACTGACTCGAGGAAGAGTGACTGTAAATATTCTACACTTGGAGGACAAAGTGTTTTAGTGATGGACCCAAGTTTTACAAAAACTATACAGCGGGCAATGATGGAAAATAATCATCTAAATGATCCTGATTCTCCAGAGATGGTAAGGGCTTATGATTTTTTTTTTAAGTAAACCTTTCCCAGACTATATATACAATACAAAACAGAACCATCGTACTACAATTTTGAAAGTGGTATTATACTTTTACTTGTATACTTTTACTAAGTGGCTGTCTGTTTCATGCTGCTAATAAGGACAGCAGTGGTGTGTCTTATGTACTGTTGTAGGAAAAAAAAACTGGCATTTGTTAAATAAGCCATGTAAATGAATAAGCAAGTTGTCTGCAATGGGTTTTGTTTTGTTCAGAAACTAGACTTGATGGCCACACTTAAAAGATGACCTGAAGTAAAGTATGGTGATAAAGTAAAGTGATTTTGGTAAAGTGGGTGAAAAACATGAGCAGATAAACACTCCTGCACTGCTATGTATGTTTGCATGTCTGGTAGAATGTATTTTATATTGAATATTTATGGCATGTGGAATATTTTCTCTTCTATTTCGTAAGAAATGCACAAAAAAGACCAAAAAAAAAAATCTACTATCTTTCTAATGAGTGGACAGAGAACCAAAGCTTTTTGCAATTGAAGTTAAAATACTACTAAGACTGTATTACTTATGCACATAGTCTCGAACAATTATCACTGTTTTATACTGAGTGGGGATCCTTTGAATGTATCAGAAGCCCTTTATGTTTTTTCACTCCTTCCCCTCAGACAGTCTAGTTTCTATAAAGTTTTATGCATATTTTAGCTGAGAACTGTACTTGGGAATGATTTTGTAATATAACAGTAAAAAATAAAATTGTGGTATTTGTTTTATTTAGCACATGTAAACTTGTGTGAGAATAATTTTTTTCTGACATTGCTATAAACTCTTAATCCTGTTATTAACAATTTGCATCAAACCTGTTGAGTTGAAATTAAAAAGGTCAAGTTGTATTAACCTAGATTCTTAAGTAGATGCACTAACCAAATGCAGCATTTGTCAGTAACCAAGTTTGCATTAGTCATATTTATTCCAAATCACTTGTTCAAATAAATTATATATTTCCTGTAGCCTAAGTTGTAAAAATAACATTATACAGAACAATGGATGCTGCCAAAAAAACAGCCGTCTCTGCCTTAGTGTGGACTGATGGGATGGTTTAATGTTATCATGGCTATGCTGAGCAGGCTGCTCTCACAGTAGCAGTTGCAAATGGTCACAAATAGCTGTGTATACATGTGTATATGTGCTTTAGTAATATATGCTTCTAGCATGCTGGCAGACTCCAAGGTTGTTATGTCTGTGTGTGTGAGAACTAAACATTACATATAAGCATACAGACCTACAATTGATGTCCAAAATGCCTTTTTGTCAAGGTGGGTTTTTTGCATGGCCTACCTGTGGTGATTATCAAAAAAGGGGTTAGAAAAACAGAGGGACATTAAGCCATAGCCAGCAGAAGATGTGTTGGGAACAGAAAACCATTAGCCAGAGACAGATACAGTGGTGAAAGAGGTGACATTCTGTTTGAATGTGGAGTGATATAAGTCAACAGATTATACTATAAATTATGTTGGAGTATGGTTTTAAAATCCTGTTCCATCTGCTCTGGTCGCTACACGGCCCTGCTGTAATGTAGCTTTCAGATACAGGCTGACACAAAAGATTCTTAGCCAAACATTTTAATATGGCAGCACTATTACAGATTTTAAAATGTGTGAGCATGGCCTTCTTTAAGACCACCTCATATACAGTATATTGAACTATATACAACTCTGACTGTAGCATGACGACAACAACAACAACAAAAGCATTTCTTTACATTGTATGCTGTTTTGTCAATGTCCATAACCTGACTCTTAGTTCACTATGGCCTAATGTGAGAAGTATCTCTTGGATGAACTGAAATGTGTTCTTCACAGACTTGGGGTAGTTGAGGTGCAGTGGGTATGCAAGTCCAAAAAATGCATATAGCTTTTAGCAGGCCTTAAATACTGTCAATCACAACCAGTGCCATCAGTGATGATCTTCACTGAGTGACGCTGGACTGAGGTGAAGGAAACATAAAATGAAGAAGTGCATCTTCATGCTCAATGAGGAGGATCCCAATATGAAGATGGGAAGACAATTTATCCTCATCATCTGCGTCCTAATAACATAGGAGCACATCATTAAATAACCATTGATACGTGTTAGTTAATTCAGCAATCAAGTCTAGTCATGGGGCAGTCAGACACATAATGGGAAGTTGTGGATTGTTTATAATTGCTGAGGTGTAGATTACCCTGAGATCAAACAACAAACAACCAAACACATCTATACAGCCCACTGTATCAGAAAGGAAAGATTGTGGTAGACTGGAAACCTCACCAAGTGCCACAGAAACTAAAAGAAGAAACATATTGTACTAATTATAGGTATTCTTATAACTAGTTGAGAAAAATACTGCCAATGAACAAGCAGCCAAATTATCAGCAGACACATATAACACTATCCCCAACTTCTCAACATAGAGTATAGACAATGTTGCTCCACATAACAGATCTTGGATGACAGGCTGAATAATGTTGGCATAGACATATTCTTTTAGAAAAATGCACAGACTGAACAGAGTGAAGTGGGGACCTATATTTTGATGGCACATTAGCTATCATACAATAAACAGCTTCTTTGTAGATGTTCCTAAAGGATTTTTTTTTACAGTAGGAGGCATTTCTGTGTTTACTGTTTTCATATGGCACATGCTTTTGTAATATAATAGCTTTGTCTAAAACATCACAATTTTCTGTAGCATTACATTTAGAGGAAGATATACAGCGCTAGACTTTTTCCTCTCTCAATAATATACCATAATGGCATAATCACTGTAAAGGTTTTGTTCACATATTATGCTCTCTTTTAAGTGGTTAATAATGAACCATTTCTGCACCCAAATGATTTTGGCACTGCTCTTTAAGGCAGTCCTGACTGACTTTCTCACAGTTGAATCATTCACATCTGTGTATTTCAGAATGTGCTTGACAAAATTATGCATCAGAGCCTGGACAGTCCACATACAGTATATAATAATAATAATAATAATAATAATAATAATAATAATAATACATTTTGTTTATAAGTGCCTTTCATAACACTCAAGGACACTGTACAAAAAACAATCAAATATATAAATATGAAATACAGCAACCAAACGGCACAAAAAACAGGCATGTACAAAAGAGAACAGTGAATTTAAGGAGAATAAGCTTTAATAATTAGATGGGTTTTGAGTCTGGTTTTAGAGATAGAGCAAGAATCTAAATTACAGATGTCAAGTGGAAGGGAGTTCCACAGAATGGGTGCTGAGTGACTGAATGCTCTACTCCCCATAGTACTGAGACGGGCAGAAGGTACGGCCAAGCGAATGGAAGCAGATGATCTAAGAAACGAGAACGAGAGGAAGTGACAATTTGAAGTAGATCGAGTAGATAAGGAGGGGCAAGATTATGAATTACCTTGAAAGTGAGCAAAATTATTTTAAATTCAATTCTGTATTTTATGGGGAGCCAGTGGAGTTGCTGCAGAACAGGGGTGATATGATGGAAAGAAGGGGTTTTGGTAATGATGCGAGCTGCTGAGTTTAGGACAAGTTGTAGCTTTTGGAGGGATTTCTGGGGAAGGCCAAAGAGAATAGAATTGCAGTAGTCAATACGAGAGGACACCAAATTGTGGACAAGGATAGAAGTAGAATGGGTGGAGAGAGAGGGACGAAGACGATTAGTATTGCGCAGATGGAAGTAGGCAGAGCGAGTAATATTGTTAATGTGAGATTGGAATGATAATGAGCTATCGAGGATGACACCCAAACTCTTAACTTGATGGGATGGAGAAACTGACGAACTGTCAATTGTGAGGGTAAAACTGTTGACTTTGGATAATAAGGATTTGGTGCCGATGAGAAGGATTTCTGTTTTATCCGTATTCAATTTAAGGAAATTGTGGCTAAACGAAGACTTTATTTCATAAAGGCAGTTATTAAGGGAGGAGGGTGGAAGTGAGGAATTAGGATGGCAAGAGAGATAGAGCTGGGTGTCATCAGCAAAACAGTAAAAATGGATATTAAATTTACGAAAGATATTACCAAGTGGGAGAAGATAAATGATGAAAAGAAGGGGCCCCAGGACAGAACCCTGGGGAACACCGGTAGTAACCGGGGAAGGCTGAGAACAGAATGATTTGAGATGTATAAACTGAGATAAGTTTAAAAGATAAGAGTAAAACCAGTCAGGAGGTGTGTGAGAAATGCCAATAGATGACAGTCTGGTGAGAAGAATGGTGTGAGAGATGGTATCAAAGGCTGCAGTCAATTCAAGAAGAATAAGAATTGTAAGTAGGCCAGAGTCAGCAGCCATAAGGAGGTCATTAGTGATTGTAATAAGGGCAGTTTCAGTACTGTGAAGGGGACGAAAGCCAGACTGGAATACTTTGTAAAAGATTATTCAATGACAAGTGGGAGTGAAGTTGAGCAGCAACAGTTTTTTTGAGTATTTTTGAGATAAAGGGAAGTTTAGAAAATGGGGGAAGATTATTATAATCATTAGGATCTAAACCGGGTTTTGTAAAGTATGGGAGTAACAGCAGAAGTTTTAAAAAGTGATGGTACAATTCCAGTGGAGAGAGAAGAGTGAATACTGAAAATGGCAGAGGGAGCAAAGAAGGAAGGCAAGGTTTAACCAGGACTGTAGGTAGAGGGTCCAGCTGACAGGTAGAGGGCTTGGATTTATGAATGAGGTCAGAAATTATTGAGGCATCAGGAAGGAGAAAAGTAGAGAATAAGTGACAATGTGAAGAAAAATAAGAGGGAGACAAAGGATGGGAGTTAACGAGGTGGTGAATTTTGTGAATTTTCTCATTAAAAAACAGCATTGGGGAGTTACAGGTATCAGTTGAGTGCATATGGGGGGCGTGGGGGGGGATCAGGGGGGTTGAAAATTTTATGAAGTAATGAAAACAATGTCTTGGAATGACCTTCGTTAGAACGGATTATACCAGAGTAGTAATCAGATTTAATATGCAAAAACTGTTCGCTTCATCTGCAAAACTTTCTGAAATATAGATGATTTGCATCTTTAAGAAAGGATCTGCCAGGTTTTGCTCCAACAGTTTACTTAGATCAGTGGTTCTCAAACTTTCAAGCCAGCGACCCCTATTTGAAGATCGACAAGATCTTGCGACCCCCCACTATCAAAAACAAGCAATAAACATAACAAGCTGTTCACAGTATTTTGACTACATTTACTATACATCAAAATAAGTTTGGCTCACCTTTCAATGGGAAGGGTGTACTTGTTTTTGTCAGCACAAAAGCTTCGACAGTCGACAGTAGAGCAAGTGAATCTATACTTTATGAATTCCTCCTGATATCTTCGACGTTTCCTACTTTGGTCGATGTACATGATTCCGATGACTCAGACAAACTGCCCAATTTCCTCAACATTTTTAGATTTGCGAATAGGGCTGTAGCTATCGAATATTTTATTAATCGAGTATTCTACTTTTATTTTTTTAAATGCATACAGCATTTGATCAAAATTAACATTGTCGTTATTCACAATACATGGAATAGTTTAAAGTTGACTGAGATGAATTAAGTGCATTACAGTGCCATACATTCTTATTTTAAAGCCTTTTCTCAGATGCAAAAAAAAAAGTATTTCAAATGACTTTAAGTATCAAAAAAAACTAAGGCACACATTAAAATAAACTATAATATATTTGTATTGCTTCCTTCCATTTTGCAGCCCGTAACAGAGCGCTCCCTCAAATCAATACACAGCTAACATGCGTCTCCTTCCGCTTTGTGTGTGACGTAAGCGTTTCTTCTTCGTCTGTGTTTACTGGCGGCTCGCATCCGGAAGCGCGCTGTGTCACGCCAAACTAATAATTGCGCATAAACATAACGCAAGCTTTTAAAATTCATTAAAAGAAGCTTCGAGGCAGAAGATTTTGCCTCGATGATTTTTTTGTAATCGAATTACCCGAGGAATCGTTTCAGTCCTATTTGCGAATAACAAATTTATCCATCTCGACAGTTTCGGTTGTCACGTGCAGTTGTGCGCTGTAGCAATAACGAGTGAGCCGGTTTTTAAACACTCAATTTAAACACTCACACTCAATCAGTAATATATTTACAAATCAGAAAATATTTATTTATTTATAGCATTTACTTGTAATTCTGAAAAGTGTGTATTATAATAAAAAAAAAGAACATAATTTTTTAATTCCTCTCGCGACCCCTTGAAAATATTCCGCGACCCCCAGAGGGGTCACGACCCACAGTTTGAGAACCACTGACCCAGATCATAAAACTCATCACTGGAGCTCTTATTATTATTATTATTATTATTATTATTGAAATGTATCTTATTAAAATTAAAATTATTATGATTATTATTATGATTATTATTATTATTATTATTATTATTATTATTATTATTAATGTCCCCTAAAAGTTTAATCAAAGCTAAATTCGGGTTTTGTTTAAGAGCTGTATATGCATCCTCGATACGTAATACTTCATGAACCTATGAGCTCATACCATATTATATTTTAGAAAGTAATGTGTAGTTCTTAGTTTTGACTCACAGGGCCGCTGTGTAACAACGATGGACTGAGATTGGGGTAAAAACCATCAGACCCCCCGACGTCATATATCAGACAGAAAGAAGGAGGACAGGCTTTCTTCCTCCGATGTAGGAGCACAATTATTTTATATATCCATGTATCAAAGGCATTTATAATCTCTTTGTGACTCTTTAAATCTGACCTAGATACTAAGATTGTTGCCTTGAGAAGCGTTTATTTTAGAAAAAAAAAATGGCGTTGCGGCGCACGATTCTGCTTCTCTTCATCTTTTGTTCTGACTGCGCGTGCGGGCAGATCACTTACTCTGTTCCCGAGGAAATGGTGAAGGGATCGAGGATCGGAAACATCGCTCAGGATTTGGGTTTGGATTTAAAAAGACTGAAATCTGGGAAAGCGCGCATCTTTTCGGACGAGAGAACTGAACACGTCGAACTAAACAGGGAAAACGGATTGCTTCTGAATAAAGAGACGATGGACCGGGAGTCTCTTTGTGCGAAATTAACCCCGTGCGCGCTCCACCTCCAGATGATTCTGGAAAACCCGATGGAGTTATATTCTGTTACTGTGGAGATCACGGATATAAACGACAATGCTCCCAGTTTTCAGAACGATGAAATGAGGTTTGAAATAAGCGAGTCGGCAATGATCGGTGCCAGATTCGTGCTGGGGAAAGCTGCCGATCCGGATGTCGGAATAAACGGCCTTCAGAGCTATTCCCTTAAACCCACGGATAATTTTGTTTTAGATAAAGAATCAGGTGTAGAGAAGAATGTCGAGATGATTTTACAAAAAAACCTTGATCGAGAAAAGGAAGGACAAATACATTTGTTGTTGACGGCGTTTGATGGTGGTGAGTCTCGGCTGTCAGGAACAATGCAAATATATATAACAGTTGTGGATGTTAATGATAATGCACCTGTATTCACGCAAAAGGTTTATAGAACTACGCTACCGGAAAATAGCGCAAAAGGAACAAAAACAACAACAGTGAGTGCTTCTGATGCGGACGAAGGCTCTAATAGTTACGTATCTTATTACATTTCTGACGCAGTGGAAAGATCGGTTGCCAACATGTTTGTTGTAAATAAAGAAAGTGGAGAAGTGACATTAAACACACTGATTGATTATGAAAAATCCAACAGTTACCAGCTTGATATTCAGGCCAGAGACCAAGGAGGACTGTCTGACACGTGTAAGGTAATTATCGATGTACTGGACATTAATGATAACAGTCCAGCAATCACCATCATCTCGAAGTCCACTTCTATACCTGAAGAAACCAAACTGACCACAGTTGTTGCTATGTTAAAAGTAAATGATCTGGATTCAGGTGTGAATGGAAAGATTCAGTGTAATGTTAATGAAAACATTCCTTTTATTATCACTTCCCCATCAAATAATTTCTTTAGCCTGATCACAGATCAAGAGCTGGATAGAGAGAGAGAAGCTGAGTATAACATCACAGTGACTTGCTCTGATGAGGGAGTTCCCTCGCTGTCCAGCAGCACTTCTCTCCATTTACACATATCAGATGTAAACGACAATGCTCCTCTTTTTGAGAGAAATCATTACGACGCATTTGTGCTGGAGAACAACACACCAGGTCTCTCTATATTCACAGTTAAAGCCAGTGACGCAGACTCAAACCAGAATGCTCGAGTCTCTTATATTTTAGAAGAGAGCACTGTCAATGGAGTTCCTGTGTCATCCTATGTGTCAGTCAGTGCTGATAGTGGAGTCATTAATGCAGTGCGCTCTTTCGACTATGAGCAGTTAAAACACTTCCATTTCCGCGTCAGAGCGCAGGACGGAGGCTCCCCTCCACTCAGTAGTAACGTGACAGTCAAAATTACAATCCAAGATCAGAATGACAACGCTCCTCAGGTTCTCTACCCAGTACAGACCGGTGGCTCTGTGGTGGCTGAGATCGTGCCTCGTTCAGCAGATGTCGGATATCTGGTCACTAAAGTGGTGGCTGTTGATGTGGACTCTGGACAGAACGCCTGGCTCTCATACAAACTTCAGAAAGCCACAGACAGGGCGCTGTTTGAAGTGGGAGCGCAGAATGGAGAGATACGAACTGTGCGCCAGGTCACTGACAAAGATGCTGTGAAACAAAAGCTGACTGTAGTTGTGGAGGATAACGGACAGCCGTCTCGCTCAGCTGTAGTTAACATCAATGTAGCTGTAGCGGACACTTTCCCTGAAGTGCTCTCAGAATTCACAGACTTTACGCAAAGCAAACAGTATAATGATGACCTCACCTTTTATTTAGTTTTAGCATTAGCTGCTGTTTCTTTCCTTTTCATCACCACTGTAGTAGTTATAATATCAGTAAAGATCTACAGGTGGAGACAATCGCGCATCTTCTATCAGTCCAATCTCCCAGTTATTCCGTACTATCCACCCGGTTACGCAGACACAGGAGTTACTGGAACTCTGCCGCACATGTATAATTATGATGCTTATATGACGACTGACTCGAGGAAGAGTGACTGTAAATATTCTACACTTGGAGGACAAAGTGTTTTAGTGATGGACCGGAGGTTTACAGAAACTTTGCAACGCGATATGAAGGAAAATAATATTTTAGAAGACCCCGATTTGCCACAACTGGTAAGAGCTTGTTAAAAAATATATAATAAATAAATAAAATAATAATAATAATATTTATTATTATTATTATCATTATGATATTATTATTATTATTATTATTATTATTATTATTATTATTATTATTATTATTATTATAAAATTTCAGCCATTTATCATAATTTCAGACTTATTTAACCTTGTCTGTATTAACATTCGTCTCAACCCGTAGCATAACACAAGTAATGATGAAAATGTGATATACCTTTTATATCTTGCACACCAATACAAAATACTAGCATCTGATTTGTCATGGCAAACAAAAATATAAGGTTATTTCCAAACATAGACTGTATTACTATGAAGTGCATGCTGTCATTTTTTATTAATAGATTGATTAAGTACGAGTTATTAACATACGTTTTGGCTAATAATAATAATAATAATAATAATAATAATAATAATAATAATAATAATAATAATCATCATCATCATCATCATTATTATTATTATTATTTAACTTTTAAATTTACATAATAGTTTACATTACATTTTTTTATTATAATAATTAACGAAATAGCAAATTATGGTGACATAATGTGTAGTTCACAGTATTTAACTCAGAGGGCCGCTGTTTGATTACGTTGCGCTAAATTATCCTGTTTCCCCCTCAGACTCGCCCCCACATCCCGAATAATCAAAGAAAGAAAAGCACTCGTGTCTCTTTCTCGCCATCTCCGGAGTCTTGATTAATTATTTCCCGTTATATACGGAATTTGCTCTTCATTAATAAGCAAAGGGGATTTATACATCCAAGAAGATTTCGGAGGGCTTCTGTACAGACGCTGCGGTGATGTGGCTCACGGTATTGGTTTTCATCCTCCTTTCTTCTCCGTCGGTGCTCGGGCAGGTCAGCTACTCCATACCGGAGGAAATGGCGAAAGGCTCGATCATTGGAAATATTGTTCAGGATTTGGGATTAGATTTAAAAAGACTGAAATCTGGAAAAGCACGAATATTTTCGGGAGATAACACAGCTTACGTTGAACTAAACAAAGAGAGAGGTCTACTGCATTTGAAAGAGAAAATAGATCGGGAGTCATTGTGCGCAAAAACAACACCTTGCGCTTTAAATCTTCAAATGATACTTGAGAATCCGATGGAAATGTACACAATTACTGTAGAAATTACGGACATAAATGATAATGCGCCGTTTTTTCAAACGGAGGAAATAAAGATTGAAATAAGCGAGGCGGCTGTACCGGGAGCGAGATTCATGCTAGAGAGAGCAATGGATGCAGACGTCGGTACCAACGCGCTTCAGAGCTACTCACTTAAACCGACAGATCATTTTGTGTTAGATTTACAAAACCAAGCAGATGGTGATAGAAGTGTTGAAATGATTTTACAAAAAACACTCGATAGAGAAAAGCAGGAAACGTTTACTTTGTTACTTACAGCCATGGATGGAGGTGAACCGGTTCTGTCTGGTACTGTACATATATATGTTACTGTTCTAGATGTTAATGATAATGCTCCTGTCTTCACGGAGAAAGTCTACCGGGCTACTTTAACAGAAAATGCAGCTAAAGGGACTAAAGTAATATCAGTGAGCGCCTCTGATGCGGATGAAGGCTCCAATGGGCAGATAACATACTATTTATCAAGGACAATGGATGGTTTGTTAGAGATGTTTATTGTAGAGCAATACACTGGTGACGTTATTTTAAACGGTCAGGTAGATTTTGAAAAAGCTAATACTTATCAACTTGAAATTCAAGCCAAAGACAACGCAGGACTGTCTGATTCGTGCAAAATAATGATTGAATTATTGGACGTAAATGACAATAAACCTGCTATCACGATCCTGTCAATGTCCACCTCTATATCGGAAAAATCTATTTCTGAAACCGTTGTAGGTATGATGAAAGTAAATGACCCTGACTCAGATGCGAACGGGCAGGTTCAGTGTACAATTAGTGATAATATCCCCTTTGCTATAACATCGACGTCCAAAAATTTCTTTAGCCTTCGCACAAACCAGGAATTAGATAGAGAAAGAGAAGCTGAGTATAACATTACAGTGACTTGCTCTGATGAGGGAGTTCCCTCACTGTCCAGCAGCACTTCTCTCCGTTTACACATATCAGATGTAAACGACAACGCGCCTGTTTTTGAGAAGAATAAGTATGAGGCGTTTGTGCTGGAGAACAACACACCAGGTCTCTCTATATTCACAGTGAAAGCCAGTGATGCAGACTCCAACCAGAATGCTCGAGTCTCTTATATTTTAGAAGAGAGCACTGTCAATGGAGTTCCTGTGTCATCATATGTGTCAGTCAGTGCTGATAGTGGAGTCATTAATGCAGTGCGCTCTTTCGATTACGAGCAGTTAAAAGACTTCCATTTCCGCGTCAGAGCGCAGGACGGAGGCTCCCCTCCACTCAGTAGTAACGTGACAGTCAAAATTACAATCCAAGATCAGAATGACAACGCTCCTCAGGTTCTCTACCCAGTACAGACCGGTGGCTCTGTGGTGGCTGAGATCGTGCCTCGTTCAGCAGATGTCGGATATCTGGTCACTAAAGTGGTGGCTGTTGATGTGGACTCTGGACAGAACGCCTGGCTCTCATACAAACTCCAGAAAGCCACAGACAGGGCGCTGTTTGAAGTGGGAGCGCAGAATGGAGAGATACGAACTGTGCGCCAGGTCACTGACAAAGATGCTGTGAAACAAAAGCTGACTGTAGTTGTGGAGGATAACGGACAGCCGTCTCGCTCAGCTGTAGTTAACATCAATGTAGCTGTAGCGGACACTTTCCCTGAAGTGCTCTCAGAATTCACTGACTTTACGCAAAGCAAACAGTATAATGATGACCTCACCTTTTATTTAGTTTTAGCATTAGCTGCTGTTTCGTTTCTTTTCATCACCACTGTAGTAGTTATAATATCAGTAAAGATCTACAGGTGGAGACAATCGCGCATCTTCTATCAGTCCAATCTCCCAGTTATTCCGTACTATCCACCCGGTTACGCAGACACAGGAGTTACTGGAACTCTGCCGCACATGTATAATTATGATGCTTGTATGACGACTGACTCGAGGAAAAGTGCATGTAAATATTCTACACTTGGAGGACAAAGTGTTTTAGTGATGGACCCGAGTTCTACAGAAACTATGCATCGTGGAATGAGGGAAAATAATCTTCTACAAGACTCCGATTCCACAGAGTTGGTAAGAGCTTTTTATAATATTACTGTAAAATACAGAGTGTTCGAGAGTCTTATTCGGGGAATTCTACAGTATCATACTGCATGAATGCTTCAAGATATGCAAGTTTATATTCAGATTTCTTTTTCGTTAGGCCCCAGGCCCCCGTGACCCTGCATACAGGATAAGCGGTATAAAGAATGAATGAATTAGTGCACATTCCCGATAATGCTACCCATGGCTTCATCACACCTGTCATTTTCAGTTTTTAACTCAGAGGGTCGCTGTTTGCTTACAGTAAGCTAAATCTCTCTCTATACGCCTCAGACTCGCCCGCATCATCCCAAACGATGACAAAAGAAAGGCATTCGCGTCTTGTTCTCGCCATTCCGGAGTCTTACTGGATTATTTTCGACATAGCATGTTTTCACAGCGATCAGTTTTTGGTATTTGCTTTTGATTACTAAATATAAGGCTTTACAACAGAAAAGATTTAGGAGATATTTTATACAGAGGCTGCGGCGATGTGGCGCATGGTATTGTTTGTCGTCCTCCTTTCTTCTTTCTTCGTGCTCGGGCAAGTCAGCTACTCCATACCGGAGGAAATGGCGAAAGGTTCGATCGTTGGAAACATTGCTCAGGATTTGGGATTGGATTCAAAACGGCTGAAATCTGGAAACGCACGAATATTTTCTGGAGATAACAGGGAATATATAGAGCTAAATAAGGAAAGAGGCACGATTCAAATAAAGGAAAAAATAGATCGGGAGTCATTGTGCGCACAAACAACACCTTGTGCTGTACATCTTCAAATGATACTTGAGAGCCCGATGGAATTGTACACAATTACTGTCGAAATCACGGATATTAACGATAATGGACCATTTTTCCAAACGGAGGAATTTCATTTTGAAATAAGCGAGGCTGCTGTACCGGGAGCGAGATTCGTATTAGAGAGAGCAATGGATGTTGATGTCGGTGCCAACGGTCTTCAGGGCTACTCACTTAAACCGACAGATAATTTCATTTTAAATTTACAAAATCACGCAGACGGTGATAAAAGTATTGAGATGATTTTACAAAAACCACTCGATAGAGAAAAACAGAAAACGTTTACATTGTTATTAACAGCAATGGATGGAGGTGAACCAGCTTTGTCTGGCACGGTACAGATACACGTCACTGTTCTAGATATTAATGACAACGCTCCTGTCTTTACTCAAAAAATCTATAAGACCACTTTAATAGAAAATGCAGCCAAAGGAACTAAATTGTTTACCGTCCGCGCCTCTGACGCAGATGAAGGCTCTAACGGACAGGTGACATACCATTTATCAAAAACAATGGATAGTTTGTTAAATTTGTTTATTGTCGTTCAGGATACTGGTGAGGTTATGCTAAATGGGCAAGTTGATTATGAAATGGCAAACAATTATCAACTTGAAATTCAAGCTAAAGATAATGGAGGCCTCTCTGATTCTTGTAAAATAATTATTGAGGTGTTGGACATAAATGACAATAATCCAGCTATTACTATTCTCACTATGTCCAATTCTATATCTGAAGAATCTGCTTCCGGAACCGTCGTGGGGATGATGAAAGTAGACGACCCTGATTCAGCTGCGAATGGGAAAGTTCAATGCACAATTAGTAATAATATTCCTTTTGGAATTACAGCCGCGTCGAAAAATTTCTTTAACTTGCTCACGGACCAGGAGCTGGACAGAGAGAGAGAAGCTGAGTATAACATCACAGTGACTTGCTCTGATGAGGGAGTTCCTTCACTGTCTAGCAGCGCTTCTCTCCGTTTACACATATCAGATGTAAACGACAACGCACCTGTTTTTGAGAGAAATCATTACAACGCCTATGTGCTGGAGAACAACACACCAGGTCTCTCTATATTCACAGTGAAAGCCAGTGATGCAGACTCCAACCAGAATGCTCGAGTCTCTTATATATTAGAAGAGAGCACTGTCAATGGAGTTCCTGTGTCATCATATGTGTCAGTCAGTGCTGATAGTGGAGTCATTAATGCCGTGCGCTCTTTTGACTATGAGCAGTTAAAAGACTTTCATTTCCGCGTCAGAGCGCAGGACGGAGGCTCCCCTCCACTCAGTAGTAACGTGACAGTCAAAATTACAATCCAAGATCAGAATGACAACGCTCCTCAGGTTCTCTACCCAGTACAGACCGGTGGCTCTGTGGTTGCTGAGATCGTGCCTCGTTCAGCAGATGTCGGATATCTGGTCACTAAAGTGGTGGCTGTTGATGTGGACTCTGGACAGAACGCCTGGCTCTCATACAAACTCCAGAAAGCCACAGACAGGGCGCTGTTTGAAGTGGGAGCGCAGAATGGAGAGATACGAACTGTGCGCCAGGTCACTGACAAAGATGCTGTGAAACAAAAGCTGACTGTAGTTGTGGAGGATAACGGACAGCCGTCTCGCTCAGCTGTAGTTAACATCAATGTAGCTGTAGCGGACACTTTCCCTGAAGTGCTCTCAGAATTCACAGACTTTACGCAAAGCAAACAGTATAATGATGACCTCACCTTTTATTTAGTTTTAGCATTAGCTGCTGTTTCGTTTCTTTTCATCACCACTGTAGTAGTTATAATATCAGTAAAGATCTACAGGTGGAGACAATCGCGCATCTTCTATCAGTCCAATCTCCCAGTTATTCCGTACTATCCACCCGGTTACGCAGACACAGGAGTTACTGGAACTCTGCCGCACATGTATAATTATGATGCTTGTATGACGACTGACTCGAGGAAAAGTGACTGTAAATATTCTACACTTGGAGGACAAAGTGTTTTAGTGATGGATCCGAGTTTTACAGAAACTATGCGGCATGTTTTAAAGGATAATATTATTTTAAAAGATCCAGCTTCTTCTGAAATGGTAAGCATTTGTTATAATATATGTTAAAAGGGTTTCATGATTCCCGAATTGTAATACAATACACATCATATTCAAGAGCAGTTTGATTTACTTTGAACTGTCTGAAATGAAAAAAAAAAAAATACTACACAACCGTGAGCAAATATAAAATTTAAAACATTATTTAGCATTAGTTGATCTGTCCTTTTTCTTGCGTCTGCAGTGGTTCAGCTTTTTTCAGCACCACACGTACTGGACAGCGTCAGACAATTTTTCCAGTAAATTATGTATCTTTTCTCATTTTAACAAGCGCACACATTCATAGTTCTGCCACACCATAGTCCATTCTATTTGTACTAATTGCCTGTAGTGTACGGTTTTACCTTCATTATCCTATAACTACATTTAATTGTTATTAAATAAACAATGGACAAAAGCTTGGCTGAAATTTGAATACGTATGGATGCTAATCTAAAATTTCATTATTAACTTTAAAAAAAATGTCTGTCGCTGTCCAGTGCATGTGGTGCTGAAAAGAGATGAGCAATTGTAGACCGCGGGAAAGAAAACCATACGACTTTTCCCGTTTTAAAGATCAGCTATTAACAGCTAAGGTTTTAAATAATACAACTGCACCTTCATATGAGAAATTAATTCCGGGTATTTTTGTATTACACACATTTTTGTGTAGTATTTCAATATGGTACAGTGTCTGGTAAAACACAAGATAATTTCATAACTTTAATAACGTCACTATTTGTACAGTTTACGTTTGAATATCATAAACAGCATCGGGTAAAACCTGCATGAGCATATAATGGAAGTATCTGTGCAGTTCTCATTTTTGGACTCCGAGAGCCGCTGTTTGACAATGGTTCTGTGAAATCCCTCACTGTATCCGCCTCAGACTCGCCCACAGCGTCAGAGAAAAAAAAGCCTTTCTCTGGCATTTTCCATGTTTTCTCAAGCTTGGTGGATTAATTTTGGTGACTGTTTTTGGAATAGCAAATTAATGCGTAACATTTGGGATTTATATATTATAAGAACTACAAACATCGAAGATCCGACTGTTGGATGATATTTGAGGGTGTTGCAGTCATGTGGCAGACATTATTGTTTTTCATCGTCTTTTCTTCTCGTTCGGTGCACGGACAGGTCAGTTACTCTATTCCTGAGGAAATGGAAAAAGGTGCAGTAGTTGGAAATATTGCGCGAGATTTAGGCTTGGATGTACAGACAATGAAATCAAGAAATGCCCGCATATACACTGGTGACGAGATGCCGTACATCGATTTAAACAAAGAGAGGGGAATGCTTCTCATTAACAAGAAAATAGACCGAGAGGCTCTTTGTGTGAAAACGACTCCATGCGCTTTGCATCCTCAGATCGTCCTAGAGAACCCAATGGAGCTCTATAAAACCACAGTAGAAATTACTGATATAAACGATAATGCTCCACATTTTCAAAGAAATGAAATTTTATTTGAAATTAGCGAGTTAGCTGCACCCGGTGCTAAATTCGTGTTAGAGCATGCTGTCGACTTGGATGTTGGTGTTAATGGCTTGCTGCGTTATTCACTGAAACCTACAGATCATTTCGCCTTGCAATTACAAAGCCAAACTGATGGAGACAAAAACGTGGAGCTGGTATTACAAAAACCGCTAGATCGCGAAAATCAGAAACGCCTGATTTTAATATTAACTGCCACGGACGAGGGCGAACCACGTATGTCTGGAAGTGTCGAAATACACATCTCTGTTCTGGATGTTAACGACAATGCTCCTGTTTTTGATCAAAAAATGTATAAAGCCACACTTACAGAAAATTCACCAAAAGGCTCCGAGGTGATAACTGTTCGAGCCCTGGATAAAGATGAAGGATCTAATGGCTTAGTGTCATATTATATTTCAAACATCATGGATTTAGGTGACGTCTTTGTTGTTGATCCACAAACTGGAAAAGTGTCAGTTAATGGAATAATTGACTACGAAAAAGCCAGCCATTATCAGCTAAACATTCAAGCTCGAGATCAAGGGGGTCTTTCGGATTCTTGCAAAATTATAATTGACGTAATCGACGTGAATGATAACAAACCTGTGATCAATGTCATTTCTCGGTCAAATATCATATCTGAAGAATCTACACCTGGTGTAGTAATTGCTATGCTTAATGTTAATGACCCGGACTCTGATCTTAACGGACAAATTCACTGCAGTATAAGTGAAAATATGCCATTTGTTATCACATCTCAGTCCAATAATTTCTTTAGCCTACTCACTGATCAAGAATTGGATAGAGAGCGAGAAGCTGAGTATAATATCACAGTGACTTGCTCTGATGAGGGAGTTCCCTCACTGTCCAGCAGCACTTCTCTCCATTTACACATATCAGATGTAAATGACAACGCACCTGTTTTTGAGAGAAATTCTTATGATGCCTATGTGCTGGAGAACAACACACCAGGTCTCTCTATATTCACAGTGAAAGCCAATGATGCAGACTCCAATCAGAATGCTCGAGTCTCTTATATTTTAGAAGAGAGCACTGTCAATGGAGTTCCTGTGTCATCATATGTGTCAGTCAGTGCTGATAGTGGAGTCATTAATGCAGTGCGCTCTTTCGACTTTGAGCAGTTAAAAGACTTCCATTTCCTCGTCAGAGCGCAGGACGGAGGCTCCCCTCCACTCAGTAGTAACGTGACAGTCAAAATTACAATCCAAGATCAGAATGACAACGCTCCTCAGGTTCTCTACCCAGTACAGACCGGTGGCTCTGTGGTGGCTGAGATCGTGCTTCGTTCAGCAGATGTCGGATATCTGGTCACTAAAGTGGTGGCTGTTGATGTGGACTCTGGACAGAACGCCTGGCTCTCATACAAACTCCAGAAAGCCACAGACAGGGCGCTGTTTGAAGTGGGAGCGCAGAATGGAGAGATACGAACTGTGCGCCAGGTCACTGACAAAGATGCTGTGAAACAAAAGCTGACTGTAGTTGTGGAGGATAACGGACAGCCGTCTCGCTCAGCTGTAGTTAACATCAATGTAGCTGTAGCGGACACTTTCCCTGAAGTGCTCTCAGAATTCACAGACTTCACTCACAGCAAACAGTATAATGATGACCTCACCTTTTATTTAGTTTTAGCATTAGCTGCTGTTTCGTTTCTTTTTATCACCACTGTAGTAGTTATAGTATCAGTAAAGATCTACAGGTGGAGACAATCGCGCATCTTCTATCAGTCCAATCTCCCAGTTATTCCGTACTATCCACCCGGTTACGCAGACACAGGAGTTACTGGAACTCTGCCGCACATGTATAATTATGATGCTTGTATGACGACTGACTCGAGGAAGAGTGACTGTAAATATTCTACACTTGGAGGACAAAGTGTTTTAGTGATGGACACAAATTTTACGCAGACTATGCAGCGCACGATCAAGGATAATAATCTTCTAACTGAACCTGATTCTCCTGAGTTGGTAAGGGATTATTCATAGCATTCTGGTCTTTAATTTTAAATGATTTAAAAATATATCCATTTATCACTTAGACTTAGATTAAATAACAATCACGCTTTGTGAATAGATGTTTTTTTTTTTTTTTTTTAAAGGCAGTTTCTTTTGGCCAATATACATTTGGTTGATGTGTTACGAAATAGTAACCTGAGTTTTATCAAAATAATTTTTTTTTTATACACAAGGCAGTTTTCCACGTCTGCCATACTACACAAACTAAAAAATGACATTTTGAATAACAATTGAACCCTATTTGCAGGTCATCGTTTATTGTTTTAAAAGAAATGTACAACATGTACTATTTTGTTTATTTAACTGTGAGGTGTTCTTGTGTAGTGTGTCTGGTCAGTGAGATTAATTATTAAATTAATGAAATAACTGGCCTGGAGATGTTTGGACATGTTATATATTTAATGATTTCACTTTAGTGGACAACGTCTCCCTATCTTAAATTCAATAGAATGAATCTTTCAGAGATGTCATCAGAATAGTTTCTTTTTAAATAGTGTTTTTGTTGTTCTCTCTTTTTTATGCCTAAATGCTGGTTTACTTTGTTAACAAGTCATACCAAAATACTTCCATCTCATTTGCCTGGCGTGATAAATATCTTTTTTTTTTTGTTTGTTTGTTTTAAGTCTTAGAACATCTATTTTGTCTAATTTCCACTGTTAATAAGAATGGCTGCTCACACCAAAGCCGTTGAAATGATTAGCATTTTTCTTTCAGATAAAAAAAAAAAAAAAGCTAATTCTTTTAGCGGCCAACAAGACACTTTATTTGAGCACATCTATTTAAATTACACCATATGAACAGGAGTGAAAACATATATTACTAAAATTAAATGTTGTTTTAAGTTTGCGATTTTTTGTCAGAAAGTCTTATTTTAATGAGCGTAATGACTTGTCAACAGGAAACACTACAAAATGAACAGAAATCTGTGTTTGCAGACTGTAAGGTAGAAGTCCGTTTTCAGCTGTAAACCAAGGAATCAATTAAGACACTCATGTTTTGGCTTTTTTCTTTTGCCTACTATCGACTATTATATTCCAAATATTTATTTTAATGTGCTTGTAAACAGTACAGTGTAGATGACATGATAATTAAAAATACATTGTCTGCAAACATATATATATATATATATATATATATATATATATATATATATATATATATATATATATATATATATATATATATATATATATATATCATATTTATCATAACGTGCATCAATGTGTAGTGGTAGCTGGCGTGTAGTACCCAGTCTTTTACTGAAAGGGGTCGCTGTGTGCTAAGAGTACTATTAATCCATCTGCATCCGCCCCAGACTAGAAAACAATACCTCTTATAACACACGAAGGGAAATAATTCGCAATAGGCTTTTTGCATCGGTGCGATCTTGGTGGATAAAATTTGTCCGATATTTAAAGAGCAGTCAATTTATAACTTAAACTCAATTACTGCTATTTATGAGGATTACACTACCGAGTTCGTTTTTGTGCGTTTTGGGGACAGACGCTGCGGCGATGTGGCACACGGTATTGTTTCTCGTCCTCCTTTCTTCTCCCTCGGTTCTCGGGCAGATCAGCTACTCCGTACCGGAGGAAATGGCAAAAGGTTCGATCGTCGGGAATATTGCGCAGGATTTGGGATTAGATTTAAAAAGACTCAAGTCTGGAAAGGCTCGTGTATTGTCAGGAGATAACACGGAATACATCGATCTGAACAAAGAGAGGGGTTTGCTTCTGATAAAAGAAAAAATCGACCGAGAGTCATTGTGCGCTAAAGCTACTCCATGCGCTTTACATCTCCAAATGATTCTTGAAAACCCTATGGAGATGTACACAATTACTGTCGAAATTACGGATATGAACGACAACGCTCCTTTTTTCCAGACGGAGGAAATCAGGATTGAAATAAGCGAGTCGGCTGTACCGGGAGCGAGATTCATGTTAGAGAGCGCGACGGATGCTGATGTCGGTTCTAACGGCCTTCAGAGCTACTCACTTAAACCGACAGATCATTTTGTGTTAGAGCTGCAAAATCACGCAGACGGAGGTAAAAATGTTGAAATTATTTTACAAAAACCCCTCGATAGAGAAAAACAGGAACGTATTGCATTATTGTTAACGGCCATGGATGGAGGTGATCCGGTTCTGTCTGGTACTGTACAGATACACGTCACTGTTCTAGATGCTAACGATAATGCTCCGGTCTTTACGCATAAAATATATAAAGCCACAATAATGGAAAACTCACCAGTGGGTTCAACAATAACAACCGTAAGCGCATCTGATGCTGATAAGGGAACAAACGGACAGGTTACTTATCACATTTCAAACACGGATAAAAGTGTGAAAGATGTATTTACTATAAATCAAAATAATGGTGAACTAAAGCTGAGTAGTCAGATTGACTACGAAAAAACAAGTCGTTTTCAAATTGATATTCAAGCGAAGGATCAGGGTGGACTTTCTGATTCCTGTAAAATAATGATTGATGTGCTGGATCTTAATGATAATAAACCTACCATCAATATTCTCTCGATGTCTAGTTCTATATCTGAAGAGTCTCCGTCTGAAACAGTGATAGCAATGATTAAAGTAAATGACCCGGATTCAGGTGCAAATGGACAAGTTCACTGTACTGTTCGGGAAAATGTCCCATTTAGTATAAAATCTCAGTCCAACAATTTCTTTAGTCTACTCACAGTTCAAGAGCTGGACAGAGAGCTAGAGGCTGATTATAACATCACTGTGACTTGCTCTGATGAGGGAGTTCCCTCACTCTCCAGCAGCACTTCTCTCCGATTACACATATCAGATGTAAACGACAACGCACCTGTTTTTGAGAGAAATCATTACAGCTCCTATGTGCTGGAGAACAACACACCAGGTCTCTCTATATTCACAGTTAAAGCCAGTGATGCAGACTCCAACCAGAATGCTCGAGTCGCTTATATTTTGGAAGAGAGCACTGTCAATGGAGTTCCTGTGTCATCATATGTGTCAGTCAGTGCTGATAGTGGAGTCATTAATGCAGTGCGCTCTTTCGACTACGAGCAGTTAAAAGACTTCCATTTCCGCGTCAGAGCGCAGGACGGAGGCTCCCCTCCACTCAGTAGTAACGTGACAGTCAAAATTACAATCCAAGATCAGAATGACAACGCTCCTCAGGTTCTCTACCCAGTACAGACCGGTGGCTCTGTGGTGGCTGAGATCGTGCCTCGTTCAGCAGATGTCGGATATCTGGTCAGTAAAGTGGTGGCTGTTGATGTGGACTCTGGACAGAACGCCTGGCTCTCATACAAACTCCAGAAAGCCACAGACAGGGCGCTGTTTGAAGTGGGAGCGCAGAATGGAGAGATACGAACTGTGCGCCAGGTCACTGACAAAGATGCTGTGAAACAAAAGCTCACTGTAGTTGTGGAGGATAACGGACAGCCGTCTCGCTCAGCTGTAGTTAACATCAATGTAGCTGTAGCGGACACTTTCCCTGAAGTGCTCTCAGAATTCACTGACTTTACGCACAGCAAACAGTATAATGATGACCTCACCTTTTATTTAGTTTTAGCATTAGCTGCTGTTTCGTTTCTTTTCATCACCACTGTAGTAGTTATAATATCAGTAAAGATCTACAGGTGGAGACAATCGCGCATCTTCTATCAGTCCAATCTCCCAGTTATTCCGTACTATCCACCCGGTTACGCAGACACAGGAGTTACTGGAACTCTGCCGCACATGTATAATTATGATGCTTGTATGACGACTGACTCGAGGAAGAGTGACTGTAAATATTCTACACTTGGAGGACAAAGTGTTTTAGTGATGGAGCCGACTTTCACAGAAACTATGCAGCGCGCTGTGAAGGATAATGTTCTTCTAGATGAACTCAATTCTTCTGTAATGGTAAGGGCTTGTTATTGTCATCCCCCCCCCACTCCCCACACACACACACGCAATGTTTATTGACTACAGTCTCTAGAAAACAACATATCTTCCGGCATGCTACCACATGTTTAATTTGTATATGATGAAATCACTTTGAGAAATCATCCCCTTGCGTCCTATTCAGATCTTAAGGGTGTACAGAGGTACGTGTTATAGGATATTACATGTCTTTATTTTATTCTATTATTATTATTATTATTTATTTATTTATTTTATTTTCATTTTGTTTTTACTCCACTCAGGTGCATCGTAATATTTATAAAAATGTATAGGAACTTTATTCACAATATAATATTCTTCCGACAAATATTTAACTAAAATAACGTTCATGTCGATTCCTGTTTTTTTAGTCATTGATTTATTGTCAAAAGTGAGTTTGATGCAAAGTAAATATCAACAAATATAAATACAAAAAAACGTAAACATTTTTTTTCTTTGATTTAATGCATCACTCATCGTGATTGCGTCCTAATATTGACAATTTTAAAGACGCAACAAACCAACTGCAATTTCAAACTTATAATTTAAAAGCATATGACTAAATCTATTTGCAATACTAGTGTTTGACACAGAGGGCCGCTGTATAACAAGGAAGCCTCGATTTTGCCGTTTCATGTCTCACAACCACCCATAGATACTCATAACCGGGAGAGAAAGAAGGATTTTTTAAATCGCACAATATTTACGTGCGCAGTCCAGACGGAAGATTTCAAAACCTTTGTAAGCGGGATCACGGTGGATTTACATTCGTGGCGCAAATTTAAAAACTGAAAGACATTGTTTTTTTTTTTTTGTTGTTTTTTTTCTGAGGATCTCTGGCAGCGAGTAGATAATGGCAGTGATGTGGCACACGGTATTGTTTTTCATTCTCCTTTCTTCTCACTTCGTGCTCGGGCAAGTCAGCTACTCCATACCGGAGGAAATGGCGAAAGGCTCAATCGTTGGAAATATTGCTCAGGATTTGGGTTTGGATATAAAACGGCTAAGAGCTGGGAAAGCGCGCGTTCATACGGCGGAAAGCACGGAATACATTGCGCTGAACAAAGAAAGAGGAATGCTCCTAATAAAAGAAAAAATAGATCGGGAGTCGCTTTGCGCAACAAAGACTCCGTGTGCTCTGCACATTCAAATGATTCTTGAAAACCCTATGGAGCTGTACACAATAACTGTAGAAATCACGGATGTTAATGATAATGCACCGTTTTTCCAGACGGAGGAAATCAAGATTGAAATAAGCGAGGCGGCTGTACCGGGAGCGAGATTCATGCTAGAGAGGGCAATGGATGCAGACGTCGGTACCAACGGGCTTCAGAGCTACTCACTTAAACCGACAGATCATTTTGCGTTAGAATTGGAATCTCATGGAGATGGAGGTAAAAATGTAGAAATGGTTTTACAAAAACCACTCGATAGAGAAAGCCAGAAAAGTCTTACATTGATGTTAACAGCTGTGGATGGAGGCGATCCGGTTCAGTCTGGTACTGTACAGATACACGTCACTGTATTGGATGTTAATGATAATGCTCCTGTCTTTACCCAAAAAGTGTATAGAGCCACATTAATTGAAAATGCACCTAAAGGGACTAAATTAATTTCTGTGAGCGCAGCTGACGCAGATGAAGGCTCTAACGGGCGGGTGACGTATTACATTTCAAACACAGACAAAAGTGTGAAAGATGTATTTAATATAAATGAACAAGATGGCGAAATAACATTAAACGGCCAAATTGACTATGAAACTAAAAGCCATTATCAACTTGACATTCAAGCAAGGGATCAAGGCGGTCTCTCGGACTCCTGTAAAATAATTGTTGACGTCGTGGACATAAACGACAATAAACCGATGGTTGCTATTTTATCGATGGCCAGTTCCATAACAGAGAACTCTCCTATCGGAAATACTGTTGCAATGATTAACGTGAATGACGCAGACTCAGAAGCGAATGGCAAAGTTCACTGTGAAATCAGCAATAATATTCCATTTTCTATCACATCTCCGTCTAACGCCGTTTTCGCCCTACGCACAGATCAAGAGCTGGATAGAGAGAGAGAAGCTGAGTATAACATCACTGTGACTTGTTCTGATGAGGGAGTTCCCTCACTGTCCAGCAGCACTTCTCTCCATTTACACATATCAGATGTAAATGACAACGCACCTGTTTTTGAGAGAAATTCTTATGATGCCTATGTGCTGGAGAACAACACACCAGGTCTCTCTATATTCACAGTGAAAGCCAGTGATGCAGACTCCAACCAGAATGCTCGAGTCTCTTATATTTTAGAAGAGAGCACTGTCAATGGAGTTCCTGTGTCATCATATGTGTCAGTCAGTGCTGATAGTGGAGTCATTAATGCAGTGCGCTCTTTCGACTACGAGCAGTTAAAAGACTTCCATTTCCGCGTCAGAGCGCAGGACGGAGGCTCCCCTCCACTCAGTAGTAACGTGACAGTCAAAATTACAATCCAAGATCAGAATGACAACGCTCCTCAGGTTCTCTACCCAGTACAGACCGGTGGCTCTGTGGTGGCTGAGATCGTGCCTCGTTCCGCAGATGTCGGATATCTGGTCACTAAAGTGGTGGCTGTTGATGTGGACTCTGGACAGAACGCCTGGCTCTCATACAAACTCCAGAAAGCCACAGACAGGGCACTGTTTGAAGTGGGAGCGCAGAATGGAGAGATACGAACTGTGCGCCAGGTCACTGACAAAGATGCTGTGAAACAAAAGCTGACTGTAGTTGTGGAGGATAACGGACAGCCGTCTCGCTCAGCTGTAGTTAACATCAATGTAGCTGTAGCGGACACTTTCCCTGAAGTGCTCTCAGAATTCACTGACTTCACGCACAGCAAGCAGTATAATGATGACCTCACCTTTTATTTGGTTTTAGCATTAGCTGCTGTTTCGTTTCTTTTTATCACAACTGTAGTAGTTATAATATCAGTAAAGATCTACAGGTGGAGACAATCGCGCATCTTCTATCAGTCCAATCTCCCAGTTATTCCGTACTATCCACCCGCAGACACAGGAGTTACTGGAACTCTGCCGCACATGTATAATTATGATGCTTATATGACGACTGACTCGAGGAAGAGTGACTGTAAATATTCTACACTTGGAGGACAAAGTGTTCTGGTGATGGACCCGAGTTTTACAAAAACTATGCAGCGCGCTATGAAGGAAAATAATATCCTGGATTCCGATTCCCCAGAGTTGGTAAGGCATTACTCATAGCTTTGATTCGTCATTTAGTTTTACATTGAGCATCAGACACATTTCTCATCTTTACATACATGATGATTACTCTGTGTTTGTTTTTGATACTGTCTTGGACGAGTGTCCTTAAACCAAAGTGCCCGTTATTCTGCTGTATAAATGTGCATTTGTTCATTGATGCTGAATATAAAATGATTTACAGCACTTTTCATAATGGTGAAGTATTGATAACAAAATAAAACAAATATTAGAATTATTTTCAAATGAGAAAGAAAAATTTTAAAGTATGGATTTTTAGGTAGAGCTTTAGGTAGGGTTCTTACTACAGTACATTTGAAAGCCCTGATAGGTCTGTGTTTTGCCTCTTGTTTACAAGTAAACTAAATCGACATGAATATTTTTAAGTGTCTCCGTGAAATGTGTTATAATTTAGACAAAGATTCAAGTGTGATATTTTCAGAACTATTTGCCTTGGACAGCGACACAACTTGGCATAGTAAATTTATGAGTCATTAACGTTTGATATATTTAGTGAAAACAATTAGTTTACTTGTGTGCATGTGTTTCATGTGCAGGTCACGTGACTATAAGGAGTTTTAGGTAACATTTTTCATCTATATTCTTCCCCACCGTTTCGCTTCAGGAAAACCTCCACTATGTTTTTTTCCCCTTAAAATAAGGCTGTGATATGCCTGTTAAATATTCCAAAAGCAGAAAGTTAAAGACGTTAATGTTGCAAACTTCACGTTATTCGTTTAAAGCAAATTCATCAAACAAGCAAAAAATAGTCAAATAAATGCTTTCCCTGGAAAAAAAGGGCTGCTAACGATTTTAATTAAAATTAAATCAAAATGATGTTTCTTTGCGAAATTGATTTCAATAATAATAATAATAATAATAATAATAATAATAATAATAATAATAATAATAATAATAATAATAATGTTCCATTAAATGAATGTGTAATTCTTTGCTTTTACTCAGAGGGCCGCTGTTTAACTAGAAAGCCTTATATTTGCGCTTTTCTGTCCCTTTATCCGCCCATAGCAAAGCTGAAACCAGAGATACAAGAGCTTCTCTGTATGACTGCACTTGCGAATAAGATGTTGGAGATTTGTTTTTAAAGCTGTTACCCAACATAAGGAGGATCATTTTCAGTGGACCTGAAGTGATAGCAAAGATTTTTTACGAGGATTACATTTCTGCGGATCTATTGTACCGACAGGAAAATGGCAGACGCGGCGATGTGGCACACGGTATTGTTTTTCGTTCTCCTTTCTTCTCGCTTCGTGCACGCGCAGGTCAGCTACTCCATACCGGAGGAAATGTCGAAAGGATCCATGGTCGGAAATATTGCACAGGATTTAGGTCTGGATTTGAAAAGATTGAAATCTGGGAAAGCGCGCATTTATACGGCGGACAGCACGGAATATATCGAACTGAACAGAGAGAGAGGCTCGCTTCTCATTAAAGAAAAAATAGATCGAGAGTCGCTTTGTGCTAAAAAGACTCCGTGTGCTTTACATTTACAAATGATTCTGGAGAATCCAATGGAAAGATACACAATAACTGTAGAAATCACGGACATTAATGATAATGCGCCGTTTTTCCAGACAGAGGAAATAAAGATTGAAATAAGCGAGGCGGCTGTACCGGGAGCGAGATTCATGTTAGAGAGCGCAATGGATGCAGACGTCGGTACCAACGGGCTTCAGAGCTACTCACTTAAACCGACAGATCACTTTGTATTAGATTTACAAAACCACCCGGGGGGAGGAAAAACTATTGAAATGGTTTTGCAAAAAACACTCGATAGAGAAAAGCAAGAAACATTTACTTTGTTACTAACAGCAATGGATGGAGGTGTACCAGTTTTGTCAGGTACTGTACAGATACAAATTACTGTTCTAGATGTGAATGATAACCCCCCTGTCTTTACGCGTAAAGTATATGAAGCTTCTGTGTCCGAAAACTCACCGATAGGAACAAAATTGATAACCGTGAGTTCATCTGATGCTGATGAAGGAGTAAACGGTCATGTGTCATATTACATTTCGAACAAAGAGGAAGATGTGAAAGATTTATTCATAATAAATCAGAAGACCGGCGAAATAAGTTTAAAAGGACAGGTTGACTTTGAAAAGACGAGCCATTTTGAGGTTCATGTACAAGCCAGAGACCAAGGCGGTCTGTGGGACTCATGTAAAATAATAGTTAATGTTTTGGATATGAACGATAATAAACCGACTATCAGCATTTTGTCAATGGTCAGTTTAATATCTGAGGAGTCTCCTTCTGGTACCGTTGTAGCAATGATCAACGTAAATGACCCGGATTCAGGTGAAAATGGAAACGTTAATTGTATTATCTCTGATAATATTCCTTTTAAAATCATATCTTCGTCGAATAATTTCTTTAGCCTGCTAACAGACGAGGAGCTGGACAGGGAGAGAGAAGCTGAGTTTAACATCACAGTGACTTGCTCTGATGAGGGAGTTCCCTCACTGTCCAGCAGCACTTCTCTCAGTTTACACATATCAGATGTAAACGACAACGCACCTGTTTTTGCAAAAAATCATTACGACGCCTATGTGCTGGAGAACAACACACCAGGTCTCTCTATATTCACAGTGAAAGCCAGTGATGCAGACTCCAACCAGAATGCTCGAGTCTCTTATATTTTAGAAGAGAGCACTGTCAATGGAGTTCCTGTGTCATCATATGTGTCAGTCAGTGCTGATAGTGGAGTCATTAATGCAGTGCGCTCTTTCGACTACGAGCAGTTAAAGGACTTTCATTTCCGCGTCAGAGCGCAGGACGGAGGCTCCCCTCCACTCAGTAGTAACGTGACAGTCAAAATTACAATCCAAGATCAGAATGACAACGCTCCTCAGGTTCTCTACCCAGTACAGACCGGTGGCTCTGTGGTGGCTGAGATCGTGCCTCGTTCAGCAGATGTCGGATATCTGGTCACTAAAGTGGTGGCTGTTGATGTGGACTCTGGACAGAACGCCTGGCTCTCATACAAACTCCAGAAAGCCACAGACAGGGCGCTGTTTGAAGTGGGAGCGCAGAATGGAGAGATACGAACTGTGCGCCAGGTCACTGACAAAGATGCTGTGAAACAAAAGCTCACTGTAGTTGTGGAGGATAACGGACAGCCATCTCGCTCAGCTGTAGTTAACATCAATGTAGCTGTAGCGGACACTTTCCCTGAAGTGCTCTCAGAATTCACAGACTTTACGCAAAGCAAACAGTATAATGATGACCTCACCTTTTATTTAGTTTTAGCATTAGCTGCTGTTTCGTTTCTTTTCATCACCACTGTAGTAGTTATAATATCAGTAAAGATCTACAGGTGGAGACAATCGCGCATCTTCTATCAGTCCAATCTCCCAGTTATTCCGTACTATCCACCCGGTTACGCAGACACAGGAGTTACTGGAACTCTGCCGCACATGTATAATTATGATGCTTGTATGACGACTGACTCGAGGAAGGGTGACTGTAAATATTCTACACTTGGAGGACAAAGTGTTTTAGTGATGGACCCGAGTTTTACAGAAACTATGCAGAGCGCTATGAAGGAAAACAATCGTCTGGATGAAACTGATTCCCCAGACATGGTAAGAATGGATTAATTGCTCTAATAATGCATAATAGTTAAGTATAAAAAGGTGTGTAGTAAACAATACGCAAATTTGTCACCTTATTGTAAATTACAATTCCAGTGCTTTTGATAGTCTCGTGCACGAGTGTTTTCTCAATATTATTATTTTCTATAAACATACATTTATTTAGTAATGCCGTTTCATCAGCTCAATACAGATCACTTGGCGTGTTACCAAATAATGAATCTATGTCAAAATACAAAATACTAATTTGAATTCTCTATTCCACATTTTTTTCGTTTTTACATATAAAAAAAATCATAACAGCAAAATATATACTTTACCTAAAATTTTACAATTTCCTGGGTCGTCAGGCAGGATAAGATTTATTTTAAAAAATATTCTTCATTACATTCGTTATATTTTGTGTACACCACTTTTAAGTCCAGAGAGGAAAAATACATTAATGCTAGCCGCTTTTAAGTCGGATAAATGAATTATTGTAAAGCAATTTACACTCAGGAAATTTAACAGATGAGCGTGCGACCCAGTATTCATAACGAATGTAATTAAAAGAGTTTAAAGATAATAGCTGTTTTCAAACGGATTTAAAGAGCTTTGAAACTAAATAGCTTCAAGTAGAATTGATGAATATGTGTTTGATGACTCTGGCGGCTGAGCGTATTGTGTATTATTTACAAAAAAAAAAACCGTCATCGATGATGAAAGTGATAAAAGCCTGCATGGTATTTGTAATATTTTTTTTCCCCCATTTTATTGTGTTGTTAGTACAATATGTTTTCAGAACCATTTGCTCTGGACAGCGACACAAATCGCCATGCTCAACTCATGACTAAATGCGTTTGGGGGATTTCTGTAAAATTAGATATAATGCCTGAAAGCAAACTGCTTATGACCTATTAAAACTTCATGCAAGTCTTTTCATCTCAACGTCATGCATTTGTAGCAAGCTGTAGGTATACATTTGTTTCTTTAAAAGGCATTCGCAGAAAACATTAGCGCTGGTTTTATTTTTTCCTAGAACGAAGCTGTGTGGGGTTTATAAAGCATTCACAGACAAAAAAAAGTATAAATCGTCTTATTGCACAGTAAAAGGCATTTGGTTAAGGTATATTAATTAAATCTAATCAAGAAGAAATTAAAACGTTGTACTTTATAATGGTTATTCGTAATTACAACAAACCAACAATGCTATCTTTTTATTGAAAGTATGAGTTCTGAGAATTTTATTAAATCAATGTGCAATTCTTGATTTAGACTCAAAGGGCCGCTGTTTATCAAGGAAGCTGTAATTTTATTCCCTTTTTTCCCCCCTTTTTTTTGCTTTTACGTCGCTTTACCCGCCCCTAGTCTACCCATAACAGGGAAAGAAAGGCTTGGTTGGTTACGACGGTGGTTAAAATTTCTTTTTAAACGCCATTTTCTAAAACAGAGCATAAATATTTAGTGGACGTACAGGGATATCAAGGATTTTAAAACTGAATTTTGCTTTTGTGTCCGCGGATATTCTGTGTTGCCGGGAAAATGGCAGACGCAGCGATGTGGCACACGGTATTGTTTTTCGTTCTCCTTTCTTCTCGCTCCGTGCACGCGCAGGTCAGCTACTCCATACCGGAGGAAATGTCGAAAGGATCCATGGTCGGAAATATTGCACAGGATTTAGGTCTGGATTTGAAAAGATTGAAATCTGGGAAAGCGCGCATTTATACGGCGGGCAGCACGGAATATATCGAACTGAACAGAGAGAGAGGCTCGCTTCTCATTAAAGAAAAAATAGATCGAGAGTCGCTTTGTGCTAAAAAGACTCCGTGTGCTTTACATTTACAAATGATTCTGGAGAATCCAATGGAAAGATACACAATAACTGTAGAAATCACGGACATTAATGATAATGCTCCTCTTTTCACAAGAGAGGAAATTAAAATTGAAATAAGCGAGGCGGCTGTACCGGGAGCGAGATTCATGTTAGCGAGAGCAATGGATGCAGACGTCGGTACCAACGGGCTTCAGAGCTACTCACTTAAACCGACAGATCATTTTGTTTTACAAAATCAAGCAGACGATGATAAGAGTCTCGAAATGATTTTACAAAAACCCTTGGATAGAGAAAAGCAGGAAACATTTACGTTGTTATTATCAGCAATGGATGGAGGTGAACCGGCTTTGTCTGGTACTGTACAGATACACGTTACTGTTTTAGATGTTAATGATAATGCCCCTGTATTTACGCATAAAGTGTACAGGGCTACATTAATGGAAAATGCTCCGAAAGGCAATAAATTAATTTCTGTGAGCGCATCTGACGCGGATGAAGGCTCTAACGGGCGGGTCACGTACTATGTCTCAAAAACAGTGGATCTTTTATCAGATTTGTTCATTGTGGACCAATATAGTGGTGAAGTTGTATTAAACGGCCATGTTGATTTTGAGGAAAATAGCAATTATCAACTCGAAATTCAAGCGAAAGATCAGGGAGGCCTGTCTGACTCATGTAAGGTAATAATTGACGTGTTGGACATTAATGATAATACGCCATCGATCAACATTCTTTCCATGTCTCAGACCATATCTGAAGAGTCAAGTGCAGACACAGTTGTTGCCATGATCAACATAAACGATCCGGATTCAGGTGAAAATGGAAACGTTCAGTGTACAATTAGTGATAATATTCCATTTATTATAAAATCTTCGTCTAATAATTTCTTTAGCCTCCACACAAATCAGGAGCTGGACAGAGAGAGAGAAGCTGAGTATAACATCACAGTGACTTGCTCTGATGAAGGAGTTCCCTCACTGTCCAGCAGCACTTCTCTCCGTTTACACATATCAGATGTAAACGACAACGCACCTGTTTTTGCAAAAAATCATTACGACGCCTATGTGCTGGAGAACAACACACCAGGTCTCTCTATATTCACAGTGAAAGCCAGTGATGCAGACTCCAACCAGAATGCTCGAGTCTCTTATATTTTAGAAGAGAGCACTGTCAATGGAGTTCCTGTGTCATCATATGTGTCAGTCAGTGCTGATAGTGGAGCCATTAATGCAGTGCGCTCATTCGATTACGAGCAGTTAAAAGACTTCTATTTCCGCGTCAGAGCGCAGGACGGAGGCTCCCCTCCACTCAGTAGTAACGTGACAGTCAAAATTACAATCCAAGATCAGAATGACAACGCTCCTCAGGTTCTCTACCCAGTACAGACCGGTGGCTCTGTGGTGGCTGAGATCGTGCCTCGTTCAGCAGATGTCGGATATCTGGTCACTAAAGTGGTGGCTGTTGATGTGGACTCTGGACAGAACGCCTGGCTCTCATACAAACTCCAGAAAGCCACAGACAGGGCGCTGTTTGAAGTGGGAGCGCAGAATGGAGAGATACGGACTGTGCGCCAGGTCACTGACAAAGATGCTGTGAAACAAAAGCTGACTGTAGTTGTGGAGGATAACGGACAGCCGTCTCGCTCAGCTGTAGTTAACATCAATGTAGCTGTAGCGGACACTTTCCCTGAAGTGCTCTCAGAATTCACTGACTTTACGCAAAGCAAACAGTATAATGATGACCTCACCTTTTATTTAGTTTTAGCATTAGCTGCTGTTTCGTTTCTTTTCATCACCACTGTAGTAGTTATAATATCAGTAAAGATCTACAGGTGGAGACAATCGCGCATCTTCTATCAGTCCAATCTCCCAGTTATTCCGTACTATCCACCCGGTTACGCAGACACAGGAGTTACTGGAACTCTGCCGCACATGTATAATTATGATGCTTGTATGACGACTGATTCGAGGAAAAGTGACTGTAAATATTCTACACTTGGAGGACAAAGTGTTTTAGTGATGGACCCGAGTTTTACAGAAACTATGCAGCGCGCGATGAAGGAAAACAATCTGCTGAATGAAACTGATTCCCCAGAGTTGGTAAGGAATTGTTTATTGCTCTGACAATGCATTATAATTAAGTGTAAAAAGGTGTGTAGTGAACAATACGCACATTTGTCACTTTAATGTAAATTACAATTCCAGTGTTTCTTTTGATAGTCTCGAGCACGAGTGTCCATTAAATTTCTTCTTAATAGTATTAATTTCTATAAACGTACATTTGTTTATTGATGTCGTTTCATCAGATGAATTCAAATCACTTGGAGTGTTACCAAATAATCAATAACCACAATCATAAAATGGTGTGTAGTGAACTTTTGTCATTTGTCACATTTGTCACCTTAATCTAAATTACAATTTACATTTTCTAAACAACCAGATGTATTTTTACAACGTATCCATTGATCATAATAGCAAGACATATTTTGGCTAAGATTTTACAATTTACTGTGTTGTCAGGCAGGATGTTTTAATTTTCCTTTTGAAAATTAACACAGATTTGATTCGTCAGTAAAAACATAACTAAGTTTGTGTACCCAACATTTCAGTACAGCGAGGAATAAATATATTAACCCTAGTGTCTTTTTTGTAATTAATGAATTATTGTGAAGCAAATCATGAATTTTCCCTCAGTAATTTTAACAGATTAGTGCATAAGTGTAATCAACATGGTTAAATATATTATTTTTATTTTAAACGGATGTAATGAACTTAAACGCTAAAACAGCTTCATGTAGAGTTTAATCTTTTTGATGATTGGCGGTTCAGTGCATTATGGGTGTGTCTGTTTTTACAAAGATAGTAACTGATGATAAAAGTGATCATATCTTACATGGCATCTGTAATATTTCAATCAAACCTTCTGTAGTTAGTTTTAATATATTTTCAGAACCATTTACTCTGGACAGCGACACAACTCGTCATGCTCTACTCATAGATAAATTCGTTTGGGATTTCTGTGAAGTTAGAGATAATGCTTTTAAGCAACCTGCTTATGTTCTCCTTAAGATGTATATTTCCAACTCCAGCTCATACATTTGAAGCATGTTTTAGGTATAAATTAGTTTCTTCCCTTTTCCCCCCTTCTTCTCGGTTTCGTACCAAGAAAAGATTAGCTCTGATTCATTGTTTGCTAAAATGAAGTTTTGTGAGATTTAAAAGACATTCACGAGCCATAAAAGTAAAAACTGTCTTATTGCACAGTGCAAGGCATTTGGTCAAGGTATATGAATTAAATATGTCCAGGAAAGTAAAAAATTGATAATGGTTGTTCGCAATTACGCCAAACTAAAAATTATTTCATTGTATTGGAAAGTTGAGTTTAGAAACTTTTATTAGATCAATGTGCAATTCTTGATTTTGACTCAAAGGGCCGCTGTTTATCAAGGAAGCTGTAATAGCTTTTGCTTTTACGTCCCTTTATCCACCCCTAGCCTACCCATAAGAGGGAGAGAAAGGCTTGGCTGAACGACATCATTTGCGCAGACGGTGGTTAAGATTTCTTTTTAAACGCAGAGCGTGGATATTCAGTGGATGTGCACAGATATCAAATATTTGTACATTTATTGAGGCTTTTCTTTCCGCGGATATTCTGTACCGAAGGAAAAATGGCAGACGCAGCGATGTGGCACACGGTATTGTTTTTCGTTCTCCTTTCTTCTCGCTCCGTGCACGCGCAGGTCAGCTACTCCATACCGGAGGAAATGTCGAAAGGATCCATGGTCGGAAATATTGCTCAGGATTTGGGATTGGATGTAAAAAGATTGAAATCTGGGAAAGCGCGCATTTATACGGCGGACAGCACGGAATATATCGAACTGAACAGAGAGAGAGGCTCGCTTCTCATTAAAGAGAAAATAGATCGAGAGTCGCTTTGTGCTAAAAAGACTCCCTGTGCTTTACATTTACAAATGATTCTGGAGAGTCCAATGGAAAGATACACAATAACTGTAGAAATCACGGACATTAATGATAATGCGCCGTTTTTCCAGAAAGATGAAATTCGTTTTGAAATAAGCGAGTCGGCTGTACCGGGAGCGAGATTCATGTTAGAGAGGGCAATGGATGCAGACGTCGGTACCAACGGGCTTCAGAGCTACTCACTTAAACCGACAGATCACTTTGTATTGGATTTACAAAACCATGCGGTGGGTGGAAAAACAGTTGAAATGGTTTTGCAAAAATCACTCGATAGAGAAAAGCAGAAAAGTCTTACATTATTGTTAACAGCTGTGGATGGAGGGCAACCGGTTCTGTCTGGTACTGTCCAGATACATGTTACTGTATTGGATGCTAATGATAATGCTCCTGTCTTTACGCAAAAAATATATAAAGCCTCAATAATCGAAAACTCCCCGAAAGGAACAAAACTGACAACAGTGAGCGCATCTGATGCTGACGAAGGAACTAACGGACAGGTGACGTATTCCATTTCAAATAGTGAGGAAGATGTGACAGAATTGTTTATCATACAGCCGAAAAGCGGTGAGTTGACGTTAAAAGGACTCATTGACTTTGAAGTAACAAACCATTATGTGCTTCATGTGCAGGCCAGGGACGAGGGAGGTCTTTCAGACTCATGTAAAATAATGATTGATATATTAGATTTAAATGATAATGAGCCGACTATTACTGTTTTGTCCATGGTTACTTCTTTATCTGAGGAATCTCCTTCTAGTACCGTTGTAGCAATGATCAACGTAAATGACCCGGATTCCGCTGAAAATGGAAAAGTTCAGTGTGCTATCAGTCAAAACAGTCCATTTTCGATGACATCTTCATCAAACACTTTCTTTAGTCTGCTCACAGATCAGGAGCTGGACAGGGAGAGAGAAGCTGAGTATAACATCACAGTGACTTGCTCTGATGAGGGAGTTCCCTCACTGTCCAGCAGCACTTCTCTCCGTTTACACATATCAGATGTAAACGACAACGCGCCTGTTTTTGAGAGGAGTAATTATAACGCCTTTGTGCTGGAGAACAACACACCAGGTCTCTCTATATTCACAGTGAAAGCCAGTGATGCAGACTCCAACCAGAATGCTCGAGTCTCTTATATTTTAGAAGAGAGCACTGTCAATGGAGTTCCTGTGGCATCATATGTGTCAGTCATTGCTGATAGTGGAGTCATTAATGCAGTGCGCTCTTTCGACTACGAGCAGTTAAAAGACTTCCATTTCCGCGTCAGAGCGCAGGACGGAGGCTCCCCTCCACTCAGTAGTAACGTGACAGTCAAAATTACAATCCAAGATCAGAATGACAACGCTCCTCAGGTTCTCTACCCAGTACAGACCGGTGGCTCTGTGGTGGCTGAGATCGTGCCTCGTTCAGCAGATGTCGGATATCTGGTCAGTAAAGTGGTGGCTGTTGATGTGGACTCTGGACAGAACGCCTGGCTCTCATACAAACTCCAGAAAGCCACAGACAGGGCGCTGTTTGAAGTGGGAGCGCAGAATGGAGAGATACGAACTGTGCGCCAGGTCACTGACAAAGATGCTGTGAAACAAAAGCTGACTGTAGTTGTGGAGGATAACGGACAGCCGTCTCGCTCAGCTGTAGTTAACATCAATGTAGCTGTAGCGGACACTTTCCCTGAAGTGCTCTCAGAATTCACAGACTTTACGCAAAGCAAACAATATAATGATGACCTCACCTTTTATTTAGTTTTAGCATTAGCTGCTGTTTCGTTTCTTTTCATCACCACTGTAGTAGTTATAATATCAGTAAAGATCTACAGGTGGAGACAATCGCGCATCTTCTATCAGTCCAATCTCCCAGTTATTCCGTACTATCCACCCGGTTACGCAGACACAGGAGTTACTGGAACTCTGCCGCACATGTATAATTATGATGCTTGTATGACGACTGACTCGAGGAAAAGTGACTGTAAATATTCTACACTTGGAGGACAAAGTGTTTTAGTGATGGACCCGAGTTTTACAGAAACTATGCAGCGCGCGATGAAGGAAAACAATCGTCTGGATGAAACTGATTCCCCAGAGTTGGTAAGGAATTGTTTATTCCTCTGACAATGCATTATAATTAAGTATAAAAAGGTGTGTAGTGAAGAATACGCAAATTTGTCACCTTAATGTAAATTACAATTCCAGTGTTTCTTTTCATAGTCTCGAGCACGAGTGTCCAACAAATTTCTTCTTAATAGTATTAATTTCTATAAACGTACATTTGTTTATTGATGTCGCTTCATCAGATGAATTCAAATCACTTGGAGTGTTACCAAATAATCAATAACCACAATCATAAAATGGTGTGTAGTGAACTTTTGTCATTTGTCACATTTGTCACCTTAATCTAAATTACAATTTACATTTTCTAAATAACCAGATGTCTTTTTACAACGTATCCATTGATCATAATAGCAAGACATATTTTGGCTAAGATTTTACAATTTACTGTGTTGTCAGGCAGGATGTTTTAATTTTCCTTTTGAAAATTAACACAGATTTGATTCGTCAGTAAAAACATGACTAATTTTGTGTACCCAACATTTCAGTACAGCGAGGAATAAATATATTAACCCTAGTGTCTTTTTTTTTTAATTAATGAATTATTGTGAAGCAAATCATGAATTTTCCCTCAGTAATTTTAACATATTAGTGCATAAGTGTAATCAACATGGTTTAAATATAATTTTTATTTTAATGGGATGTAATTAACTTAAACGCTAAAACAGCTTCAAGTAGAGTTGAATCTTTTTGATGATTGGCGGTTCAGTGCATTATGGGTGTGTGTTTTTACAAGAATAATAACTGATGATAAAAGTGATCATATCTTACCTGGCATTTGTAATATTCCAATCAAATCCTCTGTTGTTAGTTTAATATATTTTCAGAACCATTTACTCTGGACAGCGACACAACTCGTCATGCTCTACTCTTAGATAAATTCGTTTGGGATTTCTGTGAAGTTAGAGATAATGCTTTTAAGCAACCTGCTTATGTTCTCCTTAAGATGTATATTTCCAACTCCAGCTCATACATTTGAAGCAAGTATTAGGTATACATTAGTTTCTTCCCTTTTTTTTCCCTTCTTCCCGGTTTCGTACCCAGAAAAGATTAGCTCTGATTCATTGTTTGCTAAAATGAAGTTTTGTGAGATTTAAAAGACATTCACGAGCCATAAAAGTAAAAACTGTCTTATTGCACAGTGCAAGGCATTTGGTCAAGGTATATGAATTAAATATGTCCAGGAAAGTAAAAAATTGATAATGGTTGTTCGCAATTACGCCAAACTAAAAATTATTTCATTGTATTGGAAAGTTGAGTTTAGAAACTTTTATTAGATCAATGTGCAATTCTTGATTTTGACTCAAAGGGCCGCTGTTTATCAAGGAAGCTGTAATAGCTTTTGCTTTTACGTCCCTTTATCCACCCCTAGCCTACCCATAAGAGGGAGAGAAAGGCTTGGCTGAACGACATCATTTGCGCAGACGGTGGTTAAGATTTCTTTTTAAACGCCGTTTTCTATAGCAGAGCGTGGATATTCAGTGGATGTGCACAGATATCAAATATTTGTACATTTATTGAGGCTTTTGTTTCCGCGGATATTCTGTACCGAAGGAAAAATGGCAGACGCAGCGATGTGGCACACGGTATTGTTTTTCGTTCTCCTTTCTTCTCGCTCCGTGCACGCGCAGGTCAGCTACTCCATACCGGAGGAAATGTCGAAAGGATCCATGGTCGGAAATATTGCTCAGGATTTGGGATTGGATGTAAAAAGATTGAAATCTGGGAAAGCGCGCATTTATACGGCGGACAGCACGGAATATATCGAACTGAACAGAGAGAGAGGCTCGCTTCTCATTAAAGAAAAAATAGATCGAGAGTCGCTTTGTGCTAAAAAGACTCCGTGTGCTTTACATTTACAAATGATTCTGGAGAGTCCAATGGAAAGATACACAATAACTGTAGAAATCACGGACATTAATGATAATGCACCGTTTTTCCAGAAAGATGAAATTCGTTTTGAAATAAGCGAGTCGGCTGTACCGGGAGCGAGATTCATGTTAGAGAGAGCAATGGATGCAGACGTCGGTACCAACGGGCTTCAGAGCTACTCACTTAAACCGACAGATCATTTTGTATTGGATTTAAAAAACTACGCGGTGGGTGGAAAAACCGTTGAAATGGTTTTGCAAAAACACCTCGATAGAGAAAAGCAGAAAAGTCTTACATTATTGTTAACAGCTGTGGATGGAGGGCAACCGGTTCTGTCTGGTACTGTCCAGATACATGTTACTGTATTGGATGTTAATGATAATGCTCCTGTCTTTACGCAAAAAATATATAAAACCTCAATAATCGAGAACACACCGAAAGGAACAAAACTGACAACAGTGAGCGCATCTGATGCTGACGAAGGAACTAACGGACAGGTGACGTATTCCATTTCAAACAGTGAGGAAGATGTGACAGAATTGTTTATCATACAGCCGAAAAGCGGTGAGTTGACGTTAAAAGGACAAGTTGATTTTGAAATAACAAGTCATTATGAGCTTGATGTGCAGGCCAGGGACGAGGGCGGTCTTTCAGACTCATGTAAAATAATGATTGATATATTAGATTTAAATGATAATGAGCCGACTATTACTGTTTTGTCCATGGTTACTTCTTTATCTGAGGAATCTCCTTCTAGTACCGTTGTAGCAATGATCAACGTAAATGACCCGGATTCCGCTGAAAATGGAAAAGTTCAGTGTGCTATCAGTGAAAATAGTCCATTTTCGATGACATCTTCATCAAACACTTTCTTTAGTCTGCTCACAGATCAGGAGCTGGACAGGGAGAGAGAAGCTGAGTATAACATCACAGTGACTTGCTCTGATGAGGGAGTTCCCTCACTGTCCAGCAGCACTTCTCTCCGTTTACACATATCAGATGTAAACGACAACGCGCCTGTTTTTGAGAGGAGTAATTATAAGGCCTTTGTGCTGGAGAACAACACACCAGGTCTCTCTATATTCACAGTGAAAGCCAGTGATGCAGACTCCAACCAGAATGCTCGAGTCTCTTATATTTTAGAAGAGAGCACTGTCAATGGAGTTCCTGTGTCATCATATGTGTCAGTCATTGCTGATAGTGGAGTCATTAATGCAGTGCGCTCTTTCGACTACGAGCAGTTAAAAGACTTCCATTTCCGCCTCAGAGCGCAGGACGGAGGCTCCCCTCCACTCAGTAGTAACGTGACAGTCAAAATTACAATCCAAGATCAGAATGACAACGCTCCTCAGGTTCTCTACCCAGTACAGACCGGTGGCTCTGTGGTGGCTGAGATCGTGCCTCGTTCAGCAGATGTCGGATATCTGGTCACTAAAGTGGTGGCTGTTGATGTGGACTCTGGACAGAACGCCTGGCTCTCATACAAACTCCAGAAAGCCACAGACAGGGCGCTGTTTGAAGTGGGAGCGCAGAATGGAGAGATACGAACTGTGCGCCAGGTCACTGACAAAGATGCTGTGAAACAAAAGCTGACTGTAGTTGTGGAGGATAACGGACAGCCGTCTCGCTCAGCTGTAGTTAACATCAATGTAGCTGTAGCGGACACTTTCCCTGAAGTGCTCTCAGAATTCACAGACTTTACGCAAAGCAAACATTATAATGATGACCTCACCTTTTATTTAGTTTTAGCATTAGCTGCTGTTTCGTTTCTTTTCATCACCACTGTAGTAGTTATAATATCAGTAAAGATCTACAGGTGGAGACAATCGCGCATCTTCTATCAGTCCAATCTCCCAGTTATTCCGTACTATCCACCCGGTTACGCAGACACAGGAGTTACTGGAACTCTGCCGCACATGTATAATTATGATGCCGGTATGACGACTGACTCGAGGAAAAGTGCATGTAAATATTCTACACTTGGAGGACAAAGTGTTTTAGTGATGGACCCGAGTTTTACAGAAACTATGCAGCGCGCGATGAAGGAAAACAATCGTCTGGATGAACCTGATTCCCCAGTATTGGTAAGGAATTAGTACAGCATTGATTCCTCATTGTTTCATTAAAAATCGAACACTTTTTTGTACTTAACGTTTCAGGACAGCCACGAATAAGTTAATGAATGTATTATGGTATTTAGATTGAATTAGTGAATTATTGTTCTATCAAGGTAACCTCAGACATGTCGACAAATAATTACAACTGCGTCCGAGCCAGTATTTATAACGAATGTAATTAGGAGTTTAATGATATGAGATAGTTTCAAACGGATATAAAAAAGGTTTAAAGTATAAAAACAGCTTTGAGTCTATGAATTTATTTTTGATGCCTCTGGTGACTCAGTGTGTGGTGGATTATTTACCCAAATCTATTATGGATGTTAAATTTAAATATAAAAAAACCCTACATGGTATATGCAATATTTCAAGTCAGTTTTCTTTTGTTAGTGTAATATATTTTCAGAACCATTTGCTCTGGACAGCGACACAAATCGCCATGCTGAACCCATGACTAAATGCGTTTTGGGGCTTTCTGTAAAATTAGGTAATGCCTGAAAGCGAACTGTTTATCTACTACTGAACCTTTATACAAGTGATTTTAACTCCAGGTCATGCATTTGTAACGCGCTTTTGGTATACATTTATTTCTCCCTTTTTATCATCGTGGTTACACACCCAGAAAATATCCGCAATGATTTATTGTTTCATAAAATAAGACTGAGTGAGGTGTAAAAGACATTCACAAACCATAAGAGCAAAAATTGCCTTATTGCACAACGCAAGGCATTTGGTTAAGGTATATAAATTAAATAAAAACAAGAAAATAATTATCAGGAAAAGCTGAAAATTATTTATTTTAACCGGAAATTAGAGTTTTTAAACTTATATTACATCAACGTGTAATTCTTGATTTTGACTCAAAGGGCCGCTGTTTATCAAGAAAGCTTTATTTTTTGCGTGAATGTTTCTTCATCCACCCCTAGCCTACCCATAACGGGGAGAGAAAGGCTTGGCTGGACGACATAATTTTCGCAGACGGTGGATAAGATTCCTTTTTAAACGCCATTTTCCATAACAGAGCGTGGATATTCAGTGGATGTGCACGATATCAAATATTGAAAAATTTATTGAGGCTTTTCTTTCCGCGAATAGTCTGTTTTGCCGGGACAATGGCAGACGCAGCGATGTGGCACACGGTATTGTTTTTCGTTCTCCTTTCTTCTCGCTCCGTGCACGCGCAGGTCAGCTACTCCATACCGGAGGAAATGTCGAAAGGATCCATGGTCGGAAATATTGCTCAGGATTTGGGATTGGATGTAAGAAGATTGAAATCTGGGAAAGCGCGCATTTATACGGCGGACAGCACGGAATATATCGAACTGAACAGAGAGAGAGGCTCGCTTCTCATTAAAGAGAAAATAGATCGAGAGTCGCTTTGTGCTAAAAAGACTCCGTGTGCTTTACATTTACAAATGATTCTGGAGAGTCCAATGGAAAGATACACAATAACTGTAGAAATCACGGACATTAATGATAATGCGCCGTTTTTCCAGACGGAGGAAATAAAGATTGAAATAAGCGAGTCGGCTGTACCGGGAGCGAGATTCATGTTAGAGAGAGCAATGGATGCAGACGTCGGTACCAACGGGCTTCAGAGCTACTCACTTAAACCGACAGATCATTTTGTATTAGATTTACAAAACCACGCGGTGGGTGGAAAAACAGTTGAAATGGTTTTGCAAAAACACCTCGATAGAGAAAAGCAGAAAACACTTACATTATTGTTAACAGCTGTGGATGGAGGGCAACCGGTTCTGTCTGGTACTGTCCAGATACATGTTACTGTATTGGATGCTAATGATAATGCTCCTGTCTTTACGCAAAAAATATATAAAACCTCAATAATCGAGAACACACCGAAAGGAACAAAACTGACAACAGTGAGCGCATCTGATGCTGATGAAGGAGTAAACGGTCATGTGTCATATTACATTTCGAACAAAGAGGAAGATGTGAAAGATTTATTCATAATAAATCAGAAGACCGGCGAAATAAGTTTAAAAGGACAGGTTGACTTTGAAAAGACGAGCCATTTTGAGGTTGATGTACAAGCCAGAGACCAAGGCGGTCTGTGGGACTCATGTAAAATAATAGTTAATGTTTTGGATATAAACGATAATAAACCGACTGTCAGCATTTTGTCAATGGTCAGTTTAATATCTGAGGAGTCTCCTTCTGGTACCGTTGTAGCAATGATCAACGTAAATGACCCGGATTCCGGTGAAAATGGAAACGTTAATTGTATTATCTCTGATAATATTCCTTTTAAAATCATATCTTCGTCGAATAATTTCTTTAGCCTGCTAACAGACGAGGAGCTGGACAGGGAGAGAGAAGCTGAGTATAACATCACTGTGACTTGCTCTGATGAGGGAGTTCCCTCACTGTCCAGCAGCACTTCTCTCCGTTTACACATATCAGATGTAAACGACAACGCACCTGTTTTTGAAAGAAGTCATTATGATGCCTATGTGCTGGAGAACAACACACCAGGTCTCTCTATATTCACAGTGAAAGCCAGTGATGCAGACTCCAACCAGAATGCTCGAGTCTCTTATATTTTAGAAGAGAGCACTGTCAATGGAGTTCCTGTGTCATCATATGTGTCAGTCAGTGCTGATAGTGGAGTCATTAATGCAGTGCGCTCTTTCGACTACGAGCAGTTAAAAGACTTCCATTTCCGCGTCAGAGCGCAGGACGGAGGCTCCCCTCCACTCAGTAGTAACGTGACAGTCAAAATTACAATCCAAGATCAGAATGACAACGCTCCTCAGGTTCTCTACCCAGTACAGACCGGTGGCTCTGTGGTGGCTGAGATCGTGCCTCGTTCAGCAGATGTCGGATATCTGGTCACTAAAGTGGTGGCTGTTGATGTGGACTCTGGACAGAACGCCTGGCTCTCATACAAACTCCAGAAAGCCACAGACAGGGCGCTGTTTGAAGTGGGAGCGCAGAATGGAGAGATACGAACTGTGCGCCAGGTCACTGACAAAGATGCTGTGAAACAAAAGCTGACTGTAGTTGTGGAGGATAACGGACAGCCGTCTCGCTCAGCTGTAGTTAACATCAATGTAGCTGTAGCGGACACTTTCCCTGAAGTGCTCTCAGAATTCACAGACTTTACGCAAAGCAAACAATATAATGATGACCTCACCTTTTATTTAGTTTTAGCATTAGCTGCTGTTTCGTTTCTTTTCATCACCACTGTAGTAGTTATAATATCAGTAAAGATCTACAGGTGGAGACAATCGCGCATCTTCTATCAGTCCAATCTCCCAGTTATTCCGTACTATCCACCCGGTTACGCAGACACAGGAGTTACTGGAACTCTGCCGCACATGTATAATTATGATGCTTGTATGACGACTGACTCGAGGAAGAGTGACTGTAAATATTCTACACTTGGAGGACAAAGTGTTTTAGTGATGGACCCGAGTTTTACAGAAACTATGCAGCGCGCTATGAAACAAAATAACCTACTTGAAGTTCCCAACTCTTCTGAAATGGTAAGGGCTGATTATTTTCTCGAGATTTATAAAGAAACCCCACGAACAAATCTTGTAATTATTTATTTTCCATTTTAATTTTAATTTTAGTAGGGTAGTATTAAATCCTTAATCATTTAATATTACCCTTTATGTGAGACAGATGTTATTTTTCATCCATAAAGTCTATCCAAAAATTTTGCAAGTTCTGAAGAAAGACCGCGGGTTTGCATTTCATTATCCGTTATAATCGTCTCAGAGGACAGATTGTGAATATATTGATAGAAGGATGCAAAGGTTGGAACTGCCAGGCGGGAGGTCTAGAGCAAGACCAAATGTGAGATTTATGGATGTAGTGAAAGAGGAAATTACGTTAGTTGGTGTAAGCGAAGAGGATGCAGAGGGTAGCGTTAGATGGAGGCAGATGATTCTCTGTTGCGACCCCTGAAAGGGAACAGACGATGGACGAAGAAGAAGATCCCTCAAACTGAACTTGTACCTAGCTGAGGTTCTGGCTGTCTAGTATACTGTACGTTCTATCTTCTGTGGCAACAAACTGTCCATGTAATCCTAAAACTTATATTCATGCGTTTTAAACTCCAGATCAGAGGAAAAACGTTGCGAAAATATTCAGGTCCTGGAGTTGTAAACGTCCAATCATAATGATAATTCTATATAAACTATAAATTTAGGTTAAGGTTCATTTCGCTCAACATGTTAGACGTGAAAGAAAATAAAAAATTGTTACCCACAACAAGCATCCAACATAAAAAAAAAAAAAACTTAATAATAATAACAATAACATTCTAACGAAAGCAAAGTGTATATTGGCCAATAAAACTAATCATATATTAATAAATAATAAGTAAATAAACCTTTAACACTTTTATAAAATAAAAAAAACCTAATTGTATCAGTCATTTTGTGCAAAGTTACTTTACGTAGGAAGTAAGTTCCTTGAGTTCATTATCCTCACAGCCTCAGGGAAAAAGCTGCACCTCAGTCTTGTGTTAGCTCTAAGCCTTCGCAGGCTTCTACCTGAGGGAAGTGGAGCAAAAAAAAAATGTGTGCTTGGTGGGCGGGATCTAACATATAATGAAGGATCTAGTAAAAAATAAATACATTAAACATTAATACACAAAATAGTAGATCGATTGTACACATTCTTCATCGTGATGAAGCCAAAATCAACATTATTTCGCCATTTACTTGCAAATGTCATTATAAAAAGTCTATTAAATCAAAGTGTAATTCTTGATTTCGACTCAAAGGGCCGCTCTTTATCAAGAAAGCTTCAACGTTGGCGTTTGTGTCCCTTTATCCACCCTAGCAAACCTGAAACCGGAGACAGAAACGCAAAGCTGTAGCTGGCGCATACGATGTTCAGCATTTGTTTTTAAAAGTCATCTCCTAAAAGAGACGGTGGATTTTAAGTGAGGGTGTACGCATTTTAAATCTGAACAAAGATATTATTTCCTGGGATCGTCTGTACCGACGGGACAATGGCAGACGCGGCGATGTGGCACACGGTATTGTTTTTCGTTCTCCTTTCTTCTCGCTCCGTGCACGCGCAGGTCAGCTACTCCATACCGGAGGAAATGTCGAAAGGATCCATGGTCGGAAATATTGCTCAGGATTTGGGATTGGATGTAAGAAGATTGAAATCTGGGAAAGCGCGCATTTATACGGCGGACAGCACGGAATATATCGAACTGAACAGAGAGAGAGGCTCGCTTCTCATTAAAGAGAAAATAGATCGAGAGTCGCTTTGTGCTAAAAAGACTCCGTGTGCTTTACATTTACAAATGATTCTGGAGAGTCCAATGGAAAGATACACAATAACTGTAGAAATTACGGACATTAATGATAATGCGCCGTTTTTCCAGACAGAGGAAATAAAGATTGAAATAAGCGAGGCGGCTGTACCGGGAGCGAGATTCATGCTAGAGAGAGCAATGGATGCAGACGTCGGTACCAACGGGCTTCAGAGCTACTCACTTAAACCGACAGATCATTTTGTATTAGATTTACAAAATCAAGCAGACGATGATAAGAGTCTCGAAATGATTTTACAAAAACCCTTGGATAGAGAAAAGCAGGAAACATTTACGTTGTTATTAGCAGCAATGGATGGAGGGGAACCGGTTCTGTCTGGTACTGTACAGATACACGTCACTGTTTTAGATGCTAATGATAATGCTCCTGTCTTTACCCAAAAAGTATATAGAGCCACATTAATTGAAAATGCACCTAAAGGGACTAAATTAATTTCTGTGAGCGCAGCTGACGCGGATGAAGGCTCTAACGGGCGGGTGACGTACTACATGTCAAAAACAGCAGATCGTTCGTCAAATTTGTTCCTCGTTGACGGATATAGCGGTGAAGTCGTATTAAACGGGCAGGTTGACTTTGAAAAAACGACCAGTTATCAACTCGAAATTCAAGCAAAGGATCAGGGCGGATTCTCCGACTCATGTAAGGTAATGATCGACGTGTTAGACATCAACGATAATACGCCATCGATTACAATTCTTTCAATGTCTAATACCATAACTGAAGAGTCAAAGCCAGAAACTGTCGTTGCAATGATCAACGTAAATGATCCAGATTCCGGAGAAAATGGAAAGGTTCAGTGTCTTATTAATGATGATATTCCTTTTACTATCACGTCGTCGTCCAACAATTTCTTTAGCCTGCGCACAGATCAGGAGCTGGATAGGGAGAAAGAAGCTGAGTATAATATCACAGTGACTTGCTCTGATGAGGGAGTCCCCTCACTGTCCAGCAGCACTTCTCTGCGTTTACACATATCAGATGTAAACGACAACGCACCTGTTTTTGAGAAGAATAAGTATGAGGCGTTTGTACTGGAGAACAACACACCAGGTCTCTCTATATTCACAGTGAAAGCCAGTGATGCAGACTCCAACCAGAATGCTCGAGTCTCTTATATTTTAGAAGAGAGCACTGTCAATGGAGTTCCCGTGTCATCATATGTGTCAGTCAGTGCTGATAGTGGAGTCATTAATGCAGTGCGCTCTTTCGACTATGAGCAGTTAAAACACTTCCATTTCCGCGTCAGAGCGCAGGACGGAGGCTCCCCTCCACTCAGTAGTAACGTGACAGTCAAAATTACAATCCAAGATCAGAATGACAACGCTCCTCAGGTTCTCTACCCAGTACAGACCGGTGGCTCTGTGGTGGCTGAGATCGTGCCTCGTTCAGCAGATGTCGGATATCTGGTCACTAAAGTGGTGGCTGTTGATGTGGACTCTGGACAGAACGCCTGGCTCTCATACAAACTCCAGAAAGCCACAGACAGGGCGCTGTTTGAAGTGGGAGCGCAGAATGGAGAGATACGAACTGTGCGCCAGGTCACTGACAAAGATGCTGTGAAACAAAAGCTCACTGTAGTTGTGGAGGATAACGGACAGCCGTCTCGCTCAGCTGTAGTTAACATCAATGTAGCTGTAGCGGACACTTTCCCTGAAGTGCTCTCAGAATTCACAGACTTTACGCAAAGCAAACAGTATAATGATGACCTCACCTTTTATTTAGTTTTAGCATTAGCTGCTGTTTCGTTTCTTTTCATCACCACTGTAGTAGTTATAATATCAGTAAAGATCTACAGGTGGAGACAATCGCGCATCTTCTATCAGTCCAATCTCCCAGTTATTCCGTACTATCCACCCGGTTACGCAGACACAGGAGTTACTGGAACTCTGCCGCACATGTATAATTATGATGCTTGTATGACGACTGACTCGAGGAAAAGTGACTGTAAATATTCTACACTTGGAGGACAAAGTGTTTTAGTGATGGACCCGAGTTTTACAGAAACTATTCATCGTGGAATGAAAGAAAGTATGTGTCTACAGAAACCAGATTCCTCTGAAATGGTAAGATTTATTTGTACCCTTCACCTCCAGATTATACGTCACCTAATGAATATATTTTCGGTGATAATTCGTTGTTCACTGTCCTGTAAGTTGGAAAACGCTTATCACAGTACTACCACTAAATATTTGGGAAATATTTACATTTAATGTAAAACCGTATTTGTTTACAATGCTTTGGACATTTTCAGAACTACATGCTCCGGACAGCGACAGACAATCGACCGTTGTACTCTTTCTTCGGTTGTTTCTTTCTATCTCACATTTAATAAGCATAATACTTTCCTGATGCACATCCTTGAACATGTTTTCAGCCTCACGACAATTTCTTGAAATACCAGTAGATATTTTTCTCTTTTTTTTTCTTTTTCGTTTTTATGGTCAGGGTAAATGAATTACACTGTGGGTTAAATAAAAGAAGCTAGTTTGGGGGAAATAATCATGTCATGTGTGTAAATATAACAAGAAAAAACTTTTAACCTTAGACAGTGTTGATCTTGATTTTGCCATAATGAGAATAATTTAAATTCGTTTTTAAACACATTTGAGATTAGTTTTAATAACTTATTTGTAGCCAATGTGTAATTCTTAGTTTTGACTCAAAGGGCCGCTGTTTATCAACAAAGCTTCAATTTTTCGCGTTTGTATCCGATTCCCGAACACACACACACACACACACACACACACACACACCAACCCACAGAGAGGAGAGGAATAAGCCTATACTGAAACATTTACTTGTACCCATTTTGTCGAACGCATTCCTCGGCGTATGTAACATTAGACTGCGAACCTCGTTGTGGATGTTGATACATTTAGAGGATATTGAAGCTGAATGAGGATTGCATTGTTTTTTGGGGGATTTTCTGCTCTCTAAGAAAATGGCAGACGCAGTGATGTGGCACACGGTATTGTTATTCATCCTCCTTTCTTCTTGCTTTGTGCTCGGGCAGGTCAGCTACTCCATACCGGAGGAAATGGCCAGAGGCTCGATCGTTGGAAATATTGCTCAGGATTTGGGACTGGATTTAAAAAGACTGAAATCTGGAAAAGCGCGTGTGTTTTCGGGGGATAATTCGGAGTACATCGAGCTGAGTAAAGAAAGAGGCGTGCTTCTTGTAAAAGAAAAAATTGATCGAGAGTATTTGTGCGCTAAAATAACACATTGCGCAATACACCTCCAGATGATACTTGAGAATCCAGTGGAGCTGTACACAATTGCCGTCGAAATCACGGACATTAATGACAATGTTCCTATTTTTCCGACGGAGGAAATCCGTTTTGAAATAAGCGAGTCGGCTGTACCGGGAGCGAGATTCATGCTGGAGAGAGCAATGGATTCAGACATCGGCACCAACGGGCTTCAGAGCTACTCACTTAAACCGACAGATCACTTTGTATTAGATGTACAAAATTACGCAGACGGTGATAAAAGCGTTGCAATGATTTTACAAAAAACTCTCGATAGAGAAAAACAGGAAACATTTACTCTGTTATTAACAGCCATGGATGGAGGGGAACCGGTTCTATCTGGTACTGTACAGATACACGTTACTGTTCTAGATGTTAATGATAACGCCCCTGTTTTTACCCAGAAAGTGTACAGGACGACATTAACAGAAAATTCACCTAAAGGAACTAAATTAATTACCGTGAGCGCGTCTGATGCAGATGAAGGGTCTAATGGAAGGGTAACTTACCACTTGTCAAAAACAGTAGATCGTTTGTCGGATTTGTTTCATGTAGATCAATATAGTGGTGACGTCGTTTTAAACGGGCAACTTGACTTTGAAAATAGAAACCAATATCAACTTGAAATTCGAGCAAAAGATAATGGGGGCCTCTCGGACTCGTGTAAAATAATTATTGATGTGTTAGACATAAACGATAATGGGCCATCTATAACTATTCTATCAATGGCAGGTGCTATATCTGAAGAGTCTCCGTCGGGCACAGTTTTAGGAATGATCAAAGTGCATGATCCGGATTCAGATGCAAATGGAAAGGTTCACTGTGTTTTCACTGACAATATTCCATTTGCTATCACATCTCCGTCCAATGATGTATTTAGTTTGCTCACCGCTCAGGAGCTGGACAGAGAGAGAGAAGCTGAGCACAATATCACAGTGACTTGCTCTGATGAGGGAGTTCCCTCGCTGTCCAGCAGCACTTCTCTCCGTTTACACATATCTGATGTAAATGACAATGATCCTGTTTTTGAGAAAAATTCTTATGATGCCTTTGTGCTGGAGAACAACACACCAGGTCTCTCTATATTCACCGTGAAAGCCAATGATGCAGACTCCAATCAGAATGCTCGAGTCTCTTATATTTTAGAAGAGAGCACTGTCAATGGAGTTCCTGTGTCATCATATGTGTCAGTCAGTGCTGATAGTGGAGTCATTAATGCCGTGCGCTCTTTCGACTACGAGCAGTTAAAGGACTTTCATTTCCGCGTCAGAGCGCAGGACGGAGGCTCCCCTCCACTCAGTAGTAACGTGACAGTCAAAATTACAATCCAAGATCAGAATGACAACGCTCCTCAGGTTCTCTACCCAGTACAGACCGGTGGCTCTGTGGTGGCTGAGATCGTGCCTCGTTCAGCAGATGTCGGATATCTGGTCACTAAAGTGGTGGCTGTTGATGTGGACTCTGGACAGAACGCCTGGCTCTCATACAAACTCCAGAAAGCCACAGACAGGGCGCTGTTTGAAGTGGGAGCGCAGAATGGAGAGATACGAACTGTGCGCCAGGTCACTGACAAAGATGCTGTGAAACAAAAGCTGACTGTAGTTGTGGAGGATAACGGACAGCCGTCTCGCTCAGCTGTAGTTAACATCAATGTAGCTGTAGCGGACACTTTCCCTGAAGTGCTCTCAGAATTCACAGACCTCGGTCGTGATAACAATTATAATGATAATCTGACTTTTTATTTAATCTTAGCTCTTGCTGCTGTTTCAGTTCTTTTTATTGTTTCAATTATTGCGATCATTTCAGTAAAAATCTACAGATGGAGGCAGAAAAGACTGTTCTATAAATCCGCTGCAAATCTGCCTGTGATTCCTTATTACCCACCGAGCTACGCAGATGGAACTTTGCAGCATGTGTACAATTATGAGATGTGTGGAACCACTGACTCAAGGATGAGTGATGTAAAGTTTGTCAGGCCGTACAGCCAAAATACACTCGGGAGTGTGAGTCTCATGGGGACTGTGCAGAGAGAAAAGAGCGGCCTAGATGACACTGACCTGCTCTCAGAGGTGAGATCGCCTTAAAAATGATTAGTTTGAAATCCACAAATCAATTAATTTGAAATAATTAATATCGTTTACTGGTATTGTGTATATATATATATATAAACATAAATAAAGCATTTTTTTGCCCTTAATTATAAGAAAACGTTTTTGCAATACTCCTTATGGACCCTAAGTGTCGCTGTTCATTGCATGTATTTTTTCTTTCTTTATTTTCTCTAATCCTTCCTACAGCATAAAAAGCACGGTACTTTAAATCTCGCCCACATTTGCCGTTTCAGTGACGCTTCAGTACCAAAGCTAATCGCAATCAGAGTGAAATATTTTGTGGAATGCGTGTTCTGGAAATATTTTTCTAGCATTATCATTTGGATATCACACCATTGTCTTCGTTGGACCCCTGAGACGTTTAAAATGAAGACGGGAGAAAAGGGCAGGCTGCTTGGACTGCGATTGTGGACATGGTTGGGTTTGGCATTGTTTACCAACCTCGTAAGCGGACAAATTCGTTACTCAATACCAGAAGAAATGCCGGTGGGCTCTTTAATCGGGAGTATTTCTACGGATCTTGGCCTCGAACCGAAGAGACTGGTATCGGGGAAAGCGCGTGTTTTCACTGCAGACGGGAGTCAATATGTGGGACTCGACAAAGAGAAAGGACAGCTGGTTGTGAAGGAAAAGATAGACAGAGAGCAGCTTTGTGGAGACATGTCTGCATGCAGTGTCAGCTTTGACGTGATTCTTGATAACCCAATGGAGCTGTATCGGGTTACGGTGGATATTTTAGATATAAATGACAACAGGCCGGTGTTTCCGGAAAACGAGATAAATCTGGAAATCAGTGAGTCCGCCCTGCATGGGGCTCGTTTTTCTTTAGCCAGTGCTGTTGATCCAGATGTGGGTGCGAATTCGATACAGAAGTACACTTTAGACCCGACTGATCATTTTAATTTAAATGTTCAAAATGGCGTAGACGGGGGGAAAAACCTAGAGATGGTTCTCCAGACAGCTCTGGACAGAGAAGAGGAAGCGCAGCATCATCTGACACTCACAGCTTTCGATGGCGGAAAACCTCAGAGATCTGCCGTTGTGAAAATTAACGTTGTCGTGCTGGATGCTAATGACAATGCTCCCATGTTTAGTCAGCCGTTTTACAAAACATCTGTTGCTGAAAATGCACCGAAAGGTACACTCGTCATTACAGTCAGTGCGACCGATGCGGACGAGTCGAGCCAGGATGTACAGTATTATTTTGAGCACGTGACTGCGAGTGAAAGAGCTTTGTTTTTTATTGACGCCAAAACTGGTGAGATAAAACTCATAGGTGATGTTGATTATGAAAAACATAAGCAATTTAAAATGAAAGTCAAGGCTAAAGATCACGGAGGGCTGACAGACACCTGCGAAATAATGATTGACGTCATCGATGTAAACGATAACGCTCCAAAGATCACAATCATGTCTTTCTCTAGCACTGTCTCCGAAGACGCAGAGCCCGGCACTATAATCGCCATGATAAACATACAAGACCTTGACTCGGGCGATAACAGCAGAGTCACGTGTTCTATCGAGCGTAACGCTCCGTTCAAAATTGTGGCGTCGTTAAGTAATTACTACAACCTAGTGACAGATTCAGCACTGGACAGGGAACACATAGCGGAATATAACATCACAATAACTGCAGTGGATTCTGGAAGCCCAACCCTTTCAAGTAAAGAAGTGCTGTCCATTAAATTATCAGATGTGAATGATCATGCACCTCAGTTTGAGCAAGAAGTCTATAATGTCTATGTAGCTGAGAATAACCAAGCCTCCATGTCTGTCCTCACTGTAAAAGCAGATGATGCGGACTGGGGACTGAATTCCAGAGTGTCATATTTTCTTGTAGATGGGGAGTTAAACGGCGCGCCACTGGCATCATATATCTCCGTAAATGCGGACAGCGGAGTGGTTTATGCAGTTAAATCATTTGACTATGAACAATTAAAATCTTTTAAAATTCAAGTCAAAGCTCAAGATGGGGGCTCACCCACGATGTCCAGCAATGCCACGTTAAACATATTTATCCAAGATCAGAATGACAACGCTCCTCAGGTTCTCTACCCAGTACAGACCGGTGGCTCTGTGGTGGCTGAGATCGTGCCTCGTTCAGCAGATGTCGGATATCTGGTCACTAAAGTGGTGGCTGTTGATGTGGACTCTGGACAGAACGCCTGGCTCTCATACAGACTCCAGAAAGCCACAGACAGGGCGCTGTTTGAAGTGGGAGCGCAGAATGGAGAGATACGAACTGTGCGCCAGGTCACTGACAAAGATGCTGTGAAACAAAAGCTGACTGTAGTTGTGGAGGATAACGGACAGCCATCTCGCTCAGCTGTAGTTAACATCAATGTAGCTGTAGCGGACACATTCCCGGAAATGCTCTTGGAATTCACAGAGCTTACCCGTGACAATCATTATAATGATAATCTAACTTTTTATTTAGTCCTGGCTCTTGCTGCAGTTTCAGTCCTATTCATTGTTTCAGTTATTGCGATCATTTCAGTAAAAATCTACAGATGGAGGCAGAAAAGATTGTTCTATAAATCTGCTGCAAATCTGCCTGTGATTCCTTATTACCCACCGAGCTACGCAGATGGCACTTTGCAGCATGTGTACAATTATGAGATGTGTGGAACCACTGACTCAAGGATGAGTGATGTAAAGTTTGTCAGGCCGTACAGCCAAAATACACTCGGGAGTGTGAGTCTCATGGGGACTGTGCAGAGAGAAAAGAACGGCCTAGATGACACTGACCTGCTCTCAGAGGTGAGGCTTCTTCCTACGAGCTTCTCTTGCAGTCTGCTTGTGCAGGAGGAATCTCTGGGTCACCCCAAGGTTTAGTCTGTTCCACATGGCTGTGCGTATCTTTCAAAGAGAAACAGTATGAACTACATTTTAGTAAAATGCATTTTTCTTTTTGTTGTGGTTTTCCATATATATATGGAAATACCTGATGGTGCAGGATGTTCCTTAACCAGCACCCATATTTTTCTAACAAAATTATTTTTTTTATATTTGTAAGGTATTTAAAGTTATTGCATTACGCGTGTTTGATTAAATCAGTTCAGTCTTCCCCTTTAAAAATATCATGGCATGGTTCACATTGACCCAATTTTCACTCAACTCACACTCTGCTTGTCTCCCTCTCTCTCTGACACACACACACACACACACACACACACACACACACACACACACACACACACACACACACACACACACACACACACACACACAAAGCCCTGACACTCTGCGCTTCTGTGCTGCAACAATGACCCTTTGTTTGCTGATTTTTGTACAGTATTAAGGGCATACAGTCAAACATGAGCATATTTAGTGTTTGATAAATCAATTGACATATAAGACATACAAGAATGTTTCTGTGCACTAAATAAGGCTTTATTCTGTCTTTTGCTCAGTATTAAACAGTATCTCTCATTGATTCTGACAACGAACCCATTCACTTCACCCCTACTGAAGGAGACATGGTAGACTGTGCTATAGAGTCTTTGTAAATCAGAAAATTCTCTCATTAGCATCAACTAGTTTTGTTTTATCTGCATTGGTGCAGTGGGTTTTGCCCTTGAGAGCTTTTAGGTGCTGGGAGTGGTGCAGCTGCAATAACGCCACACATCTGCCTGACCACAGCCTGTGGTTTGTGTATGCTCATTCTGTTTTGACTGATATTTTTGTTGCTGCAGTGCTACTGTGGACTATACTTACTCTGTTTTGTTGATCAAAATGTGGGTGTATCTGAGCGAGCTGTGTGCTGCAGTGAGACTGTGCCAGGTCATTCTGGTTGCCATGGAGATGCAGTCCAGAGCTCTTAAAGAAACATGATTATGTGGTACTGATAATGTTCATGTTCTTATAGCAGTTATTTGAATAGGGATAAAGAAATGTATTGATAATGTAAAAAAACATCAAATTGTCCTTCCATTTTGATATCAACAAAAGAAAAAATCATTTAAATAATTTTCATGGCCATGCTGTAAAGCTATTTAAGGTATTTTAAGCCAAAACATGTAAAAGCCTCTTACTTGCCAGTTGTACCATATATGTTAACCTAAGCTCAGCTGGGAGAGATGATTCCTTGTCTGTTTACAAAGAAAATGACAATAATTTAGAAGAGGAAATGTAAATTTAGTTTTGTCGCCTTGAGGACTTTTGAAACACCATGTACTGAAAACTGAATATATCCATTGACTGAAAGAATCATTCTGGTGCTGTCCATGGTCCTGCACGTACAGTACTGTTTTGGGCAAAAGCATTATGAGGTCTCTACTCTTGTGAGTTACAGTGTATCAGAGTTTACACATAATTTACCACTGGATTAGATTTACATAAATAGCAAAGCTGTAGGATATATTTGTTGTGTTAGAATAGGAATGTGAGTTTTCAATCCTGGAGACTCCTGCTATGATGCTGCAGGTCAGATTCAACCTGACTATGATTACTTTGGCATGACATGACCTATAGGCTAATAATTAAAATATCTTCAATTTTATAAATATTCTAATGTTGATAACAACTGGTTATGTTTTCCACCACTGTAACAAATTTAATCATTGTTTAGTCTTCACATTCTATATGCTCACCTTAGTCTTAAGGGTCAATAATTACCTGCCTTTGTTAAAACCCTGAAATGAAGCAACCTCATTGAAATTTGAACTGCAAATTTATTTTGCATGATAAATCATCCTGTGACTCGTCACAAAGTTTATGTCTATTTTTTCTATAGTGCAGAAGAAAAGATGTACTTTGTGCATGTGTGTGTGTGTGTGTGTATGAGAGTGAGAGAGAAAAGAGAGAGAGAGAGAGAGAGAGGGAGAGAGATTTTATGGTTGTTGTTTGTGGTTTTTATGGGTTTTGTGGTTTATAATTAGTTTTCTATCTGTCAGTCACTCTGGTGGTGTAGAAATTTCATGGAAATATAAACAAAAGCAGTGCTTGACTTTTTCATTTAGGGTCACTCTAGAAAAAAAAATCAGGAGATTTCAGCGTGAAGAAAAATATAGGAGGTTTTCTATGAGTTGAACATATTGATGAATATTAAATAAATAAATAAACAAACAAATAAATAAATAATTACTTTGAGTAAACATTTAATATTAAGAAATCTTTACCTTTTTCATGTTATTAACATAATGTGAGGTCATGTATCATTTTATATTTGTTTAACTATTAATAATGCTCCTGCATCAGTATCATATTACTAAATGCTGATAACTAAATAAAGTTATCAAGAACTTGATAATGTGATAACTAATACAGTTAAAAATTTTATAAATCATTAATTTAGCATCAGTTAATGAATAAATTAAATATATTTTTATTCACGCTGGTTAGTGTGACACAATCACAATAGGGCAGAAACCTTGCTGCAAGCCAGAGACAGCAATACTGAATGCAGAAAAAAAGAAAGAAGGTCAAACAGTGACAGCAAAATCATAGACACCATTATAAGCATGGAACCACCAGTGAACAATATTTAAGTAAAACAAGACAAATGAAAAAGAAATGTATCTTTATGTGCACTATGCAGTCTTACAGCAGGACACAAACCTTTTTTTTTTTTTTTTTTAGTTTAAAAAAAAATCACTGAAATTAAATAAAATAAATGCCCAAGTGTTTATGGCAGCTTATGTGGCATGACTTCATTAGTGCTCTAGTGCACTCTACAAACACCCAGTGTTGGATTATCACTTTCAGAGGTCACTTGAGTTCAGCTGGACCTTCATAAGCAGTGCTTTGTGATATTTTAGGAGTTTTCTGTTTATGATGCTAATAAGGTACATTACATGTGTCGGAGGTGTAAGAAGAGTGGCATGTGTCATCACTTTGGCCATCATTTGTTCCAAAATGCTTCCCTCTGTCAGAGCTGGTACTTTTTTTTTTTTTTTTACTTTTATTTCATTTTATTTAAATTTCTTGTTTTTAACATGAGAAACAAGAATCTTGAACAGGCACAGGGGACTCCTTTTGTGTATGCTTTTGTGACATAAACATAAATGTTTGCTCTTACTTAATTTCATTTGTCTATGGCATTTGGAACATGTCCTTATCCAGAAAACTTTGAAAGTGTCCCCAAGTGCAGTCACAAAAAGCATCAAGCGCTACAAAGAAACCGGCTGACATGCGGCCCGCCCCGGGAAAGGAAGACCGAGAGTCGCCTCTGCTGCGGAGGATAAGTTCATCCGAGTCACCGGCCTCAGAAATCGCAGGTTAACAGCGGCTCAGATCAGAGAGCAGGTCAATGCCACACAGAGTTCTAGCAGCAGACAACACATCTCTAGAACAACTGTTAAGAGGAGACTGTGTGAATCAGGCCTTCATGCTAGAATATCTGCTAGGAAACCACTGCTAAGGACAGGCAACAAGCAGAAGAGACGCGTTTGGGCTAAAGAACACAATAAAGAACACAATAAAGAAAACTCGCTGAATGAGAAGGGGTGTCCAAACTTTTGGTCTGTACTGTATATTTATCATATTATACATTTAAGGAGGTGAAAGTTGAGGGCCTCTCTCATGGGCCAAACATTGGCAGCTAGGTGGTGCTGGGGGTCGAGCCTGTTACCTTTTGAAGTGCATAGTACCCAATCTCTTAGCCACTGTCTTTCATTAACATAATTTTTTTTTTTCATACTGCTTTCTCGGTATGGCAGCTAAGTTCACCTCATAATTAACTTTTTGAAGCAGCATGAAAAGTTCAAAGAGTTGTTGCTGCAGCGAACATGTCTCTGGCATTGAAGTGAAAATGTCCCTGGCATTTAAACCAAACTAAAAACAGAGTGGTAAATATAATAAATAATATATGTGCAAAATGAAGCAAACAAAAAAACATGCATACTATACTGTACAGTACATAGTGTATATACCATATTGAGGTATTTTGAAGAAGTACTTGTCATGGCTATGCATACTGTATGCAATGCATCAGCTAATTGTGTGCAGACTGGTTAGCCTTATGATTTTAAAAAAGTGTTTCATGTATGTGTTTTTTTTTTTAATTACACCGATCTAGGGTAAAATCAAAGTTACATGAACAGTGTCCTAAAAATAAATGCAAAATAAATAAAATAAAAGTAACAATTTTAGATGCTTTTATAAGGTAAGACTAACAAAGGAACATTTTACTGACTGTAGGTCATGCCCCAGCTGAAATCAAGCTTGACAGAAGGTTAACTATCCCTCTAATCAAAACACAAATGGCCTTCTTTCTATCTGTTCTCATCCAGCTGTCATATTACTAGTGCAGGAGACAAAAAAAAAAAAACGGCCATGTGGAAGACAGGGAGTGGCCTCTGCGGTGAAGCCTTTTGTTTGTAATTCACCTAATAAATCCTGCACATATTGTATATTACACTGCTAACCTGATCGTCATTCCTTCATAACATTCTGCCATAAAATAAATCAAGCTGTCAGCATTTTGTTGTATTAGACATATTTGATTACTCTGTTTGTTTTGGTATTTGTTATGTGTATAAATGCCTCTAAATCACTTGAAATAACCTTGTATTTGATCCTTTTTCTGTAAAATAGTTTTATCTTTTAAAATGTTTTTTTTTCTCTTCATCTCCTCCCTTTCTAGCCTCTCCATCTCTTCCACCTACAGATATTATGATATGCAATGTTTCTTTCTCTGTCTTACTATTTTTTTTTATATTCACAACCCTCATCTCAACGTGAGGTGGATGTGTTTCCATAGCAACAGACTGGGTTGCTCGTGGCAGACGGGTCCATTTTTATCTATAAGGAGGGGGGATATGATTTCCACTGGGAGTTCAATGTGGTGTTTGTGTTAAAAAAAAAAAGGAGAGGTTGGGTAGGGTCTCTCTCTCTCTCTCTCTCTCTCTCTCTCTCTCTCTCTCTCTCTCTCTCTCTCTCTCTCTCTCCCCCCCTCCCTCCCTTTTCCTCTTTGTGAATGTTTGCACATGCGTACTACGCCTTCAGCTCTCATGCTCCCTCTTGTGTTTGCTATCATATAAACATAAAACATTTAATTTAGGTTGGTTTGTTGCTTTTATTTATTCTTCTTGGTCAAGTGTAATCCATGAGATTAAGTACCACTGTTGCTGTAACTCTGTCTTACCAAAACATTTTTTCTTCTTCTTTCCATGTCTTTCATCCACAAATCCCTGTTTTTCTCCAAATAAGGTAAGCATTCTTATTTTATAATAACACCACAAAATAGTAAAGACTGCATGTGAATAAACTGACGCTACATAACTGTATAAAGCATTCACAAAATAAGTAAGCATATCTTCAGAAAACAACCAACGTGGTGGTCTGCATTTCTATTACAGTATTTAACCAGCCTAAAATATAATTTCTTTATACACAGGCATTTCATAATCAGTAGTCTGTTTAGTAAACCTAGCTACAATACAAATTCATAATTGCAGTAATATCTTTTTAAAAAATTACACTGTATCTGATACTGAATAATAAAGTTAACATTGCAGCTTTTACATAGTATTCTAATGAATAAAAATAAAACAATTATTTCATAAGAAGTAAAAGATGATTTGTAATTATCAAAAGACACCTAATCAAAGTCAACCATAAACACGTCCATAGAAATGGATGCAGAACTGACATTCTCACAGACCCAAGAAACCCAAAATCTTATCATATAGAGAACTGTAATTTATTAGGCTTATCTTTTCTCTTCAATTAGTCCCTTGTGTATAATCAGAACTTGCTAAATTAACACATTTCAAAGGGCTGATTTTGACTTGATTAAATGATTAACATGTATCACTAATCACAAATTATAACAAACATTACACTTCATTATCACAATATCCAGGTGTTAAAAAAAATCACTGGCTGTGTATAAAAATAAAGTTTTATGTCTTGTGATTTAGTGAATTTAGAAATAAAGTTTCTGTCAAGGATTTTAGAATTGTCTTTTGTGGTCTAACCTGAAAATGCTAATATTTGAAACGAGGCTAAAATAGGGGCTGTTCAAAACCTTTAGATGGAATGTTAGATGTTTTCAAAGAAAAAAAAAGGTTAAATAAAATTACAATTAAAATAAAAAATAAAAAGCTTGAATAATATTTACATGTTGATGACTCCACGGTAAGTGCTTTGATCATATCTTTCTTGTATTTTCTATGTCTGGACGGTTAGTGAGATAATTATGCATGCCTCTTTAGAAGACAAAAATGTTTCCCAGCATCTTCGTAATTCGTTGAAATGCGTACGTACATATAGCCAACTAGCACAGAAACAAAACACACACACACACACACACACACACACACACACACACACACACACACACACACACACACACACACACACACACACACACAAACATTCCCCAAGGTGGAAAAGAAGTGCAGCTGCCTGAACTGGCCGCCTGGATGGCGCTGTCCAGCTTTGTGGTTCTGAAATTCAGCATCGCCACTTAATGTGCCTCATCTTTGCTTCCTGTGTTGCTAGGAAGATCAGCTCAGTTAGAGAGGCGATTTAAAAACAGAATTAAGGCTACCCTTTCTAGATTACTGTTGTGGCCCTTATCTGATACAAACACAGGTTTTCTTTTTACCTTTCTTTTTATGTGGCACAAATGGTTTGTGTTGTGTATAATCCCGATCCGCTGTCTTGTATCTCTTAAATCTGCAAACACAAATACTGTAGCAGCACATGCTGCGTTTCCTTTCTGTCACCACATGACGGCAGATATAGCCCAGGAAGCTCAGAGTCAGTCGGAAAACTGAACTGGATTGAAACACATCATTAGGACGCATTTGATGAAGTACTAAATGCAATTAGTGGATACATTGTATACATTCATAGATTTTTATATAATAATAATAATAATAATAATAATAATAATAATAATAATAATAATACCCATCTTTGCTTTATATAATAATAATAATAATAATAATAATAATAATAATAATACCCATCTTTGCTTTATATATATTATATATAATAATAATAATAATAATAATTATTATTATTATTATTATTATTATTATTATTATTATTATTATAATTATTATTATCATTATTATTACTATTATTATTCACTTTTTATTTTATTTTTATAGTGCTTTAAACAGTGGTCACTGTCGCAAAGCAGCTTTACAGAATCAAAAGAAAATTGTTGAAATGTGTATTATTATTATTAATATAAAAAATAATGCTCATCTTTGCTTTATATATATATAAAATAACTATTCACTTTTAATTTTATTTTTATAGTGCTTTAAACATTAGTCACTGTCGCAAAGCAGCTTTACAGAATCAAAACCAAATTTGTTGAAATGTGTAAAAAAATTATTATTATTATTATTATTATTATTATTATTATTATTATTATATTTAAGCGCATAGCATTTATTTAAGCATTTGTTTATCTATTTATTGGTCAAATCGTCTCTCTGACCCTCAGATTTTTTATCTGTATAGAAAAATCTGTACAACGTGCCCTCCTTTAACACAGAGACCGGATCTGACTGGTTCTCTCTGATGTTGAGAGCACCAATCAAGTGTAGTTCTGCACAAAGAGATCTACTCCCTCCCTAGTGTGTGTGCTGTCATACCATGCTCAGAGCCAACGAAAAATCTGAGCTAGTGTTTCTTCAACAAAAGGAGCCCTTCTTTTACCCTGAATCATGTTTTCAATACACGGATTGGGTTTTGGTATTTGCCATGAACGCTATGTAACGTTAGGATATACTGGATAATCGGTTTGCGTTATTTGAGACACGATGGGAAGGATTTCGTTTTTCTGGAGGGAGATATACTGCTGTTATTTCATCTTCATGTGGAATACAATAGAGGCGCATGTGCGCTATGTCATTCCAGAGGAGCTGAGGGGTGGATCGGTGGTTGGAAATATCGCTAAAGACCTTGGTTTGGATTTTTCTGAGGTTGCAGTTCGTAAACTGAGAATAGCCTCCGAGTCGGGTAAGCAGTTCTTCAGTGTGGCCGCGGACAGCGGCGAGCTCATTGTGAATGAAAGAATCGACAGAGAGAGCCTTTGTGGGCACGCCGTGCCGTGTTTGCTGCCCCTGGAAGCAGTTGTAGAAAATCCTCTGCAGTTGCACCGCGTTGAGATTGAAATACAAGACATCAATGACCACACTCCGAGTTTTCATTCAAATCGGCGTGTTTTAAATATTCCTGAGTCGATAAACCCTGGCGCAAAATTTCTTCTCGAGAGCGCCGATGACCCTGACGTCGGATCAAATTCTTTGCAGGCGTACACTCTGGGAAGCAATAAACATTTTGTGTTAAATGTAAAAACTCAAGACGGCATTAAAATCCCCGAGTTAGTTTTGGACAAACCGCTCGATCGAGAAAAGCAGGCTACACACAGACTTATCCTGACGGCGGTAGACGGCGGAAAACCCGTGCGATCTGGTACTTGTGAAGTCGAGGTCATAGTTCTTGATATTAATGATAATGCGCCGCAGTTTGAGAAGTCTTTTTATGAAGCAAACGTGGCTGAAAATGAACTAATTGGAAATGAAATTATTAGGGTTGGCGCTGTAGATTTAGACGAGGGCGCAAATGGAGAAATTGAGTACGCTTTTGCAGACAAAACATCTGACGCGTTAAAGGCGGTTTTTGATATTAACCCAACTACTGGCGTGATTACTGTAAAAGGAAAGATCGATTTTGAACAAGCGAATTTGTATAAATTCGACATAATGGCAAAAGACAAAGGAAACCCGCAGATGGAAGGGCACTGTAGTGTAAAAATAATGATCAGTGACATTAATGACAACGCTCCAGAAATAGTTATTACATCTCTGTCCAGCCCAGTGCCCGAAAACTCCCCGAATAACACAGTCGTGGCGCTGATTAGCACTAAAGATGCAGATTCCGGCGCAAATGGTAAAGTGAATCTCACGGTGGCCTCCGGCTCACCATTTAAACTGACTCCTTCTCTATCTAATCGTTACACACTGGTTACAACCGGGTCACTAGATCGAGAGAAATACCCTGAGTACCAGATCAAATTATATGCAGTTGATTCTGGCTTGCCAACTCTGCATGCAGAAAAAATGGTCGAAATTAGCATCTCCGATGTCAACGATAATCCTCCCGTTTTCTCTCAAAAGTCGTATACAGTTTACACGAGAGAAAACACTGTTCACGGCTCAATTCTGTGTTCCGTATCAGCACATGACCCGGATCTTGGTCAAAATGCTAAAATTTCCTACTCCATTTTGGAATCTAAAGTCCAAGATGTATATGTCTCGTCGTATATCTATATAAACTCGGATAATGGCAGCATTTACTCTATGCACTCTTTTGACTATGAAAAGATGAAAGTGTTTCAGATCCAGGTCCAAGCGAAAGATCACGGCTCTCCGTCTCTGAGCAGCAACGCCACGGTTCGTGTTTTTATCGTGGACCAGAACGACAACGCCCCCGCTGTCATTTACCCCTCTGCACTCATGGGCTCTGTCTCTCATCAGAGGATGCCCCGCTCCGCTAAAGCAGGACACCTCGTTACTAAAGTCACAGCAGTGGACGCTGACTCGGGCCATAACGCCTGGATTTCCTATCGGCTAGCGGAGGCCACGGACGCGTCGCTGTTCGCTGTCAGTTTACACACAGGAGAGGTGAGGACTAAGCGCTCTGTGTCAGAGCAGGATGACTCCTCTCAGAGACTGCTCATAGAGATAAAGGACAACGGAGAACCGGTGCAGTCCACCACAGTCACTCTGGATATACTGATAGAGGACGCCTTTCATGAACCAATCTCAGACTTCAGACACAAAAACCCAGAACCCGATCAGAAAAGTGGCAAAATCACACTATATCTCATCATTTCTCTTGCTTCTGTCTCGCTGTTGTGTTTGGTGACATTTTTTATTATGTTGATAAAATGCGCTCGAGGCAGTAGAGGCGGCTCGAGTTGCTGTATCAGACGGGGCGATGGCGAGTCTAAAAACCACAACAGAAACCTGCAGATCCAGCTCAACACTGACGGACCCATTAAATATGTGGAGGTGCTGGGAGGAGACATGATGTCTCAGAGTCAGTCGTTCGGCTCCTATCTCTCTCCAATGTCCGAATTCAGTGATTTCACCCTCGTTAAACCGAGCAGCACCACAGACTTCACAAACACTCTAAGCGTGCTCGATGCGTCACTACCGGACAGCACGTGGAAATTTGAGAGTCAGCAGGTAACCAATTATTCTTTATTTATATATATGTGGCGCATTTTATTTGAAGCATTTTGTAGTAAATTCAGAGCTGTTGTGGATGAGAGTTGCGGCTAGTTTAAAGAGAAGCATAATGTTGAGGGAAAATCTTTACTTTACTGCACATACTATCTTGTACTGTTAGAGCTTGCCATGTAGATATATTTATATACTGTACGTGTTTAACATTCGTAAATATACTTCCTGTCAATGAAGCAAGTGAATACATTGACAACCTCAATATTCACTTCTATTACTTTGCACTCAGTCCGTGAACAATGCAAATTTGCTCACTACTTTCAATCCTTTTATTCATCATAATTAATAGCTCTTGCACACAATTAATAATAAACCACCTTAAGAATTGACAGAAAAAAAGTTACAGAACTAATGCATTGCAGCAAAGTGTTTTTATTCTCCCCGCCGTTTGTATTTCAACATCTTTGCAAGGCAGAAAAATGGTCCCTGTGTTATGTCTCTAAGGTGCGTGTTATGTTATTCTGCGCTCTTTTAACCTATCTAAGGGGTCTACTACCTTAAAAGCATCAAACAGGTTTATTTTATAATCTCCTCTCTTTATGAGTCATCATTGCACTCAGAAGCGACTCTACAGTGCGTTGTGACCATATAGGCAAAATTTGCAGAGGGTTTCTTAAACCAGCAATCATAGCCATTATTTTATGAATAATAAATAATTTCGTCATCCCTCGGGGGCCCTCTACTGGCATGGAGCCGCAAGCGGTGCCTACTTTGCCTGCTGACAAGCACCAAGTTTACTTGCATTTCATAATAAATTGTGATTAATAAAAAATGCTACATGTAAAACAATGAATGAGAACTTCAAAGTAAACTATTAATGACACAGAAATATAGTTTAAATAGTTTTAAATGATGACAAACCAAGGTAACTAAGACAAACAGAAACAAGGGACATTTTTTTTACCTGCTCATAATTTTGTCCATAGTTGCTCAACCATGTTGGTAGCTTGTGAACTAAACGTTGCTCCTTGTCCAGTGAAATGAAACACAAACATGCAAGTTCACTTTGTTCTGTAAAATAATGTTTCAACAAATGATGTACAAAGTAGGCCACTGAAAATGGCCACAGTTACAGGCAGCAAAGGTGCCTCCTTATCATTATCCACAGAAATGTGTGTGCATACAAATACAATATTATTAGCCAGTGCATGTGACAGATGACACAATCTTAGATGGAAAGTAATCCTGTGACATAACCTGGCTGACAGCAGCCAGATAACTTTATTTACAGCTAACTTATTATTATTTATATTATTGGTTGAATTCTATTTTAGTAAAAGCCACGGCTAAGCCTTCACAAAATTAGCTACATTAAAGAAATAACCATAACATACTGCTTTAAAAAAATTACACTTTCGACATGAAGGGACAAATGGGCAGAGGCTCCCTGGGCCACTTCTTTGCACGTGCATGAATACATGCCTTTTGGTTTGTTACTGCGTTCTTATTATATTAAGCTACATGCATGATTCTCTCTCTCTCTCTCTCTCTCTCTCTCTCTCTCTCTCTCTCTCTCTCTATTTTGAGCAGTCATATCACTATCCAAAAGCTGAATTTTTTAAAAGTGCTATGAAAATCTGTTTCTCAGACCAAAACCGTGGAATTTCTTTTTGTCTAAGAATTTGGTATCTATTAATTATCATGCTCAATCATTTACTCAACAACCTTTTCAAACTAGGATTTTTTTAAGCTTTTGTGAGTATTTACAAAACTATAAATATGTTTTTTGCACATTTCTCTGCCCAGCCTCCTCCTTTTCTTTTAAACATTATAAATAATTTATAAAGATCCTGTCTTTTTAAACCAGAGCAGCCTATTCTGTTCAGTCCATTGGACGACCCTCCACCAATAGCAAGCTGAACCATACAAAGAGATCTACTCCCTCCCCTTTCTATTGTGCCTCTGCTCTCACAAGAGGAGCTTCACCCTGGAGCGAGGTATATGCGTAAAGTGAGGCTCTTGTTCCAACAGCAGAAAAAAAAAAACGGATGTTACATTTTGCAATGCGTTTCAAACTCATTTTTGACACTTTACATCGATGTTTGTTCGAGTAGACCCTTTGATGATAAATATGCGCAGAAAATGGCGGATTGCCGGGCTGCTCTATGCGTTTGCTTTGTGGAATATTACCGAGGCGCAGATTCGTTACACAATACCAGAAGAGCAAAACGAGGGCACTGTTGTTGGAAATATCGCCAAAGACCTGGATTTAAAATTATCTGACGTGCTTGAACGGAATTTACGGATTGCTGTGGAGTCTGGAAAGCAGTATTTCGGCGTTGATTCAACAAAGGGCGAGCTGGTTGTGAAGGAGAGAGTTGACAGGGAGCATTTGTGCCCGCAAAGTACTACATGCATTCTTCCTTTAGAGGCTATTTCAGAAAATCCGTTGCAACTGCATCGTTTTGAAATAGAAATTCAAGACATCAATGACAATTCTCCAGTTTTCCTTAAAAAAGAAAACTCTTTGAATATTTATGAATCAATCGCGGCTGGAGCAAGATTTCGGTTAGAATCCGCACAGGATCCTGATGTAGGATCAAACTCGCTGCGCACTTACACACTGAGCAAAAATGAATATTTTGCACTAGATGTAAAAATAGCTAAGGATGGATCTCGTGTGCCAGAGCTTGTAATAGAAAAATCTTTGGATAGAGAAAAACAGTCAGTAATCAGTCTCACGCTCACTGCTTTAGATGGCGGCAAACCTGCACGTTCTGGCACAACAAAAGTCTCCATTAGCGTGCTTGACACGAACGATAACGCTCCATTATTTGAAAAAACTCAATATGACGAGCAAATCACAGAAAACACGCCCGCAGGAGTGGTTGTGCTTAGTGTAAAAGCTATAGATCTAGACGAAGGCGCAAACAGAGAGGTGAGTTATTCGTTTGGTCCTCACACCCCGGACACGGTAAGCAATTTGTTTTCTGTTGATCCAGTCAATGGTGAGATTAAAATAAAAAATACAATAGATTATGAAACCGACCGGTCCTTTGATTTTGATATTGTAGCGAGAGATAAAGGAAGTCCCCCAATGGAGGGCGTCTGTAGTGTCCATCTGGATGTATTAGATATTAACGATAACGCACCAGAGATCATATTAAAATCCTCCCCGAGTCCTGTGCGGGAAGACGCTTCTAGTGGCACAGTAGTAGCTTTAATAAGTACGAAAGACTTAGACAAAGGTGATAACGGTCAGGTTACTTTGACCTTATTACCTGGAACGCCATTTTCCTTAAAAACATCTTTATCAAGCCATTACACTTTAATCACAGATCAGAAACTGGACAGGGAAGCGCACTCTGCATATTCGGTTGTGATTGTTGCCTCTGATTCAGGATCGCCACAGCTCACGTCTAAGCAAGAAATACTTGTAAATGTTTTAGACGTAAATGATAACGCACCTGTTTTCACGCAACGGTCATATGTTGTGCACGTTAAAGAAAACAGCGCTGCTGGATCAATACTGTGTTCGGTGTCGGCTTCTGATCCTGATCAGGGAGAGAATGCCAAAATTGCTTATTCTATTTTAGAGTCCAGAGTACTCGACGCGCCACTGTCATCTTATATCTATATTAATTCAGACAACGGGACCATCTTTAGCATGCACTCATTTGATCACGAAAAGATGAAAGTGTTTCAGATCCAGGTCCAAGCGAAAGATCACGGCTCTCCGTCTCTGAGCAGCAACGCCACGGTTCATGTTTTTATCGTGGACCAGAACGACAACGCCCCCGCTGTCATTTACCCCTCTGCACTCATGGGCTCTGTCTCTCATCAGAGGATGCCCCGCTCCGCGAAAGCAGGACACCTCGTTACTAAAGTCACAGCAGTGGACGCTGACTCGGGCCATAACGCCTGGATTTCCTATCGGCTAGCGGAGGCCACGGACGCGTCGCTGTTCGCTGTCAGTTTACACACAGGAGAGGTGAGGACTAAGCGCTCTGTGTCAGAGCAGGACGACTCCTCTCAGAGACTGCTCATAGAGATAAAGGACAACGGAGAACCGGTGCAGTCCACCACAGTCACTCTGGATATACTGATAGAGGACGCCTTTCATGAACCAATCTCAGACTTCAGACACAAAAACCCAGAACCCGATCAGAAAAGTGGCAAAATCACACTATATCTCATCATTTCTCTTGCTTCTGTCTCGCTGTTGTGTTTGGTGACATTTTTTATTATGTTGATAAAATGCGCTCGAGGCAGTAGAGGCGGCTCGAGTTGCTGTATCAGACGGGGCGATGGCGAGTCTAAAAACCACAACAGAAACCTGCAGATCCAGCTCAACACTGACGGACCCATTAAATATGTGGAGGTGCTGGGAGGAGACATGATGTCTCAGAGTCAGTCGTTCGGCTCCTATCTCTCTCCAATGTCCGAATTCAGTGATTTCACCCTCGTTAAACCGAGCAGCACCACAGACTTCACAAACACTCTAAGCGTGCTCGATGCGTCACTACCGGACAGCACGTGGAAATTTGAGAGTCAGCAGGTGAGGGGGTGATTTATTATGTATAATCAAATCCAACCTTTTCAACTCTGTTAAGATTCTGTATCACTCCGTCTTTTGCCCATATTTTTACATTTTAAGCACCGCTTTTATTTAAAAAAAAACGTGGATTGTATGATGATGTTTATCTTTATTATAAAAGTAGGCTTCCTACATAAAAGTACGTAAATTGTGTTATTTTGGTTTCCATATTGTTCGCCGATGGTCCTAAGCCTGTTTCATATTTATTCGTTTAATGGAGAAAATATATATATTGTAGATTTCTAAGGATATGGTGCTTGGTGGCTGTACCTTATTCACAGTTTGATGACAAATTTATAATTTAGTGATTTCCAACGAACGAAGGATGTTTAACCTTAATTACATTTTTTATTTCATTTATATATGGCCGTGTATCTCATCTCATCTTACCTTTTCCTACCTTAAGGACGTATTTAGCGATTGCCTGAGATGTTGATGCTTTTGCATGATCCACTTCATATGTAACAATTTTCTTTTTAATTTCATTCTGCTCGTCCACAGAAGCGAGATATCACAAATAATCATCTTCATAAAATAATGATTTTATGTAGTTTAAAGTCTGTTTAAATATTATTGTCCACTTTTAAGTCAACAAAGCTTTTACAATGTTATCTGACAGATATAACACAATGACCCGCTAATTTGCTGCCCTTTATAGACTTTTTGTGCTTTGAAGAAACAACGCGCTACTCCACGCGTTTCCATCCATTTATATTATTCCATCTAGCGGCCAAAATGGGAAATGCACCAAGGGCTAATAGACATCAGTTTTGGAAACAGTTGCTTGTCTCATACTCTCTCTGTAAAAAAAAGAAGTGGACAGCACTGTAGCTATGTTCTAGTTCACGTCATCATGTTCAGATGACCGAATTTTGGGGATAGTATACGATCGAGATGTTGTTGAGCTGAAAATGTTTCTAAAATCTGTCCACCCTATCGCCACCCTAATGATAAAAGACGGCATGCTGTCAACTCACAACTGTCTTTTACAGGGCTGCTGTAAAACGCCATACACTATTGCACGATTGAATTGTGATAATTTTGCTACATTGCGATTAATAATGTAATGTTGCCATGCAACATTTAAAGCTGTTTTGCCTTTATACCACCAATGAAGCGGGTAAATTAAATATTATCAATGTAAAAATCTGTGTTTAGAGCTCGGACGCCACAAGACTAGCGTTTATTCTCCGATTTTATTTTCTACTGGATAAGCAGAAGGACAATGCAAGGTTTGGGAGAAAAAATATTGTAAAGATATCTAGTAGAATACACTAGACATGATAAAGTGATGTGGTAAAGTTTAAAATAAGATGTAATAAAATTTTAGAAATATTATATTAAAACTAACTTGTACACTCCATATGCACAGTATAGACAAGAAGACAAGACAAGTCATAATAACAATTTATATGAAAATCACCATTTGGCATTAGGAGGTTTAAATGCATAATGTGGGTGTATTTTAAGGGAGAAACATTCTTCTTAAACTTGTACGTTTTATTTTTATCTGAAAATATTCCTTTTAGACATACGATTTCAAAATAAATTTTTAAAGTAATATTACTTGACTAATTATAGGTACTGCATTTAAAGCATTTGCTTACAACTATGCACTACACCGTGCTGTTATCAGTCTGCCTATATCACTCATGTCCCTTTAAGGCTCTGCTCAGGCTTGTGAGCAATTGGAGCGCTGTCCGCCAATAGGGTGCTGAAACACACAAAGAGATCCAGTCTCTCCTCCAAGCACTCTGAGTGCCATATTCCACAAGCAAAGAGAAGGGACAGCGTTCACAATGAGAACAGTTTTACAGTCAGCGTTTTGGGATTCCGATTATGGATTAGGACGAACATTTTAAATTGCAATGGTTTTGGAAGTAGAATGTTTATCTTCGCACGCAAGGAAATGGGAGCGTTGACATGGAAATCGCGTTATTCATGGCAAATGCTGTGGCTTTTCTGCCTCGTTTGGAGTACAATAGAGGCGCAGATTCGCTACTCCATTCCCGAGGAATTAAAAATAGGGTCTGTGGTTGGAAACATCGCAAAAGATCTGGACCTTGGACTTTCTGAAATATATGATCGTAAATTACAGATAGCAAGCGAATCTGGTAAGCAGTATTTCGGTATTGATTTGGGGAAGGGGGAGCTAATAATTACAGACAGAGTCGACAGGGAACAGATATGCGCTACAATCGCGAGGTGCGTGTTAACGCTAGAAGCGATTATAGAAAACCCATTACAAATGTATCGCGTGGAAATAGACATACAAGATGTGAATGACAATTCGCCGTTTTTTCTTAATAATCAAATCGTTGTTAATGTCGAGGAGGCTAGAGTGCCGGGGGCAAGATTTCGTTTGGAAACGGCAAAAGATCCAGATATTGGGTCAAATTCTTTACAGTCGTACGTGCTAAGTAAAAATGAATATTTCGTTTTAAGTGTGAAAAATAAGGACGGTGTGAAAACCCTTGAATTGGTTTTAGAAAAGGCTTTGGATAGGGAAAAGCAGTCCACGCACAACCTCGTGTTGACTGCAGTGGATGGTGGAAATCCGGCAAGGTCTGGAACAACTGCACTTATAGTTCAGGTGCAAGATAGTAACGACAATTCTCCTGTTTTTGAAAAGCCGGCATACAAGGTGAAACTGCCTGAAAACACGGCGCGAGAGACCGTAATTCTGACAGTTAAAGCCAAAGACGCAGACGAAGGCGCAAATAGCGAGCTGATTTACTCATTTGAACCGAGCACGCCAATGAGCATTCAAAATGTATTCTCTATTGACCAAGAAAACGGCGCCATCACTGTTAAAGATTATTTAGATTATGAATCAGTCAGTTCCTTTAAATTTGAGGTGATCGCTTCAGACAAAGGGGCTTCGTCTTTGGAGGGTCTCTGCAGTGTAGAGATTGAAATAGTGGACGTTAATGACAACGTGCCAGAGATTATTCTAAAATCTCTTCCTAAACCAGTTAGAGAGGATGCGGCCCCTGGTACAGTAGTAGCTCTAATAGGAGCAAAGGACAGTGATTCCGGTGAAAACGGAAAAGTCAGACTGAGCATCCAGCCGGGTTTACCATTCACATTAAAACCGTCTATTTCGAATTATTATGCCTTAGTCACGGATTCAAGTTTAGATCAGGAAACGTTCCCTAAATACACGGTAGAGATTATAGCGGAAGATTCCGGAAATCCACCGCTACGGTCTAAAACTCAAATATTTGTTGAAGTATTAGATGTAAATGATAATCCCCCGGTCTTCTTACAGCCTTCATATGTAATTTATGTGAAAGAAAACGTTAATGCCGGGAATGTATTATGCACCGTATCAGCTTCGGATCCAGATCAGGGAGAAAATGCCAAAATTTCATATTCAATTACAGAGTCGCGCATTCAGGGCATGTCAATCTCCTCTTACTTTTACATTAATTCAGACAATGGAAGCATTTTTAGCATGCACTCGTTTGATTATGAAAGAATGAAAGTGTTTCAGATCCAAGTCCAAGCGAAAGATCACGGCTCTCCGTCTCTGAGCAGCAACGCCACGGTTCATGTTTTTATCGTGGACCAGAACGACAACGCCCCCGCTGTCATTTACCCCTCTGCACTCATGGGCTCTGTCTCTCATCAGAGGATGCCCCGCTCCGCGAAAGCAGGACACCTCGTTACTAAAGTCACAGCAGTGGACGCTGACTCGGGCCATAACGCCTGGATTTCCTATCGGCTAGCGGAGGCCACGGACGCGTCGCTGTTCGCTGTCAGTTTACACACAGGAGAGGTGAGGACTAAGCGCTCTGTGTCAGAGCAGGATGACTCCTCTCAGAGACTGCTCATAGAGATAAAGGACAACGGAGAACCGGTGAAGTCCACCACAGTCACTCTGGATATACTGATAGAGGACGCCTTTCATGAACCAATCTCAGACTTCAGACACAAAAACCCAGAACCCGATCAGAAAAGTGGCAAAATCACACTATATCTCATCATTTCTCTTGCCTCCGTCTCCTTTTTATGTTTGGTGACATTTTTTATTTTGTTAATAAAATGCGCTCGAGGCAGTAGAGGCGGCTCGAGTTGCTGTATCAGACGGGGCGATGGCGAGTCTAAAAACCACAACAGAAACCTGCAGATCCAGCTCAACACTGACGGACCCATTAAATATGTGGAGGTGCTGGGAGGAGACATGATGTCTCAGAGTCAGTCGTTCGGCTCCTATCTCTCTCCAATGTCCGAATTCAGTGATTTCACCCTCGTTAAGCCCAGCAGCACCACAGACTTCACAAACACTCTAAGCGTGCTCGATGCGTCACTACCGGACAGCACGTGGACGTTTGAGTGTCAGCAGGTGAGGGGGAAAAGCACAGATATAGCATTGTCTTACCTTAAAGCTGAATATATTTTAAGAGAGAAAGGGAGCGAGTGAGATCGAGAAATAGAGAGAGATAATCTGTTTTCAGCACCGTAACGTGAACAGCGACATTTTAAATGCCCTCATGTAAGAGAACGTTCTGCTGTGATTTGTCTGCTATTTATATAATGCTTTTCTTGCGTTTATCATATGTTTATGTTTCTTTGGATTATTTATTTTCTACTGGTGACAAATCGTAGAGATATACTGAAATTATATAACCATCATTCAAGAGAAGAGGCGAAGTTTGCTTCTTCAAAAACCACACAACGCCTTTTAAAGCTTTTCAGTCTCTCTTTCTCTCTCTCAATAGCACTACGTGAACCCTGGCTTTTCTTCTCCTGCTGCTTCTAGGAGATTTGTGAACATTTTCCTCATTAATTTTTAGTTTGTATATATAAGCTAATATATACAAACTAAAGTTTTTTCAAATGGAATAAGAGTTTTACTGAAGTTATATTCAAAAAAGTGTACACAGCCTGACTACAGCTTAAAGGCAGAAGACACTTTGTCTTAATTTTCCTCCTCCTCTTCCTCCTCCTCCTTCTTCTTCTTAATAATAACAACAACAACAACAACAACAATAATAATAATAATAATAATAATAATAATAATAAATGTTTATTTTTTATGATGATGATGATCATGATTACTCCAGTAGATGTAGGCTACATTTGACTCTTTTTCATAGGGCAGAAGTAATTTCTTTATGAAATAAAAGTGAATGTGTGAATGTGTATTTGTGAATAATAATCGATCAGTTGCACATGGCCTATTTCCCTTTCGAAGCTACATATTTCAGTCTAAACTAGTCTAGAGCTCACTGTAGCTTTAAGAAGCACCCTGTTTCCCATTGGAATATATCAGCTGAGCTTTGTGCCAATGGTGTGCAAGATTGTACAAAGGGATCCACTCCCTCCCCCTTGCAAAGGAGCAGCAGCAGTACAATGCTAAGGCTGCAGAGAAAGAGCATGCTGTCGTTGTATGTTAAAATGCTGATTACAACATAGTGGACGCTTCAAAATGTCAGGATTTATATGATCAAGTGAAGGATTATCATGACGTTGATCTGTGGATTTAAGAGACCTGCTAACTAATGGAAAATAAGAATATTTTGATAAGATGATACACAAAATCAAAGAAGGGTGGAAAAGGACAGCGTGGAGGCTGCTCGGTGTGTCGGTTTTCTCTCTGCTGTGGAATATAACCGAAGCTCAGGTTCGCTATACCATTCCAGAGGAATTAAAGGAAGGCTTTGTGGTCGGAAATCTCGCCAAGGACCTTGGTTTTGACGTCTCAGATATCGCTCATCGTAAGTTACGAATAACCTCTGAGTCTAGCGGACAATATTTTCGTGTCGATTCAGAAAAGGGTGATCTGGTAGTGAATAGTAGGCTTGATCGTGAAGGCATTTGCGCACAAAGCGGCAGCTGTCTTTTACAGCTGCAGGTTGTTATTGAGAACCCTTTGCAGCTCCACAGGGTTGAAATTGAAGTACAAGATATAAACGACAACGCGCCGAATTTCCACACAAAAGATGGCGTGTTAAAAATACCAGAATCCAGTTCTACAGGAGCTCGGTTTCCTCTCGAAAGCGCCGAGGATCTCGACGTAGGTATTAACAGTTTGAGCTCCTATTCTCTGAGCAAAAGTGATTTCTTCCGTCTAAATGTAAAAACCCTTAAAGATGGAAGGAAAGTGCCAGAGCTGATTGTAGACAAACCTCTAGACAGAGAGAAACAGTCTGTCCACAAGCTCATTTTAACAGCCTTGGATGGAGGGAATCCGGTTAAATCCGGCACTGCTTTAGTGCAGATCATTGTTCAAGACGTTAACGACAACGAACCGAAATTTGAAGTGAGTGCGTATAAAGCTCAAGTGCATGAAAGCGCCGTGGCAGGTTCGAGTGTAATACAGATAAAAGCCACGGATTTAGACGAAGGTTCAAATAGTGAAGTTGAGTATTATTTTGGAGCTCACACTACCGATTCAGTGAAGCGAGTTTTCACTGTGAACCCAGATACAGGAGATATTACAGTATTGGGAAATTTAGATTACGAGATTACAAAGTCATATACTTTTGATGTATGTGCAAAGGATAAAGGAAATCCCGCTCTTGAGGGCCACTTGTCTGTTCAGGTAGACATTGTGGATGAAAATGATAACGCACCTGAAATTATTTTCACGTCTTTGCCGAGTCCTGTGCCTGAAAATGCGACAATTGGAACTGTAGTGGCACTCATTAATGTTAGAGATTTGGACTCAGGTGACAATGGCAAAGTCGAGCTAAACATTTCTCCGGATTTTCCTTTTAAACTTAAACCATCTTTTGATAATCATTACTCTCTGATTACTGATTCACGGTTAGACCGCGAAGTTAAATCGGAATATGACGTGGAAATTATTGCTCGTGATTCTGGTGTGCCATCTTTAAAAACTGAACAATTTGTTAATGTAAAAATACTTGATGTAAATGACAATCCACCGATTTTCTCTCAACCGTCTTATAGTGTGTATGTAAAAGAAAATAAACCAGCAGGAAATACGTTGTTTTCCTTAAAAGCGTTTGACACAGACACAGACAAAAACGCTTTAGTCTCATATTCTATCCTGGACTCGAAAATGAATCAAGTTCCGGCGTCGTCTTATTTTTATATAAATTCTGAGAATGGCACCCTGTACACCATGAGCTCATTCGACTATGAAAAAATAAAAATGTTGAGCATTATTGTCCAAGCGAAAGATCACGGCTCTCCGTCTCTGAGCAGCAACGCCACGGTTCGTGTTTTTATCGTGGACCAGAACGACAACGCCCCCGCTGTCATTTACCCCTCTGCACTCATGGGCTCTGTCTCTCATCAGAGGATGCCCCGCTCCGCTAAAGCAGGACACCTCGTTACTAAAGTCACAGCAGTGGACGCTGACTCGGGCCATAACGCCTGGATTTCCTATCGGCTAGCGGAGGCCACGGACGCGTCGCTGTTCGCTGTCAGTTTACACACAGGAGAGGTGAGGACTAAGCGCTCTGTGTCAGAGCAGGATGACTCCTCTCAGAGACTGCTCATAGAGATAAAGGACAACGGAGAACCGGTGCAGTCCACCACAGTCACTCTGGATATACTGATAGAGGACGCCTTTCATGAACCAATCTCAGACTTCAGACACAAAAACCCAGAACCCGATCAGAAAAGTGGCAAAATCACACTATATCTCATCATTTCTCTTGCTTCTGTCTCGCTGTTGTGTTTGGTGACATTTTTTATTATGTTGATAAAATGCGCTCGAGGCAGTAGAGGCGGCTCGAGTTGCTGTATCAGACGGGGCGATGGCGAGTCTAAAAACCACAACAGAAACCTGCAGATCCAGCTCAACACTGACGGACCCATTAAATATGTGGAGGTGCTGGGAGGAGACATGATGTCTCAGAGTCAGTCGTTCGGCTCCTATCTCTCTCCAATGTCCGAATTCAGTGATTTCACCCTCGTTAAACCGAGCAGCACCACAGACTTCACAAACACTTTAAGCGTGCTCGATGCGTCACTACCGGACAGCACGTGGAAGTTTGAGAGTCAGCAGGTGAGGAAAAACGCACAGATTCTATTACGTTGTCCTTAATGATAAGTATTTAGAGAGAGAGAGAGAGAGAGAGAGAGAGAGAGAGAGAGAATTTTGTTTTCAGCACCTCAAAGTAAACAGCGAATTTGTAAACGGCCTCACGTAAACGACCTTTCTGCTGTGAGAGGTCTGCAAATTTGCTCATAAACTGCTTTCATTAAATGCTCATTTTAATTTTATTTATTAAGTTCCTCCTTTTGACACACGGGAGAAATTTTTATGATGGAATTATAGACAAAACTTAATAATTCGCGAAAGGGGCATAGATTACATATTGAAAAGAGTTCAACCTGTATCCTTTCTCATTATGTAAGACTTCTTTTGTGCGTGTGTGTGTGTGTGTGTGTGTGCGTGTCTGTGTGTGTGTGCGTGTCTGTGTGTGTGTGTGTGTGCGTGTCTGTGTGTGTGTGTGTGTGTATGATAGATGGAGAGAGAGAGAGAGAGAGAGAGAGAGAGAGAGAGCTCTTATTTTTCAGCACCATAAAATGAACAGCGCCTTTTCTTGGTAAACGGCCTCATTTATAGATTTATTTATTATTTAATTTCGTTTAAATAATACAAATAATAATAATAATAATAATAATAACAACAACATCAACAACAAGACTCTGTGCTGCATAGACACCACACAACATTAAAGGAGGGTAATGTGGCATTTTATTTTTTGTCCAGGATTGATTTTGTAAGCAAAGGTAAACCCACCCCAAACCTTAACTTTGTCCTCTTCTGGGTGAATTTGAAAAGGAAATTTGACTAAAATAATTCGCAGAATGGTTATTCTGAATTTGATTGCTTCAAATGAGACCATGCGCACGCGTGTGTGCCTTTAAGACGCAGCCATTTTGTTATTGGACGTCAGTGCTCCAATAATAAACTCGACTGTACGAAGAGATCCACTCCCTCCCCCATCACAGGGAATCGCACAATGCACAGAGCCAGTACAGACCGTGATGTGCGCCTCCTCTTACAAATAAAAATGGATTACAGTAAACGTCTAGAACAAAACCGAGAAATTCTTCTACGTTTTTCTGGGATTTTACGTTTTCCATCAAAGTGGTGATTTGTCTGTTTTTTTTTACCAGGATGACAAAGAGGACGTGGTTTGGAGGATGGAGGTGCCTTTTATTCTGGTTGTTTCTCTTTCTTCTTTTGTGGAATAACGCACAAGGCCAAACTCGCTATTCAGTTCCCGAGGAATTGAACGTGGGCTCGGTTGTCGGAAATATCGCAAAAGATCTAGGATTAAAAATATCCGAGCTTTATGAACGTAAATTGCGAATAGCCTCCGAATCAGGTAAGCAGTATTTCAGTGTAAATCTAGGAAAAGGTGAGCTGGTGGTTGATGAAAGGATCGACAGAGAGAGCCTGTGTGGACAGAACGCAAACTGCCTTATGCCAGTTCAGGTCATAATCGAGGATCCGCTCCAGCTTTACAGAATAGATGTTGAAATACTGGACATAAATGACAATAATCCTCGTTTTCAGTCAAGCGATCGTGCGCTAAAAATCGCAGAGTCTACCGTGCCCGGAGTGCGTTTCCCCCTGGAAAGCGCACAAGACCCAGATGTAGGGAGCAATTCTTTAAAATCGTACACGTTGAGTAAAGACGAATGCTTCAGTTTAAAAGTCAAGGAACTTGGTGATGGACGGAAAGTGCCCGAGCTGGTTTTGGAGAAATCACTTGACCGTGAGAAGAAAGCTTTTCATCAGCTGATGCTCACCGCACTGGATGGAGGAAACCCAGTCAAGTCAGGCACTTCTCAGATAAATATCACTGTCCTTGATATCAATGACAACAATCCCGTATTTAACAAGGCTGTATATAAAGTAAGCATCAGCGAAATCTCCAGTCAGGGGACGTCAGTGTTAAAGGTAGATGCTACAGATTTGGACGAGGGCACGAATGGTGAAATACAGTATTCGTTTGCAGAACACACACCCGACGCAGTGCGCTCACTGTTTCACATTGATCCAAAAACGGGCGAAGTTTTTTTAAACGGGCAGCTGGATTTCGAAAGCAACCCGGCGTACAATATCGAAGTGAGTGCTAAAGACAAAGGAGTCCCAGAAATGGAAGGCCACTGCAATGTTCATATAGACGTTTTAGACGTGAACGACAATCCACCTCAAATCGTGCTCACCTCGAAGCCGAGCCCAGTGCGCGAGGACGCACCAAGTGGCACCGTTGTGGCGTTAATAAGCGCCCGCGACGTTGATTCAGGCCTTAATGGCAAAGTAATTTTACACACCCAACCCGAGGTCCCATTTGTACTGAAATCGACTTTCTCCAACGACTATTCTTTAGTGACGAATGGAATTTTAGATCGGGAAATGTTCCCGGAGTATACCGTAGAAATCACCGCGTATGATTCCGGTTCTCCTTCGTTGAGCAGCAAAACGTCGATTTCCGTTCAAATCCTTGATGTTAATGATAATCCGCCGAACTTTTCAGATAACTCCTATAAGGCGTATGTCAAGGAGAACAACAGTCCAGGGTCCATTGTTTGTTCTGTCTCAGCTTTAGACTTTGATGTCGGAGAAAATGCCAAAATATCTTATTCTATAAGTGACTCCAAAGCCCAGGACGCGCCACTGTCGTCTTATTTCTATATTAATTCAGACAACGGGACCATCTTTAGCATGCACTCATTTGACTATGAAAAGATGAAAGTGTTTCAGATCCAAGTCCAAGCGAAAGATCACGGCTCTCCGTCTCTGAGCAGCAACGCCACGGTTCGTGTTTTTATCGTGGACCAGAACGACAACGCCCCCGCTGTCATTTACCCCTCTGCACTCATGGGCTCTGTCTCTCATCAGAGGATGCCCCGCTCCGCTAAAGCAGGACACCTCGTTACTAAAGTCACAGCAGTGGACGCTGACTCGGGCCATAACGCCTGGATTTCCTATCGGCTAGCGGAGGCCACGGACGCGTCGCTGTTCGCTGTCAGTTTACACACAGGAGAGGTGAGGACTAAGCGCTCTGTGTCAGAGCAGGATGACTCCTCTCAGAGACTGCTCATAGAGATAAAGGACAACGGAGAACCGGTGCAGTCCACCACAGTCACTCTGGATATACTGATAGAGGACGCCTTTCATGAACCAATCTCAGACTTCAGACACAAAAACCCAGAACCCGATCAGAAAAGTGGAAAAATCACGTTATATCTCATCATTTCTCTTGCTTCTGTCTCGCTGTTGTGTTTGGTGACATTTTTTATTATGTTGATAAAATGCGCTCGAGGCAGTAGAGGCGGCTCGAGTTGCTGTATCAGACGGGGCGATGGCGAGTCTAAAAACCACAACAGAAACCTGCAGATCCAGCTCAACACTGACGGACCCATTAAATATGTGGAGGTGCTGGGAGGAGACATGATGTCTCAGAGTCAGTCGTTCGGCTCCTATCTCTCTCCAATGTCCGAATTCAGTGATTTCACCCTCGTTAAACCGAGCAGCACCACAGACTTCACAAACACTCTAAGCGTGCTCGATGCGTCACTACCGGACAGCACGTGGAAATTTGAGTGTCAGCAGGTAATACAATGTAACAGGTGTAACAAATGTATGGGTGCGAGAGAGAGAGAGAGAGAGAGAGAGAGAGATTACATGTTTGCGCATTTATTTATGTTGTTAAAATGTGTTTTGTTCAAATTAAAACGATGTAGGAGTTCAAATGAAGCATACTACAATTTCTCACTTTTATTTAATGTGTATTTGCAAAAATGCATGAATACTGAAGTGAAGGAGGTGTTCAACATTGAGGCTAGACTGTAGGAATGCATAATACGACTTACTTGACCTCGTGCGTGTGTGTGTGTGTGTGTGTGTGTGTGTGTGTTTGGAGGGGACGCCTGGCAGATGTTCATGTGTAGCATGTCTCTTTGTCCCGGGTTGGAGACAAAAGTAACTTTCCTCCAATAGAAAGGCGAGTTCTTTGTAGCAGCACAACGCCCCCCGCCCCCCCCCCCCCCCCCACCCACCCTCCACCCGCTAGTTACTTTGTAGAACAGAAGTATCATTTGACAAAGAGAAAGTTGGCCGCGACGCGTCTTGAGCGACATCAAAGTAGAAAACTAAATGCATAGGCTAGACTTTTATTCATTCGCTGTAATTATGGCTTGTACAAAATCATAAACACGGTAGATTTTCATTTACTTATGCCTGTATAGCGCTGACTGAGTGCACGATGGATTTGAGACTGATGCACATGGGGATGTCGGCGCGCGTTCTGGTTTGGACTGCTCTGCATCTGATTGGTGACAGCGAGGCTACAGAGCTGTTCTATTCCGTAGCTGAGGAGTCTGACCCCGGGACTGTAGTGGGACACGTGTTGAAGGATTTGAGCATGGACGTTCAGGCGATGGTCCACAGGCAGCTGCGCGTCGTGTCGGAATCTGACGTGAAATATTTTGATGTGGATCTGATAAGTGGAGCTCTAGTGATCAGGCAGGAAGTGGACAGAGAGCGCGTGTGCGGGTCAAGCGCGTCGTGCCACATCCGCGCACAGCTTTTACTCCAGAAGCCGCTGGAAGTGCATCGCGTCACAGTCGAAGTCGTGGACGTGAACGACAACGCGCCGGTCTTCCTCACGACACACGTCTCTTTGGAGATTTCCGAAGCCGCCGCACCGGGATCCGGCTTCCGTCTGGAGAGCGCGCGGGACGCCGACGCGGGGGTCAACTCCCTGCGCTCTTACCTCCTCGGTCCGAACGAGTATTTCGTTTTACGGGTAGAAACAAAAAGTGACGGCACTAAACTTCCGGTTTTGGTGTTAAACAAGCCACTAGACAGAGAAACACACAGCTCGTTCCGTTTGAACCTGACCGCCCTGGATGGTGGGAAGCCGGAAAAAAATGGAACTACTCTGGTTTTTGTGAACATCCTTGACATCAATGATAACGCGCCAGAGTTTGAAAAGCCACTGAAAAGGGTAACTCTTTTAGAAAACTCTCCTGTTGGGACATTAGTCACATCCCTCACAGCTTTCGATGCCGATCATGGTCTTAATGGAGAAATCCACTATTCCTTTGATAAATACACTTCAAGTCATGTTCTGCAGGTTTTCTCTGTGGACCCTGAAACTGGACAGATCAGAGTGACAGGTGTAGTAGATCACGAGCAAGCACAGATGTACGACTTCACAGTTCAGGCCAGAGACAGAGGAAGCCCTGCCATGGAGGGCTCCTGTAACGTTAAAGTGATGATCATTGATGTTAATGACAACACTCCGGTTATCAGTTTTAACTCTGTCTCAAACATACTGAGTGAAGATGTCAGCTCTGGCACTGTAATCGCCATCCTCGGCATTGACGATGGAGATGCTGGAAAAAACGGAGAAGTAAGTGTTCAGATCCCGTCTGGGTTGCCTTTTAAGGTTGGTTCTTCTTATGAAGGCCATTACACTCTAACGACTGATGGGCGTTTGGACAGGGAAACCATGGCTGAATACACCATTATGGTGACGGCATGTGATTCGGGCTCCCCACCCCGTTGCTCGCAGGAATCCTTTGTGGTCAGTCTTTCAGATGTTAATGACAACGCGCCAGTCTTTTCACAGCCCTGTTACTCTGTGGATATTCCTGAGAACAATGCTCCAAATGCTCCTATTCTGGCCGTGTCTGCATTCGACCCAGATGTTGGTGAGAATTCCACTCTGTCTTACTTTATTGTGGATGGTGGTGCCCAAGGCTCCTCATACATGTATGTGTACATAAACCCTGAGAAAGGACAGATTTATGCCATGCGAACTTTTGATTACGAGCAGACAAACATGTTTCAGATTGTAGTGCAGGTTCGCGATCAGGGTTCCCCAGTTCAGAGCACTAATGTCACAGTGCATGTCTTTATTCTTGATCAGAATGACCACTTCCCTAAGCTTCTGTACCCTCCACTTCCTCCTGATGGCACATTCCAGTTTTTCATGCCCTTCTCAGCTGACTCTGACCACCTGGTTAATCGGATCTCATGCGTGGATGGAGACAGCGGCCACAACGCCTGGTTGTTCTACAGTCTGACTGGTCCAGATGCAGAGCTATTTCACATTGGCGCCCATACAGGAGAGCTCAGAGTAGCTGGAAATCTAGTACAGGAGGAACGCAAGAGCTTGTTCAGCATTATTGTGTTAGTTCAGGACAATGGAAAACCAGTACTGTCTAGCAACATTCCAGTCAATATCACTCTGGCTGAGAAAACAGCAGACATTTCTTCTGAGCGCAGGAGCTCACCAGCCAGAGAGATGAATCATTCAGAAGATTTAGCACTGTATCTTATAATTTCATTATCCTGCATTATGTCAGTCTCTTTCCTGACAATAATTTTTATCGGACTGCGATGGCTAAACCGCAGCGGTCATCTGAGCTCCATCACACACAAACTGGGATTTAAGCGCCAACACAAAAACCTCCACCTGCAGCTTAACTCTGATGGCCCTATCAGGTATCTAGAGGTTGTGGGGGCCTCTCAGAACCCTCACAGACCTGTGTACACACGCTGCTTCTCAACCATCTCTAGCCGGAGTGACTTTGTGTTTGTTCGGACGCCAAGTGGTGCCATAAGCACAAGCCTGTCACGGAGACTATTCGGTAGCTCACTCTCAAAGGTGAGATCATCCAAACAACAAGAAAATGAACAGTGGATAATAGAGGACAATGTAAATACAGTTTGGCATCTAAGAACATCACCAGGGGGTTTGAATATTCAATTAGGCCTAGGGGAGGATTGCAGCATGAGACTTCCTAGTGCTTGAGTCTGATTTCTCACATGTAAACACTGCAGGGAGGATTCATTTGTGAATGAGAAAATAATGTATGTGTGGACTAGCAGTTATAAAAGATTTTAAGTTTGTTGACTAAGGCTATGATATTCCTACTAGGCTTGTAGTTTTGTTCTCAACCAACATTAACCATTCAAGCAACCTAGATGACGAATCTAGTCAACGTGTTTTTAATTTTTCAACTGCACATTGAAATTATTATGGTAGCTCCACTAACACATGCAGGAAATATATTAACACACACCATCTACTAAACAAAACATAGTGTTCAAAAAGATGGCAGTGTATACTGACTGGTCAGTGACCATGTATGAGTTTATCCCAATATTAATAAAAGTGACTGTCTGAGAGCAATATTTCTCCATGGCTGATTATATGTTGAAGATCCTGCTTTCATTAATGGTCAGCAAAAATAGCAGAAAACAGCCTCAAACATTATACAAAGCTTCAAAGCTTGATCATTTTTCAGTTATCATTTTTTTATTTAAGACTTTTATATTTGTAGCAGCTCCATCAGCGGTGTTCATACTTTAGCAGACCACAGCTAGACCCTTGTTTTCCACCATCTTTGTTCGCATTGAAAGTCTCATTTGGTCTTATTCTGAAGTGCCCACTAAGAATGTCAGCACCATTATCGATTCAACCATGTTTGTTGCCAAAGACATTCTGATGTGAAACTATTGTCTACAAAAGCAAATTTGGATGATGATCATCATCATCATGTAGAGACTTGAGGTGTTTTGTATGTGTGATTTTGTGTGTGTGTTTGTGCAGGATGATTGTTAACTGACCTGGTTTCTTTAACCTTGTGCAGTGTTTAAAGGGTCAGTGAGATCCTCTTCAAAGCTCACTACACGTGATCCTCTTTAAACGAGGCTAAGCATACTAAGCCTAAAAAATATATTCCTAAAAAAGCTGCAATGCTATACACACACACACACACAAAAAAAAACATAACCCTACCTTCTTGTATATTCATAAAAGCTTTTTTTTATTTTTCATGGGGAGTACATGCGATTTGGTCTGCCATCCTTCTGACAGGTTTTGAGGAACTCTTACAGTGTTACAATGCATGTTCCTATAGTGTCCAGTCACTCATGTGTTTCAGGGACATGATGGATATTTCAATTATTCACACATTCAATCCTGGTGTTCTGTTTTAGACTGTCTGTCTCATCCCGCTTGGCATCATCTCTATTCATTTCTTGTCTTTTCACACTACTTGCAGGTCTGCCGAAGTCTATTGTGGGTTCACTATTGCAATTCCTTATCTCAGAAACTTCAGTCTTTTCTAACATCACAGAAGACGCATTATTAAGGAACTGAGTGCAAGCAGTTCTAGCTCTAAGTGTTTAATTTTCTTTTTTTTTTCCCCCACACAGCAAAAGCCACCGAACAATGACTGGCGTTTACCTCCTAACCAGAGGCCTGGACCTAGTGGGTAAGTGGATTAATGGCTTTATTACTACTGTCTATAGTAAAAGAGGTTAAGAGTGATCTCAGGACAGGACCTTTTGAAGAGCATGGTGAAAAATCTAAATATATCCAAAATATTCCTAGTAAATATTTCGAATAGAGGATTATTTACAGAATCTAAAAAGCCCTGGGATCTCAGTAGACCTACTGTAGCTCAGAACTAGACAAGATGAGAACTAATTCCTCAAGTGCTCTTTGGACGATGAATGGTTCCATCGATATGAAATATTTTCTAATTAAAATAAGAGTTTCTCTAGATTGAAAAGAGGTTATTTAGCGAAGGTTTTTTTTTAAAATATATATATATATATATATATATTGTATCTTATCTCAGTTGTAAGTGGCTTTAGAAAACTAATTTCCTGACTGTAGATGTCGGTCTCATGCTGATTGGCGTGTTGCTAAATGAGTGACAGGCGCATTGCTACTATCCCTGTGTTCCAGCCAGCACAGGTTCCACACCCTGCAGCAGAGGTGGACTCCGTACGAGAAGTCCAGGTAGAGTGCAGGAAGTGGAAGAGGACAGTAGTGTGTGCTGCAGCTCGGCTTCACCTGTCGAGCCTTGTAGTTTTGTCAAGTCCTTTTAGAGCTGCTCAGTGTGTCGCCCAGCTCTGAACTACACACCATCCAATCGTCCTGCCATTGCGGGTCTGCGCGCACGCAAACGTGTGGCCTGTCGCTTCGCTATCGCAGACCGCAGGACTTTTGGACACGTGTGTATTGCTGGAGTCTGTGTGTTGCATCTTGCTTTGTACTGTAGGTTTGATGTGGCACTGTGTGTAGTATTGCCTAGTTAAGTGCCATTTCTTTTGTCTTTTTTTTGGAATGGATTTGCTTTGGCTTAATAAGAAGAATTGTGTGTAGTCTGTCTTCATAGCTTAGAGAATATTTCTGTTCTGTCCTGTTATTCATTTTGTGTGTGTTCATGTGGGTGAAGAAGTGAAGATACCGCATACCGTGAAGGTCATCATTAAACTTCTGTAGCATATACAGTATAATCAACTGGGTCAAACATTACAAAAGGAATAGGAAACACTTAATGGCGTGCCCTTCTAGTGTTGAATTTATTTAGTGTCCTGAAATTTGTTATTCTTCTTATACCACAGCAATTTAAAAATGTATGCAATATATAAATGTACCCATGAAGTAAATGTTGTACTTTTGATCCATTTATAAAAGGACTGTCGCTCGATTGCATTTTTTTTTAATCTAGTTGATCACAGTCATAGTCTGTCATGATTAATCACAATTTTAAAATACTCCGATTTACTTGTATTATAAAAGTGCAATCTTGCAATAAAGAAATGCACAACAAACTGCTTAGAGGTTTTAGTTAGATCTAATGATATCTAACATTAAGATTTAACAAATGTTCAATTAAAATCTCTGGAATGGGACCGGTGCGGCATGCAGTGGCTGGGTGTAGTATGGGGGTGTGGCAGTGTAGTATGGGGGTGTGGCTCGAACGCCCTAACCTCAAATCTGAGGATCAACAACCTAGAACCTTAGTCACCTGAGCCACCGCTCCCACATCTTATGTTTAACGTATTCTTTAAAAAAAAAAAAAGTTTCCCTTGAAGGTAGCTTACACACACAACTTTGGTTTTTATCCAAACTTCCATGTATAATTTTTTTTATAAAACGTGCCATTGTCACATACGACTGGGTAATCATGTGTTAAAGAGTTAATATTGACAGCCCTACTTTATAATTCAATTTAATATCGCTGAACACTTAAAGCAGCTATGAACCTCGTTCTTATTTATCCAGCTTCTATTTTTTTTTTTTCTTTTAATGAGAGATTAAACCTGGCTTCTATTGTCACCTATTAACCAGAAAAAGTACAAAATCCTTTGTCCTCGAAAAGTCATAAAAGTTACAGCTTTACTTCCGATTGTTGCCAAGTTTCCATAAAATCTCACCACGTCAATGATTACAGACGTTTTTAACCAAATAGAAAACCATAATGCACATCATAATGAATGAGAACAAGCACAGCGAGAGAACCATGTGAATAGAATTTTTAGAATGTGAATTAGAATCTTTTTCCAGAGCTGCTGTTGTAGTGGATTTATCCAAGGTCCTGTGGTATAAAGAATCAGGTTCAACATGCTGGGTGTAAAAATTTGTGACTTCAAACAAGAAACCTGATTTTGTATATTAAACCTAAACACATAAAACACATGAGCCTCGACAGAAAGTCAATGTCTGTTTCTGTGTGTGTGTGTGTGTGTGTGTGTGTGCGCGCCCGCACTGACCTGTTTGCCTATTTGATTACATTACAACTGCAGCCTCCATTTCCCGTGTGCTGCTTTTCATTCTAGCACAAAATGGCCGCCTCAGCTCATCAGCCCGGCGTGTTCATACCAAGGACAGGCGAGCATGTGTGTGTGTGTGTGTGTGTGTCTTTACGTGAACGTAAGTGTGAGACACTGAACCTGCCTGTGTGTTGTGCAGAGCTGGAGCTCGTCCTGAAGAGGCTGGTGCCGGTGCGATAGTGGGAACAGGACCGTGGCCGAACCCCCCCACTGAGGCGGAACAGCTCCAGGCCCTGATGGCGGCCGCGAACGGTGAGCGTCAGTCCATTCTCTTCTGTCTTTTTACATTTTTTTTTTTTAAATCATTTTGTCTCTTTGCTAGTTCATAACTCTCTTAAGAGATTAAAGATGTGAGAGATTAAAGACATAATTAAAATCTTATTGTAGCAAGTACTGTTGAGGGAGTGTGGGGAAAGTGCGATAAGTTCATTACGCAGTTGTTTATTGTGCACCATGGGCCAAATCAAACATTTTACAAATGTAACCTTGTCCTGTAAATAATTAAGTGATGCCACTGAGTGTGCTCTAAGATCTGTAAATGCCACTGGACTGGAGTGCGTGCTGTTACATCTAAGATGCATGAATGTCTGCAAGGCTTAAAAGCCTTCATGTTGAGCTATTATAGGAAAATAATAATCAGCAACATGTACTGTAGGTGTACTGAAGCTACGATATTGTTGCTTCCAACATGAAGTTGATTCGTTTTGCTGTAATGGCATGTTCTGAAGCATTTAGTTCCTCTCAAACCCAAAGATTACTCATTATCCAAGTAGCAAGTCATCTTAACTTTTTATCCATTTATAGGTGCATTAACGTTGTGGAATGTCTGTTAAACATGTTAGTTCCTGATATGATGTACATTGAATAAGATCCATTTACACGGAGGATCCGGTGGACACATGCCTGTGGATGAGCTGTTGCTATAGAAACGATAACGTATTAGACGGAGAACATTAAAATCAATACCTCTCTGACTAATCAAAAATCTAACACCATCAGCAACAAGGCTGAGGAGAGATAAAGAGATGCTTCCAGTTGGCCGAGTGCAGGCTGATGGAGTATTCCATTCGCAAAAAAGACAGAAGGCTCTTTCTTCCTCCGTCACACAGCTGCGGGCTGCCTGCGAATGCCGCACTGCCTTATCGCTCTGGCTGATCATCGTTTCCTTTCTGCACGACGATGAATTAGTGAGAATTCAGTAAGAGATCTGCTCTCTTCATTTCTTAAAACCTCTGCAGCAATCCACACGGCCAAGAAACCCAACGCAGATGGCGTCTCAGTGACCAGCATGAATTTTGCAGGCACTGCGAACAATTCCAGAGTGACATTCTCTTTATGCACCATTAAACACTCCATATGATCCAAGCGGAGTACGAGTGTGTGCCTGTAAATGTGTGTTACAGCGTACATGATGCATGGGGGAGGGAAAAGGAAAAAGCAGGTCACACACAGACTGCAGTGCAGTGCTTCAGTCGCTGAAAGTCTGTGAGTGAGGTTTGTCTCCTTTATTTCTCCAAACGTCTCGCGTGCTTTCGTGCGAAATGTTTCTTGAATACTGATATTATAAATGCTTGAATCTGGTTGGTCAGAAGCTCATAAAATGGTTCGCGATATGTAGGTGATCATTTTTGGTGTGGTGCAGTTCTCTGTTAGATGTTTATGTAACATTTCTGAAAGGAGTCTCCAGTGTCAGAGTAACAATAGTTAAACATTCGACATCTTCAACACAGAGGAGTTTACGCTTCTTTTGTGTTTACTGCATGACATGAGGCATTCATTTTTTTTTGTTTGTTTGTTTTTTTTACTCCCCCTCAATATTAATGGAACTATAAATAGCTAAAAGAGCATGTGTTGTTCTTTTATGAACAGATAATTGAGAAATTGCTGTACAACAAGATAAAAGAACACAAACACCTGCTGTTATGGGGAAATGAAGACGTTTGGGGTGGAAACAAAATACAGTTTTAACACACATCCAGTTTCGTAATTATTTTCCAATAACAGCGAAAGACATACCTTTTTAAAAGACATTTTTTTTTTCTAGCAGGGGATTTAAAACTGAAACTGACACTATAACAAGTCTTTCTGTCTCTTTCTCTTCCCCCTCTCCAATATATCTGTCTTTCCTCCCAATGCCTCTCCCTGTTGCTTTAGAAGTGAGTGAAGCCACGGCGACTCTCGGTCCTCGCTACAACGCCCAGTACGTCCCAGACTACCGCCAGAACGTCTACATACCAGGCAGCACCGCGACGCTAACGGCTAACCCTCAGCAGCAGATGCCTCAACAGGCTCTGCCACCTCCTCAGGCCCCGCCCCAGGCCGTGCCTACCCCTGACATCCCCAAGGCCGCCCCAACCCCGGCCAGCAAGAAGAAGGTCACTAAGAAGGACAAGAAGTAAGACAGGAACACGGCATTAGACTAGATTAGCTTATCAGTGGCAATCTGCTACTCCAATCTAAGCATTTTTTTCTGCGCATGTTAAAGTAGATGATGAAGTAATCGGAAATTTCTTTAGTGCTGAGTCTAAATTTCAGTTTTGATTGGTTTAGTTCTTATACTTGATGCAAGCTCTTTTTTTTTTTTTTGTGGTAGATTTTGTACCCTAGTGTAAAAACAGAAACATCAATAAGAACCCAACCTGATAAGTTGTGTTTAGATGACGTGGACAAACAAAGGCTTTTATGATAGCACTGGTAAGAAGAAGAAAAAAATACATATTGTTTGTAAAAAAAAAATTTGTGTTCTTTATATTGCAAATAGATGCTTCACGTTGTGACAAGAATGAAAATGAAAATTGTGGTGAATGTTTCATTTCTTTCTTTTAATATTTTTGAGAATGTGCCATAGCCCTGGAAATAAAACGAGTTTTATCTTTGCATGACCTACGTTTTAACCATAGTATTGAAAAAGAACTATGCAGTGTGGAAAATGAGTCTAAGTATGAAGTTTCGTGTATTCACGCTAAGAGAAGACACTGTCCTCATAAAAACACCAGCAACTAAAAAGTTGGACTGTGTGTATATTGTAGGGAAAAAGGAGAGAAAGAAGCGTGAGATTGGACTCAGTCTCAGTAAAGGTGTTTAGCACTACTACTAAAACTATGCTAGCTCAAAGATATAGAACAATATATATCACTTTATTATTTCAACACCTGCCAACTCCATATAGCCGTGTATCTTTCCTATTGACTTGCATTAAATGAAATGTTTCCTAAACCTTAAATGTAGTGGATTTTCCTTGAGCTGTTGGTCTCTGTTAGTGCATTTTGGTTGAGCATGGTCATGCAACGTTCCTAGGTTAAAGCCGGATGAGGAACTGCAGAAATTCAGAGAAATAAATGAAATTCATGGGATTAAAGAAAATCTGAAGGAGATACAGTATGTGACGTGGCAAGCATTCCTAATCTGATTCCTGTAAATATTATATTTGTCCCCCCAATTGCTAAGAACTCGGGCATACGCCACTCCATTCTCAGCCAACTCCCAAAAAGCGACTTTATCACTCTCCTGCTACAATCTGTACAATCCGAAATCACCATGTAAATAAGACGCGTAACCTGTCTGTACAAACTAGAGCCACAAACATCTGGCTAGCACAGGAATGTTTCAGTATTTTTTAGAAAAAAAAAACAAAAAAAAAACAAAAAACAAAAAGAAAACCTAAAAAAAAAAAAAAAAACACAAGTGTAGTGCTTTAGATACAAAAAAAGCTTCAAACTCACTTACTAACCAAACTGTAAATACAACCTTGACATCTATGAAAAAAAAAAAAAACGCAATCGTAGCTTAGGCCTTGTGGAATTAATTTTGAAAAAATGTGCATATTTTTGTGTTTTTCCTTCCTTCTCTTTCACTTTATTTCTTCCAAGCTAAAAAAAAAAAAAGTAATGTGTTTTTAGCGTGCCCTTCCCATGCCATCTCTCTATAGTCTTCTGTGTTTGTAATTACAGTAATCTGGTAATGCTACCGGAATGGCTATTCCTGTCTGTTTAACTCTAAATATATATATAAAATATAAATGTCTGTCTGCTGCTTGAATACCTTTCTGTATTCAACTGTGATAACCTTCTTTCTTTTAACCGCTTAGCGCTTCATGTCCTGCTTTTATTTTATATGCAGATATTTACATGGCTGTTGATTTTGTTTATGTTCTTGTTTATTAATGGGACACTTACATTTCAAATAAAAGTTTGTCAGAACTCACAACCTGGTTTGACATCATGTGTTGTTTGTAATCGCTCTACATGTAGTATATAATATACAATAACAACAACAACAGCAGCAATACAGCCTATTAACATAACACTCCCTTTTGTATGAACAGCCTGACAGCAAAATGAGATTTTTCCAGTTTTCAGCAGTTTTGAGAAACAAGATGTTACACAATTTTTCTTAACTGATTGAATCACACTGGTGTTAAAAACCACGGAGCATTTTACATCAAAAATTGCATTGGTTTTGTCAGTGTGGATTTTGCATGACCTTTCACAGTTTTGTCCCAGTGGATAAATCAGCCTGCAGTTTGTGTTTGTGTTCATGCAAGTATGCAGTTTAGCATCAATTGCATGAACACGAACACAGTTTTAATTCAAAAATATAGCAAACCCATGAATTCAATGGGTTTGTCTAATGCGTCACTGACATAAAATTCAAACAAGGAAACACGACAAGATCATGAGACGCACTAAAAACATAGTTACTTCAGTTTACAGCACCAAAAACCCCTTCCTCCAGCAGTTCTGCCTTTCCTTCAGGTGTTAAAGACAGTCTTTTATCATAGCACAGGGATACACTGTATAAGACCTGATCAGCCATTAACCAACCGTACGTACATCTGTCAAGTATAGTTCAGAAATCCCGACTAACAAATGGGTTGTAGCAGATGTACTGTGGCGTGCCAATGCAACCGCTTTCTGCACACAACACGTTTCTGTAGAGAATAATTTGCAGTTTAAATTCCGAAAATGGATTTTATCTTGTTTTGCTGTCAAACCAATTTGAAATATGACTGTTTTAAGACCGAACATTGAGCCACGTGAAGAAATTACAGTTAAATAATACAGCATTCAAAAATCTACATACAATAATCATGAAGATCTTGGGCTTGCAATGAATTTTTTGACCCGGTCTTCTTCTAAGGCAGAATTATTACACAACAAATATATTTAATAATAAAAAAGTATGTGGTGCACACATTTTTGCTTTCCTGGTAAATTCATGACACTGAAGAACAGTTGAAGCTCCAAAAGCTTGGAGTTAGCCTGCTGTACTCAAAGTCCTGTTAGGACACATGATGGTAACCATCCAGCTGGTGATTTGAGGTTCTGCTGAAAAAAAAAAAATAAATAAATAAATCTAAAATAAAACTAAAAAAAGAGGGAAAAAAGAGACTTTGGGCACTGAAATAATAATATAAAATGTATTTATAAATGTAATTAAAAAAAAATATATATATATATATATACATACATTTTTGACTGTAAATTGAGTTAAACAAATGGAATAACCAATGAGCAAGAAACAACAACAACAACAACAACTCCTAACAATAAATGTTATAGCACCAACACATAATTAATTAATTTTTATACAATGAAATACAAATGGTCCAACAAGATTTTATTACAATACACAAACATAAGCATGCCCTTTACGCCAGATTTCTTTTGTTTTGCAGTTTCTTATTTATTTATTTATTTATTTTTAAATAAAGGACCCTAATCTTTTTTGGCTCTGTTTGACAGAAACACACTGGTTTATAGCATTGTGAGTCATATAATAATCCAATCTAAAAAAAAAAAGAAAAAATTGCATATTGATATTTTGTAAATACCAATTTGAGATTCCTAATACATCCCAAATAACCTCAGTGAGAATAAACTCACTTGTTGTAAACACCCAAGTAATGTAAAATCTAATAGCACAGTGTGAGACTGACCTAAAAATGCTTCCATTTCATTACCCTGGCTCTGTGGACCTGAAGAGACAGGATTTGACAAAATGGCCGATGTCTCAAGCATCTGCAGTGGTTGCCTAGGCGACGAGAGGAAAGGAGGCTATTTTCTGATACAGCAGCAACCATGTCTAGCTGTGTGTGCAAGTGAAGAGCTAAATGAGCACGCACAGGATTATTAACATTTGACATTGTTTTCTCAGCGAGTCGGAAATATAACAGGAGAATGAAATGAACTGGAATGAAAATAGAGGAAACGTCGCTCAGGTCGTGTTAACATTTCGAGCACAGAAGAGGAGAGAGACTGAAACAAAAAGAGCATCACAAGGAGGATCTGCTCCTTCATCCAGCAGCTGATTGAGGGCAGCTACTAAACGCAGAATTATTTGGTTAATCAGGGGTTTCACTAATCACCCCGATCTACATAGAGAGAGACGGTCTTACCCCTGTCTTAGACGTCTCTAAAGCACGCAGCGAGCCAGTGATGTCTGCTCTGGAAACCTTAGTATAGTAAATATTAGCTAGTACTGTGTTTGTTCTGACTGAACTAATCCATACAATCCATCCGTGTTAATGCCCCAGCCGGAATACACCTCAGATAAAAGATTATAAACATTTTTTCATTGATTGATTAAAGAACAACACATACTAATTTTGAGGCATTTACTGTACAGTTACCATATGGAACATACAGTATGTCTAGTAATAATAACAATAATAACAATAATAATAATAATAATAATTATGTTGTGATATATAGTATATAGAAATAGTGATGTTCAGCTGTGCTGATAATAATTCGATACATTCACTTCTCTTGAAACAGCCAAACAATTTAAAAGCTATTTGAAAAAAAAAATTTTTTTCATAAATATTGAATGAAATATATGACTTACATTAGAAATATTGGAGTTGTTGATATTAGTAATCTTATAAATACAAGCAACGCGGGAAATGTTTTTCAAAAAAAAGGCTCACTCTTTGCAATATTATTAGATTTTAAAAAATGATTTTGTGGTAATGGAACATTACTGAACATTCCTCTGTCTCTAGCTCTGAAGTGGCCTTTGTTGCCAGGCAGATTTAATTGACCAGAGGAAGCAGTGATTAGTGACGGTGTGCATGTAGAGAGGTCAATAAACACACAAAGGCCCAGATGCTCTTTTCAGGTTCCACCATGTGCCAGTGGTCATCTCATCATGAAAAGGTCAGCTCCTCTTGAAACATTCATTTAACAAAGACAAAGTGTTGGCCAGCTCTAAATTCACAGTATACACACACACACACACACACACACACACATCTTTAATTTAAAGACTATGAATAAACCAGTCTATCACTAGAAACCTTTGTGTGGCTTTCCTTGTGAAGGAATTATAACACCATCACACTCACTATTTGTGCTCTCTCTCTCTCTCTTTCTCTCTCTCTCTCACACACACACACACACACAGACACACACACACAGGGTTTGTTGCTTTCCTTTGTTCTAGGGCACGTGCATCATTCATGAAATAACCAAAGAGAGAAAGAGGGAGTTATTCTGCTGGTATAAAAGACTCCATCTGCTGTGTGGCGCTCCCTCCTCCCTCCTCCCTCAAATCCCAAAGCTTCCTCCTCCCTCCCTCCTGCGGAAAACTGGCAGCTTCGTTTAAGGAAGGAAAAAACCCCAATGCAGCTGCCGTTACCATGGAAACAAGGCTGTCAACCTAACCGTACCACCCGCGGCATGGGGAATTTAGGGCATCCAAAAAACGACACACTGAGACACTTTCATTCTCGGAGCAAAAGAGATGGACTCCATTATCTCAGCACTTCATGCTGGTTCAGTTAGGAACGTCATCTTGTTGATAACATGACAATGGCTGCTTGGTGAAATGCTTTTAATATGATTTTTTTATGTAGACTTTATAATATAAAATGCCCCCCAAAAATGCTGTTGAGGTATTTTTTTCTTCCATATCACAGATAAAGTTATGGATTGTTTTTGCACAAACATTTGACCCCATCACCATAAAAATAAAAAAAAAATAATAATAATAATAAACTACAATTAATGACAATTTTGGTTATTTGCTATGTGGGAAAATCATTTGATCAATTTGAGCCTGTTTTATCCTCCAAACATGTAACCATTTAAGAGTCTGTTTATCTGTGATTATAATATATTATTTATACAAGTATTTAGCTTGATTTCTACTTATATTGTCAGTGCATTAAACAATCTATTAACAACAGATCAAGGTCAAGTGAAAAGAAATGCTAAATAAAATTAGGGGACAAAAGCCAAACATCATTCCAAAAAAAATCACTACTATGGCAAAACAACTAGGCCTAGAATAACCTGGCTTAGATAAACAGAAATTAATGAGGGTTAACAGGAAGCAGGTGAGTTCAGCCAAGATGGGGAAGTGAGAGAGAGAGAGATAATCTCTGGCCTGGAGTGAATAAGGGATTGGAGATAGTTTGGGATATCAGAATTAGTAATAAAGTCAGAGTTAGTAATTAGTAGTAAATGTTCCACTTAGGCTGAATAAAGCATCTTATCTCTAATTTACTGGTGATGTTATATAGTCACAATGTTGGATGTGAATAAAAAAAGTCTCACAAAATATTTTGCACTATAGCATTATAGAAATATATATATATATAAAAGGGTCATCAAATTATTGGGCTGCATCATGCAAAGAAAACGACTAATGAGAATTACAATTGCTGGAACTGGATTAAAGACCCTTCAACTCATTATTTAAGAAGATAGTTGTAGATAAACCATGAATGGAGATCACATGGTGATGTTGTATTATAAAGTCCTATGAGCTATGTTTAATAGTAAAGTAAGAACATTTCCACACAATGTGCGAAGAACTCACAGGATTAGGACTAAACAGCTTTTTGTCCCTAAGAAAACCATTTGTTTGAGACTCATCAGACAAAAGGCAATGGAAAAAGGCCATGTGACCGAGTCTATTCCAGAGTGACGGGCGTGTCAGGGTAACAAGGGAAGCGCATGAAGCGATGCACCCATCATGCATAGTGTCCACTGTACAAGCCTCTGGAGACAGTGTTATGATCTGGGGTCGCTTCAGTCGCTCAGGTCAAGACTCAGCAACATTATGTGGAGATAAAATGAAGTCACATGACCACCTGAATGTACTGAATCACCAGGACATCACATACACTCACCTAAAGGATTAGTAGGAACACCTGTTCAATTCCTCATTAGTGCAATTATCTAACCAACCAATCACATGGCAGTTGCTTCAATGCATTTAGGGGTGTGGTCCTGGTCAAGACAATCTCCTGAACTTCAAACTGAATGTCAGAATGGGAAAGAAAGGTGATTTAAGCAATTTTGGGCGTGGCATGCTTGTTGGTGCCAGACGGGCCGGTCTGAGTATCTCACAATCTGCTCAGTTACTGGGATTTTCACACACAACCATTTCTAGGGTTTACAAAGAATGGTGTGAAAAGGGAAAAACATCCAGTATGCGGCAGTCCTGTGGGCGAAAATGCCTTGTTGATGCTAGAGGTCAGAGGAGAATGGGCCGACTGATTCAACCTGATAGAAGATCAACTTTGACTGAAATAACCACTCGTTACAACCGAGGTCTGCAGCAAAGCATTTGTGAAGCCACAACACGCACAACCTTGAGGCGGATGGGCTACAACAGCAGAAGACCCCACCGGGTACCACTCATCTCCGCTACAAATAGGAAAAAGAGGCTACAATTTGCACGAGCTCACCAAAATTGGACAGTTGAAGGCTGCAAAAATGTTGCCTGGTCTGATGAGTCTGGATTTCTGTTGAGACATTCAAATGGTAGAGTCAGAATTTGGCGTAAACAGAATGAGAGCATGGATCCATCATGCCTTGTTACCACTGTGCAGGCTGCTGGTGGTGGTGGTGTAATGGTGTGGGGGATCTTTTCTTGGCACACTTTAGGCCCCTTAGTGCCAATCACAGTCACCAGATCTCAACCCAATGGAGCATCTTTGGAATGTGGTGGAACGGGAGCTTCGTGCCCTGGATGTGCATCCCACAAATCTCCATCAACTGCAAAATGCTCTCCTATCAATATGGGCCAACGTTTCTAAAGAATGCTTTCAGCACCTTGTTGAATCAAAGCCACGTAGAATTAAGGCAGTTCTGAAGGCGAAAGCGGGTCAAACACCGTATTAGTATAGTGTTCCTAATAATCCTTTTCTTCCATTTTCCAGATCGTGAAAGAGTGGTGCTGGAAGCATGAGGAAGTATTTTCAAACATGAACTGGACACCACAGTGTGTGTGTGTGTGTGTGTGTGTAATCAAAGCTCAAGTAGATTTAATGAAATCCTCAAGTGTACAACTTTTTTTTTTTTTTTTAACTCTCACCTGCATACTTTCAAAACAGTATCATATTTATTGGAAGATAGGATAAATACAGAATCTCACAAAATTGAGTACGCCCTGACAAAAGTAAGTACACCCCTCACATTTCAGGACCCGCCTTATTATATGTTCTCAAGGGACAATACTATAGAAGTGGAACTTGGATATACTTTAGAGAAGTCAATGCGCAGCTTGTACAGCAGTACAGATTTACTGTCCTCTACATGCAGAATTTATTGTCTAAAGAACTGGCGACGGAAATGAGTACACCCTCAGTGAACATGTCTAAACTGTGTCCAAAGTGTCAGTACTTTATGTGAGCACTGCTGTTATCCATCACGGCGAGGACTTCACCAAATGTTGTTGCTGGGAAGCACTTCCACTCCTCCATAATGACATCACAGAGCTGCTGGATGTCAGACACACAGCGCTTCGCCACCTTCCACTTGAGGACGCCCCACAGTCATATAGATGCATGAACAATAGCGTTCAGGTCTGGAGACATACTCGGTCGCTGACGAACACATGGACATGATGAATAGGTCATGTGACTTTACACGGTTAAAGATGCACAGCTGTTACGGGTGCACTCACTTTTGTTACCAGCTATTTTGACAATAAAGGCTGCATGTTGAGATATTTTTAGAAGACAGTAAATCTATACTGTTATACAAGCTGCATATTGATGACTGAAATATAACCAAGTTCCATTTTCATAGTATCGTCCTTTGAGAACAATTTAAATGTTTGCTGGAATTAGAGGGGTGTACTCACTTTTGTGAGTGGGTATACTGTATATTAATATACTGATGTATAAAGAAGAAAAGGATGTTTGAACGAAATAACATTCACAGGAATCCTAACAAACCTGCGTGGGTTTATTTGATTTATTTTGTTCCAAAAAAAAAAAACGTGATGGTGAAAGAAAAAATAATAATAGCTATAAGCTACTGTACATGTTTGCTTATGAAAAGCTCATGCGGTCAACGTAACAAGATGCATTAAGACAACCTGGGCAATAAAAAACATACAGTCTACAGATCACACAGTGGACAATTTTATAATAGATATTACATCCATCCACTTATTATCTGATGCTGTGTAGGGTCATGGACGCCTGGAGCTTATCCCAGGAAACTTAGAGGACGAAGTGAGAAACACACTCCCAGTCATATACGTGCACCAGGGGCGTTTTGAAAATGTCTACTGTGTGTACAGTATGTTAGGACGGTATGGGAAAACTAGAGTATAAGGAAACCCATCAAGCACGGGAAGATCATGCAAACTCACACACAAAGATCGGAGATTTGAACCCCCCCCCCCCACCCGGGCAGTCTGACGTAACAGAAGCTTCCAGAGGCAGCAGGAGTAAAATCATTCTTAAGGCCGCTGAGAAAAGCTCAACTTTACTGACACACTCGTCCACAAAACGTCTAGCACATACCACATACTTCTTCTCGGTGTCTGTTGGCCTGTCCTCCTCCTCCTCCTCCTCCTCCTCCTCCTCCTCCTCTTCCCCCCCTTTCTTTCTAGAGCATGCCTATGTTCAGATATCCATCACAGGATTTTTGTGTGTGTGTGTGTGGGTGTGTGTGTGTGGCTCTGCGCTTTAATATTTATGAGCTACAGGCGCTCATTGAAACCACAGATCATAAAACATGTCTGCCCCCTTAAACCACCAGCCCACCCCAACCCCACCACCACCTTCACCATCTACCCTCCCGCAGCCCATCATCTCCTCTTCCCTCTTTTTCAGTCATTGCTATGGCAACCCTGCATCCTCAGGCTGGATGTGGATGAGAAGAGAGTCAAGCTCATACAACTGCCCCCAACACACCTGCAGTGTGAGTCAGAGCAGTGTGTGAAATAAGAGGGGGGGGGGGACTATGCAATCATTTGTTTATTCTTGAGCTTTCTTTGGATCTTCCTCAGGCATTAATCTCTCCCTCTCTCTCTCTCTCTCTCTCTCTCTCTCTCTCTCTCTCTCCCTTTATCTCCCTCTCTACACACAGATAATAAAGAGATTAAAAAAAGAAACACTAAAGGGAGCTATCTAATTCTGTTGTCCTCCTGAGAGTCATTTCGTTTCTCTTTCTTCCTTCTCTCTCCTGCACCATTGTTCGTTTTTTCATTTTCTCGTTCCCAAAAAAGCATCATTACCCCCCCCCCCCCAGCTAAGCCGCACACTAATTCCTTTTCTCTGCCGCTTTCATTTTTACCGCAACACCACATCCCCCCCCCCCCCCTCTCTCTCTCTCTCTCTCTCTCTCTCTCTCTGTGCTTCCTCTCTTCCTTCTTTCTTCTTTTTGTCCTTTCAGCTTCCCTGAGCATACAGACTAACACAAGCACCATTTGCACGCAAAAATCATACACACACACACAAACACCCCCCCACCCGCCCACACACACACACTCAATCTTTCTGGCTCTTCCGCTCACACACACATACAGATGGTCTCTCGGATACACACAGACCATATACCCTGGCGGAGACGATGCACGGATGACGAGCCAGGTAACCATGGCAACAGACAGAAAAGATGACGACAGGTTTAAGTGGAGGAGAACGAGGATTGCATTGATATGCAGCATTGTGGAGTATTACGCTTACACACGCGCTATGTTAAAAAAATAATAATAATAAAATAAATAAATAAAACAGGTTTCTTATTATAATTTCTGTTTTGTTTATTTTGTTGTCGTCTAAGAGATTTTTTAACTTGATCCATTATAGTTAACCTTTAAATCAATTTAATAATGGTGGACCCTGATCTCTTAATTCCATTCACACAAGCATATAAAACATATGCAAAAATATTTGTGTGCCATCAATCGTTTCTGTAAGCACGAGACATGGCCCGCCACATGCTGCCCACAGAATGAAGTCTATCATGACAAAGCTCACGTAAAACTTCATATTTCTTTTTAAAGACACTTAAACTAGAAATCTTAAGCTGAACACGAGTATTCCCCGGTGCTGGAGCTCCACAGTATCAGCTCCACAGTAAAACATACAGCACAGCAGAGAAATTAGAGACCTGAAGATGGCGGCCATCTTGCAGCTTCTCTGATAATTGAGTTGCGACAGTCCGACACATGAGTGACAGGACGAATGAACGAGCTCGGTATCTTCAGCTGGGCAGTAAATGGGCATGGCAGGGTGATTCCACACTGTGAATGTTTTACACACAGGCATTAAATCAGAGCTGGAGATTAGAGACCAGTTTCATAAAGGCTAATAAGTGTGACACATCTGACAAAAATGAAGATCTCACAGTGCTACGGTGAAGAACACGACAGCATGTAGTCATGTTTACGTGTTTTGCTTAAGGGTCTGTTTTAGTATTCATACATTAATGGGTTGGATGAAGGTAGGAAAGGTTGGAGAACTGAAGCTTGTTGTGATCTGTTCCTAATGCTGACTTCGATAAACAGAGTGTGGAAATAAATGAGTTTTTTTTTTTTCTCTCTCTCTCTCTAAAGGGCGACTTGTTCTACCTGGAGACACCCACAGCTCTCTTCCAATCAGCTCCCACCAGGCACGCAGCTCTAAAAGCCAATTGGCCATCTGGACCCTGAGGCTGATCGCTGCTGATGTGATGACTAGAGCAGAAAAAGGGAAGAAGGGAGGAGGTGAAGGTTGTTAGGGAGGATGAGCAGATTGTCCAATCTGTCTCTGAGTCGTCGTCTCATTGTCTATACCGTTTTATCATGTATACAGAGTGGCCTGGAGCCTATAACAGGAGACTTAGGGCGTGAGGAAGGGTACACTCTGTACAGCGTGCCAGTCCATCACAGTGCACACACATACACACACACACACTCATTCACACACTACAGGCAATTTGAGATTTCCAGTTAGCCTAATTTGCATGCCTTTGGACTGTGGGAGGAAACCGGAGCACCCGGAGGAAACCCACCAAGCACGGGGAGAACATGCAAACTCCATGCACACAGAGACGGGAATCGAACCTGGTCGGGGATCGAACCCGGACCCTGGAGGTGCAAGGAGACAGTGTTAACCACTACACCACCTGCCGGCCATTTTTGAGAGACCTTTTATAATGAACGCAAAACCCCTGTAGAGAAATGCAAACACACACACACACACACAAATCACAGCATGAAACTAAGAATGTCAGCATGCGTTCCATCAATATGGAGTGAACCCAACCTGTACCAAGCATGGCTCACTCTAAGGTATAAAATCCACCTCCGTTACACTGAAGTGTTTATACATATGGATGGATTTGTCTACATGCCACCCGGCACATTGGGCAACAAATATACAGCACAGACCAAAAGTTTGGACACACCTTCTCATTCAAAGAGGTTGAATTTGTATTATGGCAAGAAAAAAGCAGGTAAGTAAAGAAAAACGAGCGGCCATCATTACTTTAAGAAATGAAGGTCAGTCAGTCCGAACAATTAGGAAAACTTTGAAAGTGTCCCCGAGTGCAGTCACAAAAACGATCAAGCGCTACAAAGAAACCGGCTGACATGCGGACCGCCCCGGGAAAGGAAGATCGAGAGTCGCCTCTGCTGCGGAGGATAAGTTCATCCGAGTCACCGGCCTCAGAAATCGCAGGTTAACAGCAGCTCAGATCAGAGAGCAGGTCAATGCCACACAGAGTTCTAGCAGCAGACACACATCTCTAGAACAACTGTTAAGAGGAGACTGTGTGAATCAGGCCTTCATGCTAGAATATCTGCTAGGAAACCACTGCTAAGGACAGACAACAAGCAGAAGAGACGCGTTTGGGCTAAAGAACACAAGAAAGAACACAAGAAAGAAAACTGGCTGAATGAGAAGGGGTGTCCAAACTTTTGGTCTGCACTGTACATGTAATAAAATGACTAAAACAACGAATAAATACAAATGACTGAGGAAACAACACCAGGTGTGCTGAATGCTAAATTTCATTATAAAAAACTTGGGAAGTTTGGATAAACCCTAAGTCGTGTGCTCGAGCTCACTTCCAGTGGAACTATTTCTACATACTAACAAGATTATATTAAACATAACACATTGACATAAGTCCATAAAAGTGAGGCAGTTGGCGGAAGCTACTTTTACTGTACTTACTGGAGACCACTGGACATCAGTGAGTAACCAATACTCCACTTTGGTGTAACAGGACACCTAATTGATGACAAATGAGAACTGCACCCATTCACTCTCTGGTCGTATTAAAAACAGAAGACAGACATATTGCCAAATCAGGTGCTAGTCAATTGTACTAATCAAATTGAAAAGGAGGTAACAGACATGATCACCTCCATGGAAGAAGACGGGGCTCACAATATGATTACTGCTGCAAGGAGTTTCACATTCAAGAGATTTTAATTCAACATTTGTTAAATGTTAATGTTTTAGATTTTATAAAACTGCATAAACTGTTTCCGCTAACCAGTTTGTCATGCATTTTAATATTCTAGCTTTACATTTATATAACAATGATTTTATGGGCTTTTTAATGCAGCAAAAAAAAAAAAAAAAAAGAGGAAAAACCAAAGAATAGAAAGCGAGCGAGGCTGATGCACTATTCTGTATACAGCATTCAGATACGTCGCAGTGTGGATTATGTAGGTCACACAGACTCATCCTGTGCACGTGACAGGATTTAACCATTCACATTGACCATCCAGGATGAAAATCTCTTTTCTTTGTAACAAAAAGAACAAAAATGTTTAATGTTTGTACTGCGTATAATGGGTTTTATTTAGATTTACTGATCAGTACTGAAGATAAAAAGCACACACCCTATACACTACTCTGCTCCTTTGACAAACCCAGACATCTTTCATGTAGAGGACAACAGAAAGCAAAGGGAGAAGAGGACAGGCTGCCCACTAGTGCTAATAAAGTACACTGCAGTCCAGAAACACTGGGCTGTGAAGGTGTTGCCCACGTGCCAAGTGACGTAAATGTCTGAGCATGGTCTTAAGTGCACAGGTTTTATTATGCAGTGTGTGTGTGTGTGTGTGTGTGTGTGTGGTAAAGCCGAGACCCCGACTTCTAATGCTCCATCTGTGAAACACAAACCCTGAGCAAAACAATCTATACACAATATAAAAAGGTGCCTTTTCTACACTGTAATGATGAATTGTATTAAAAATTAAAACAGCATGTAAAAAAAAATTAAATACCGGTATTTATAATAATATTTGCTTTTACCATTTCATTATTCTTAATTATGGTTAACTACACTTTTAATATAAATTCATTCATAATATTCATATGGTAAATGTTCATATAATATTATTTGATCTTGTGCCGAATTCAACATTCATGTTCCTAGGGTTAGGGATTTTTATTTATTTATTTATTTATTTATTTATTTTTTATTCCAATTGTAACTACAGATATTGTTGTGGAACATCCCCAAAACAAGTTCTCACTCATATTGGCAGCTATAAACAGGTATTATCTCACCAGTCTTTTTTTTTTTTTCTCACTCTTGATGTTAATTAGATGAAATCTGCTTGTCGTGTTACAGAGAAAGCATAAAGCATATAATCCTCTGTCCTGAAAATCTTCTTTTAAATTTCTGTATCACTGCTTTTACACATTTAAATCTGTAAGTGTGGAGCTTCTGTATTACAAGTCCCTGTCTCTACACTACCAACAAAATCAGAACTTGAACAGCTACAGTATATAATGTACAGTATTATAATAATTTAAAGACGTGTGTCAAAAATCTCAATTAATGAGCACTGATCATTCATCTGACTCAGCGTGACACAGTGTTTTAGACCTTGCAGACATCTCTCAGCATTTAGTGTTATCAGAAAATAACAGGCTGAATCCAACCACAGCTGCCGCCGAACGAAACTTCCATTATCATTTGATTCCTCTGAGAGACCTTTAGGCACAACATCAGCAGGGAACAAAAGGGGAAAAAATAACCCTAATTGAATTCTGCACCAGTGACCCAGTATCAAGTGAGACGAGGCAGAAACTTTCCAGAAGTCTGTACTGCATTGTTGGGGGATGTAGGACATGGCTGAAAGAACATGGAATAAAACACCTAGATATTCCAATGTGAAACTAACATGTGATCATGTTCTGTGTTTGTGGATTCTGAAAGCGTTCATTATGTCATAATCTATGATATTGTAATGTTTTCTTAAAGTATGAGTTTCCAGTATCAGTGCTTTATAAGAATCAGAAATGAATGTAATATCCAAAGCATTGTCACATGACAAGCTGTATTTTTCATTATACTGTATTTATGAGTCTGTGTGTGTGTGTGTGTGTGTGTGTGTGAGAGAGAGAGAGAGAAAGAAAGAGAATAATCAATAAGCAAAAAGGAACTACAGTAAGTTGAACTTCTCAGAATTAAATATAAACAGAGATGCTATGAATAGAGCAAGTTTTAAGAGTAACCGTGTCTTCGCTAATGAGAATAGACATGTTCTGTGGCATTCAGCTGAATTAAAATCTAATGCACACTAGAGATTGATCAGATTGTTCTCTAAGCAGGAAAACACAGTTGCATCATGAATGTCATTTGCTAACAGTTTGGAAGTGATTAAGGCCTGCGGGATTTCACGTTCCAGCACTTCACATTGTCATTTAGCTGCCTTGCTAATCAGATAAAGACAGTAATCTGGCTCACGATTCGGTGCAGGCTCTACATCGGGCTTTATGTTTAAATGGGTTAAGAAGCTGAGCGATAAGCAAGAACAGAGTCATTTGGGAGTGGATCATAAAGACGCGACATATGGAAGAGAGAGAGAGAGAGAGATCACAGATGGCCCTGTACTAGACAGATGACCTTAGTATTGCAGTATTCATGTACGTACACTGCAGATTGACCCCTTTAACAAGCTACAGGATGTCCGGTGTTGGAATTTTGCCATCTCTGGTGGATAACCTGTAGTGGAAGCTAATAAGCAAATATTTAAGGGATTATTTGTTTCATTTGCAACAATTATTTTACCCTAAATGATGTAGTGAGGAGCTTCTCATTCCTTAAGCAACCAGCAATCATCCTGCAGTCAGGGAAATAAAAATGACTGTGTTTCAGAAGGGTCAAATTATTGGCCCGCGTCAAGCAAAGACAACAGCGAGCTTGCTGGAATGACCGAAACTGGGTTAAACAACGACCAACATATTATTACAGTGTGAGGGGAAATTACTGAACCCTCAGCTTCACGGGAGAACCATAGACCTAAAAAAAAATTATGAATGACGAAGACTTAAATGCTTGGTGAAGATGCATTATTAAAAAAAATAATAATAACAGTAGAAATGACACCCAATGTTTAATAATGAAAATATGTTTATTCATGTAATGAGCTGGATTTGCTTCACTTGTTGTAGGCATCATACCACATCCATCATCTTCATCACTGATTTGGTTTTCCGAGTTTTCAAAAAATAACACATTCGAATAATTTCACAGTAAAATGAAATGACGCAGGTATTACTGCAAACTAATCGAGAATTCTTTGTACATAGTTTCTTTGAGTCACAACGGTGTTAAAAAGCACAAATACCAAAATTTTATGTCAATTTTTTTTGTTGTTGTTTGTTTTATTAGTGTGAATTTTGTATGATTTAACAAAAGGCTATAACGCCACTGCCCCGGGTTTTGTCACAAGCCTGCAGTTGTGTTTATGGTCATTTAAGTATGAATTTCGTATCAATAATATGCTGGTGGAATTTTTCATTTGAAATATAGCAAACTCATTCTTTGATTCTGATTCTGTAGTTAGTCATTGGCAGCAAATTGGAATAAGGAACAAATGTTGTTGTTTTTTTTTTTCCCTTACAAAACCTTTTAAATGACAAATGTTCTTTCATGAGAAATGATGTAAACGATATAAAAACTAACACACTGCATGAATTGTATGTCTGTTTTATTCAAAGGTTGTCTGTCTTTGAAGTATTAAAACATTATTTCTTTGATTCATTTTCCTTAGAAAAGTATTTCCATAAATACATTATGGCTTCTGAATGTGGGCAAAAGCAGTGCTAGAGACAGCCGAAGCAAGACGACCCCACATAATACCGTCCCACATAGAAGCGTTAAATCTATTTAACATGGTGTTCACTCAACATCCAGATCACAAAATGTCCAATCTGTCCACAGATGAATACAGTGTAGTCTACTAATGTTGTGGTAACTGCAAAGGCAGTAACAGAGTGCAAACATACTTTTTCTTGGCTTCCAAACCAAATCTCAGTGTGTACGTAGACTGTCTAAAAGAAAAAAAAAAATTGCCTTTTTTTTTTTTTTTTTGCATATTTGTCACACTTTAATGATTTGGATCATCAAACAAATTTTTATATTACACAAAGATAACCCGAGTAAATACAAAATTTTATTTATTAAGTGAATGATAGCTGTCCAAATCTGCCTGGCTCTATGCGAAAAAGTTGATTTTTTTTTTTTTGGTAGGTGTGATACAAAATTCCTTTACAACAATTGGCAATTATTGCAAACATTTGATGGCAGTTGCAGTCCAAGGATGGCACAAGAAGCTGTTTAGGAACAATATTTTTTTTTTTTATACAGGGACAGGTAGGTTTGGACAGCTTTTTTTCCCTTAATAAATGAAATAATTATTTAAAAACTGCATTTTGTAATTGGAAGATATGTGTGAGGGCCTTTGCAAAAAAAAAAAAAAAGAAAGAAAGAAATCTCTCTAATGACACTCGACTGAGCGCAGACTTACATAATCACTGCTGTAAGGTAAAAATAAAACACATGAAGCCGCACGTTACCTTTGAAAGGAATCTCGAAAGAGCAGTAGTTCTGTGTAGAGCAGCGTGTGTGTGTGTCTGTGTCTGTGTTTGAAGGCGACGGGGTTGTGTTTCCAGGCCATGGACCCAAAATTGCAACGTTTTGGTCCCCGAGCCACTTAGTTCTCACTTTTGCCTTATGGCACGGTGCTCCATCGTGCTGGAAAATGCATTGTTCTTCACCAAACTGTTGTTGGATTGTTGGAAGATGTTGCTGTTGGAGGGTGTTTTGGTACCATTCTTTATTCATGGCTGTGTTTTTGGGCAAAATTGTGAGTGAGCCCACTCCCTTGGATGAGAAGCAACCCCACACATGAATGGTCTCAGGATGCTTTACTGTTGGCATGACACAGGACTGATGGTAGCGCTCACCTTTTCTTCTCTGGACAAGCCTTTTTCCAGATGCCCCAAACAATCGGAAAGAGGCTTCATCCGAGAATATGACTTTGCCCCAGTCCTCAGCAGTCCAGTCGCCATACTTTTTGCAGAAGATCAATCTGTCCCTGATGGTTTTCTTTTTGGAGAGAAGTGGCTTCTTTGCTGCCCTTCTTGACACCAGGCCATCTTCCAAAAGTCTTCGCCTCACCTGCCTGCTGCCATTCCTGAGCAACCTGGCGCTTGCTGGACTGTCCTGGACGCCCTGAAGCCTTCTTAAAAAGAATTGAACCTCTTACCTTGAAGTTCTTGATGATCCTATAAATTGTTGATTTAGGTGCAATCTTAGCAGCCACAATATCCTTACCTGTGAAACCATTTTCATGCAACGCAATGATGGCTGCACGCGTTTCTTTGCAGGTCACCATGGTTAACAATGAAAGAACAATGATTTCAAGCATCACCCTCCTTTTAACATGTCAAGTCTGCCATTCTAACCCAATCAGCCTGACATAATGATCTCCAGCCTTGTGCTCGTCAACATTCTCACCTGAGTTAACAAGACGATTACTGAAATGATCTCAGCAGCTCCTTTAATGACAGCAATGAAATGCAGTTTTTTTTTTTTTTTTCGGGATTAAGTTCATTTTCATGGAAAAGAAGGGCTATGCAATTCATCTGATCACTCTTCATAACATTCTGGAGTATATGCAGTAATTGCTATTATAAAAACTTAAGCAGCAACTTTTCCAATTTCCAATATTTATGTAATTCTCAAACCTTTTGGCCACGACTGTAGACATGTTGGTGGTCTGTTTATTGAAAATGTAACATTTTATTTTATTTCTGGTCAAAAGAACAAAATAAACTAAATGGCTAAAAAATTATTCGTTCATTCTGATAAACGAGAATCAAAGAACCGATTCACTAATGACTCGGTGTCGCTAATGACTAGGTGATTCAAACTTCCCATCACTAATGTATGTGTGCGTATGAAAGTGCACTTAATGACGCACGCGCACTGAACCTGCAGGCTGATACAGAGAGAGAAAATATATCTTTAACCTCTGTAATGAAACCTGCTTTTGCTTTACACGCGCGCACACACACACACACACACACACACACACGTGGTATAATAAACAGTATGCGCGCACTGTACACACACACACACACACACACACACACACATACTAACACAAAATAAAAGATCTAAATGAAATTAATGGTGTTGGGGTCTCATTGTTTAACATAAATAAATCAAATAAACCGAAGCAATTAAACAAAATACTAAATAAAGAATAATAAATGAGCAGTGAATGGGTCTGTGCATGTGTTTATATGTAGATCTGTGTGTGAATGCTTGCACTCAATGTGTGGCTGATGGCAGGCCATCACAGTGTGTATCCCATTACATCTGGCCTAAAACTAACACAGCATATCATGTATGATGGGGCTTTGCAGCGTTAGGTCCTGGACTACTTGCCATAATTGCTGGAGCCATGAGTTCTGTGCTCTATACGGCCAACAGTTCATGACTTTAGACTCACGACAGACTCACAAGAGCACGTTATGCAGTAGGACAATGATCCAAAACACACCAGTTGAATGGCTTTTTTTTTTTTTTTTTAAGTACTGTAAACAGGTTAAACCCTCTAATGTGGCTGAATTAAAACAATTCTGAAATGAAGACTGGGCCAAAATCCATCCGCAGCAACATCAAAGATTCATTGCCAAAATCATGATTGTAATTGTTAAGGGGCAATTATTTTTTCACACAGGCTCAGGCAGGTTTGGACAACTTTTTTTCCTTGATAAATAAAATCATTATTTAAAAACTGGATTTTGTATTTACTTGGGGTATCTTTGTGTAATATAAAAAAAATATTTTACAGTAACAAGCCCCAGCTCAGCCAGGTTGCTGATGTTGGGCCCTTGAGTAAGGCCCTTAAGCTTGTCAGCTTCACGGGCACCATATCATGGCTTACCCTGCACGCTGACCCAAGCCTTTTAACAAAAACAATTCATAATAAATAAAAAAGCTGCGATATGAGAAGAATAATGAATTTCATGAGATAGATAGATAGATAGATAGATAGATAGATAGATAGATAGATAGATAGATAGATAGATAGATAGATAGATATTTTCCAAAATGTCAGCCATCCATCCCATAAAATGAATCATCTCCTCTCTCAGCCTCTTCAGCATTTCTCTGACACACTTTTCCCACCCTGCTGACACACTTTCACATGGCTCCCCCTGCAAAAACATAAATGATGGTCTCTTCCACATGAGATCAGTCTGAGTGTATCAGAGCTCAGCTCACAAATACCCCCATGTGGTGAAGATTCATCATTTATTTAATCTTCATCTGTGCTTCACACACTCTCACCGCCTCTTCTTCCTTACACCCCTCTATCAGAGTTGCTCCTGATTTCTGATTTCCCATATAGCTCTAGATTTCTGATTTCTGATATTTGCATCTCTTTTTCTATGCAACGCAGATATTTGTGGTCATACATTAACTGTAAATGACAGATTATTATATTCATAATATATATTAAGATAAAAGTATGTTATTTATTTACCAATGAATGCGAGCTATATTTAGTGTGAACTATATTTAAAATCAATAATAAAAATTAAAAAAAAATTCACCTCCTTGGAGGCTCAAAATACAAATATTGACCAAGTTGTCATGTTAAAGGTCAGTTATGTATACAAATAATAATATAATAAATGTCTATAATTAAATTCTATAATCTTAGATTATAGGGTTGTAATTAAGAAAATAATAAGAATTATTATAGACTATATGCCCTGTGTTGGATTGGTAGCTCCCCTAGATTAATTAGTGTGAAAAAAATAATATATATCTTTTACCAATATTACTTATTATTACTTATTAATCAATTATTACTTAATATTACTTATATTACAATATTACCAATATTATCTTATAAATTACAACAAGGAAACAAACTAGTAAATAATAGAAAGCATAAAAACTATTAAAATATCTAATAAAAATGATATTGATAATTTATACTGTTAATAGTTTATGAATAATTTAACATAGGGGTTATGGGCCTTGATCAAGGGCCCAACAATGGCAACCTATGTGATTTTTTTTTTTTAATAAAAAAATTTTACTTTGTTACATCATTGTTGTTTACATACTATATATATATATATATATATATATATATATATATATATATATATATATATATATATATATGTACATTACATTACATTACATTACATTACATTACTCGGAACATTAAACAGAACGTTTGGAAATTTTTTTGTTTATTTAAAAAAAATATGTAGATTTTTTTTAAAGAATTTGAGGAATTTTGAGGAAATCATGGGTGTGGGTGTCTGTGAGAGGGAGAGACAGAGAGAGAGAGAGAGAGAGAGAGAGAGAGAGATTCTCAGCTCTCCTGCATCAGCAGCAGCATCAGCACCACCTGCCTGAAAGATCAAAGCACCAAAACAGCTGATCTACTTAACATCAGCAACACTGACACCAACAGGACAGAGTCCAGTACTACAACCTGACCACAATTAAGGAACAACGTCGCAGAGTGATGACGTATGCAGGCCGCTTCCACTCAGCAACACTGATCTCTGCAGGCAGGGAGACAGAATAACTAACAGAAGGGAAAATCAAATGATGGAGATGAAAAGAGAGATAAGCACATGGACATGGGTCGGGATTCACAGCACATTACAGTCATTATTATGCAATGAATGGAATGTAAACCTTATATGAAATGCAACCAATATTTATTTATTTTTTTTTTTTTGGTATTATTGATCACTAAAACAATGCATTATACAGTAAGAAGTGTCATAACATATAGCACCACTTCTCATAATGTGAAAATGTAAACACAAAAATGCATGTAGAGTTTGTTTATTTTAAACCTTTATTTGGCTTTAATCTAGATAAATACTTTTGAACAGGAAACATTTAATGGCCACATATCACAGTTTAAATTACAAATGCAATATTTGTCAAAATGATGATGATTGATTGATTGATTGATTTATTTATTTACTTATTTCAATTTTGATTTTATCAAATTGTGCAGCCCTAGTACAATGGCAGTAATATAAGGAGTTTCAAACACTAGTAATAATGCATTCTTATAACAGTTCACAAATGCATTATAAACAACACTATACAACACAGACTTCTGTAAGCCATGTACACGGTTAATAATGCTTCAGAATGCATTGTAACATGTTATGAGACTGTGTTATTACTTGTGTTTAGAAAACATTAGATTATTGCCATTATACTAGGGCTGCCCGATTTGATGAAAGAATAAGAAAAAATGAATAATCATCATTGCTTTGAGAAATCATTATTCTGACAAATGTTGCATTTGCTATTTAATCTACGGTACAATATATGTAGCTATTAAATGCAGTTTGTATGGATTGAAAGTGTTTTATAGTTTGCCGTGTTAAAGAGAAACTCCACTCTCCTGAAGCCCCTACCTCTGACTGTTTCAAAGTCCCTAAAAGCTAAAAAATAAAAACGTCTCCGTAGTCTTTTGAAGGGTTTGCCTAGATACTTAAACAAGCATGATGTGTTATCAATAAAAAATAAACCATGATTAACAAATTTTGCCATGGGTTAAGATGGAATAAAAAAAACACACACACACACAACTGGGCACATGCCATTATAAGAAAAGAAACAATTCTAGGTGGCTCTGGGTGATTTATCACACCACCCTGTTACTGTGTATTCTCCTATGATAGCATGACACAAGAGCGTTTTATTCCTGACTCAATATGTTTACCTCGGTTGTTTCCTTTTTTGGTCATGAAGCTCATTGTTTCCGTTTCCTCCTCCCTGGTGTGTTACAGGAAATCCAGGGGACAGGGGAAAAACTTGTACCACTTGAACAGGAACATAAACAAGCTGCAGGATTTCCTTTATTCAGTAGAGACCAAAATTAACCCAAGGGGGGGAAAAAAACTGGTTTAGGTTCAAATGTATGTGTTTGTGCCAAAGTCTAGTCTTCTACATCTGTGTGATTCTAAGTGCTTTCACAAAGAAAGTGAAGGTGTACTGATCGGATTAAGCTCTCTCTCTCTCTCTCTCTCTCTCTCTCTCTCTCTCTCTCTCTCTCTCTCACACACACACACACACACACACACACACACTTAGGAATGCAGGCTGTGAGTCACAGAAATGACTGAGGATACACAATGCTGAAGTGTGTGGGAGTTTGATTGAGAACAGATGTGCATAGCTGAGCTGGAGCAAGCACATATCCTCCAATGGGGGTGGAGGTGAGGGGGGGAGGGGGGGGGGGTCTGTGTTTCAGGTTACAAGCCAACACTGTCAAGCCATCAGTGTTGTCAATGTTAATTTGATAAACCCATGGAAGAGAGAGAGAGAGAGGAAAAGAAAAAAAATATGTGAGAGTGGAACGTGAGCATGTTGTTTAGTGAAGTCTAAACTCTGAGTTTCCATCCCAGTTGTGCACACCATGCCTTACTTTCCATCTTATTACTGATTAATAACAGACATGGTTCTCTCTCTTAGCAGAACATGCCGACTCCATGCACACAGAACCGGGGCAGGAATCAAACCTGGACAGGGCGACAGTGCCCGAGGTTGTATATACAGTACATCTCTATACGGTATGTGCCAAAATATACGGTACCGAAACTCATGTGCTTTTGCGATTGTGAACCTAGCATATCTCCAGACCCACGCGTTCTTAGTAGTGAAAAGGATGTTGTGTTGCGCAGTTGTTGCGTGAAATGGGTCTCTTGATGTGGAGTTTACATGATTGAGTATAACCTCTGCTCATACAGAAGTGGTCGTGAATGGGGACCGGGGTTTTAAAAAAGGTGGCAGAACAATTCCTTCGCACACTCGTCCCATTCCCCCGATCTTACACCACCTGATGCCGACATGTTGGGCACGTTAACGGTATGAGTGTGTTCAACTGTGAAGATCCACCAAGAACTGCGCCAGCAAATTTAGCAGGAGTCTGCAGCAGCGACCTTTGTTCCGGGAATCCGGGTTGAGAAATCTGCGTGAACGATGTGAACACTGTCTACAGCGAGGCAGTGCACACACACACACACACACACACACACACTTTGAACACTTACATTACACATACAGCTGTAAATTAACACACTAAAAGTGTGTATGTTTATTGTCTTTCAGGAGACATAAACCTCACAAGGACAACAAGGTAATATTGTTCAGCGACCTTTTCTCTTTGTCCCCAGCAAAAAGTTAGCAAAGACATGAAGTAGCATCCATGCTAATAACACAGGGGCATTGAGGAGTTTCTAATGATTTACCCACCCACTTTAAAAGTGAACTGCAAATCATTTAAAAGAAATCATTTAAAATATATAAAGAAGGAAAAGACAAAGTGTTCATTCATTTGAACAATTCATTCGTTCATTTTCCATAGCGCTTCTCGTGTACAGGATTGTGAGAAGCCTGGAGCCAATCCCAGGAGACCTTGGGCAAGAAGCGGGGTACAGTCTGGACAGGGTGCCAATCCACCGCAGGGGACAAACACAAGGAGGGAATCGAACCGTTGACCCTGGAGGTGTGAGGCTACGGTGCGAACGGCTACGATTGGATACATTTTTATGGTAAATAGGTTTGGGTTAACTACCACAGTTTAGTGAAATTTAAATACCTTTTCCATACAGTATAATGGACGGTGTGAGGAACAAGAAGATTCAGGAACAACATCTTAAATGGTTTCATGTGTAAATGCAAAAATCATATGATTTTTTGAAATGAATTTTTTATTTAAAGGAATTATTACTTCCTTTACTCAGCTGGAACAAGCAGAGGGGTTTTTTTTTATTTTTATTTTTTTTTTATAAAGCATTAAAGTTACTTCTAGTACCTCTGCTTTTTAGAAAATTCTTCATGTGCCGGTTGTACTCCATTTCTCCCAGACTTCAGGATTTAGAGACGGTGTCTGTTTCATCTGCATGACCATAAAGAAAAAGGTTTATATGGAGCACATTAGCGTCTTGCAAAACACCAATCCAGCCATGTGGCCCAGGCCCTGTCTCATATACCGAGCCCAAGTGGATCAGAACCGCGTCCGGCTCCGATAAGAAGCTTTGCGGTTCCTCATGCTCGTCTGTATTATAGCAGGATGGAAAGAGGACGAGGCTGAAGAGAGGACTCTTATCGTAGGGGGTTCGGGCAGAAACTGTGGGAGTCGAGCTCAAAAAGTTTCTAAAAGGCCGATCGGATTACTACAAGGCCATTCCCGGCGTTCCCTGTTCCACCACATCCACAGCCACACCCTCACACACACACACACACACACACACACACAGACAGACAGCAGGTTGGACTGTGATGTCGGAGTGCCCCCAAATGTCCTCATAATGCAACTGCAGATAAAGTGTGTGTAAGAGGCAGTAAATGAAAATATAGAAAGTTTTTTAAAACTGTGTTATAAATAACTATATATAAATATGATTCTTTTCGATATATAATAGCAGTGTGTAGTGTAGCAAGGAGTCGGAGTGTTCGCAGTTCAAATGAATGATCTCCAGTTTCCAATTATTCAATATCAGTGAACATTTCCAACCTGAGGCTCCTGTTGTATTGACACGTTGCAGCCGTCACACACCTGAGTGAGGTTTGCTTTTCACATCAGCACAATCAGTGTCCTAACACTAGAGCAATGAACATCAACGTAATGTGTAATAACTCATACACAGATACACAGATAGTTTGAACCAGGATTGAGCTTTTCCAAAAAAAAGAAAGAAAAAAAAAAAATCATTTGCAAGCAAGCAAACAAGCTGAGGCTGAATGCAAATACGTGGCAGATGTGCTGAATTCAGGACAGGAGAATATTCCTGTATGTGTGTGTGTGTGTGTGTGTGTGTGTGTGTGTGTGTGTGTGTGTGTGTGTGTGAGAGAGAGAGAGGGAGAGAGAGAGAGAGAATGTATTGCAGGATGACAAAGAATTCTATAAGCTCAGGAATAAAAGCGATGAGTAGCTGTGTGAAAGTAGAAGAAAAGCGAGGAAGTGTTTGTGCTTGTTGTTGTTGTTTCGTTCCAGCTGTAACAGGATTTGCATGTTGCTTCGGCAGTCTGTGACTTTAGCCCTGATCAAAGACGAATTTGCGTAACAGAAAAGGAAGAGCTGGTGGCACTGAACACACTTCCGTTGAAGATTTGCATATGTTTGATTTGACATTTTCAACACCATCTTAAAAACACACATCTGCCTCATTTATAGTCATCTTTGTATACAGATGTTTAATCCCCTCTGCTGCTCATTACATCATTTAGACCTAATAATGTAAGTTATTGTACATAAACACACACACACACACACACACACACACACACACACACACACACACACACACACACACACTCCCATACGTACACACACACACACAGATACATGTGTATATGCACACATATATACCCCCCCCCCCTCCACACGCACACACTCATATACACACATAATGCACACACACACACACACACACAAACATATATGCTCAAACATGTATACACATACAAACACACACACACACAGTGAGAGAAAAGAGCAGCTGCTTTTGGAATTACCCCGACCCGTCACAGGTCAAAGCGGCAGCTGCATATTTTGAGGGAGTCCCAAGGCAGTCATACAACACACACACACACACACACACACACGCACACACACACAACACACAACACACACACACATATATATAGGACGATAGGAATGTAAAAAACGGAAGAGGTCCTTTTACAAACTTAGTCAGTGTGTGTGTGTGTGTGTGTGTGTGTGTGTGTGTGTGTGTGTGTGTGTGTGTGTGTGTGTGTGTGTGTAGCAGGTTTATGAGCAAGTCCATGATTTATTCATTCCTGTGGACTCATTCATTCCTCCAGATCAGGGTCACTGTCAGAGCAGAGTGTATTCTGGGTGCACTGGTCACGAGAACAGGAACTCACTCGCCTAAATCACAGGCACAAAACAAACAAACAAACAAACAAACAAACAAACAAACAAACAAAACAAAAAAATCCCAAAAAAACACATGTTGGAATTAAACTGGATCTGTAACACTGCTGCATGTAAACACACCACTGATTGCAGGGTCCAATAATAGTCGCCAATGACGTCACGGGTCAATCATCGCGCACCCCCACAACCCCCCCAACACACACACACACACACACACACACAATTTAGAGAGAGGAGATGAGGGGACAGATGGCGGATTTCACTAATCTCTAGCTTCTTTACACACACACACACACACACACACACACACACACAGTGCTCTGCCACTTTAAGAGGCTCCCCCACTTTTTTCCCATCTTTTAGGCCAAGTATGTGTGAGTGTGCACATTCAGTGTGTGTGTGTGTGTGT